>QEPC01003596.1:700271-710580 GCA_003113815.1 Sphenodon punctatus
GGGGGGGAAGGGGCAGGCGGTCCTGTCTGCAGCATTGGTGGAGAGGTGAGGGAGGGAGGCATTGGACGGGTTAGGATTCGTTTAAACTCCCAGTCGGGTCTGGGAGACTAAAGGAGGGTGTGCAGCAGGGTAGATTGAATTAAGGCAAGGTGGGGTGGGGCAGGAGAAGGGTGCGTAGGGGTGATTTTTGTTGGATTTTTTTTTACAGGTGCCCGGGGGGAGGTTTGGGTGCAGAGCAGGTTGCAGAGCAATTTGCAGGTGAGAGAGACTGTTTCCGAGCTCTCTCCCCCCAAGCACGGCTCTGCTGCTCCTTTCCTGCGGGCAGGACAGCACCTCCTGAAAAGCCTGAGCCTCTCTGTAGTCAGGCAAGTACCATTTCAAGGAGGGGCGGGGATGGATTTGCTGTAGGTGGGGTGCAATGACCGTGAGCGAGTACAGAGCAGAGCAGGGATGCAGGGGGAGATATTCCAGACTGCTGCTCAACTCATCCCAGGACTGCAAGCCCAAATGTTGCCAGCAGTAAGGAAGCCATGGAGAGAGGGAGGGTGGAACACTTCGCTCTTGGGGGCACATCCGCAAGCTTGAACGCTGGCTTTCCAAGGAGGAGGGGGGAATGAATTCCCTCACAAACCAGCTGCTGCCCCTCCATTCTTTTCCAATTCCTAGAAAGTAACCCAGAAAAAAGATCCCCATCCCCCACCCTCCCAAGCACCTCTGAGCCAGTTCCAGAGCTGGGGTCATGGAGTAGGAAAGTGATTCCAAGCAGCTGACACTAATCCCCATACACACACACACTCCAAGCTGCCTTCTGGAGAAACGCTCTTGTTTCAATTTGTCTTCTGAAGGCAGCCTCAGCTCTGATTCTGTTACACTTCATCTCTGTCACTTCAGTGAAGTGACAGGGGAGCTTGGGAGCAGCGTGGAGCTGGGCTTCCATTGCTGAGCCCCATATCCCAGGGTTGGTCCTTTTAATACCAAAATGCCCTGTTGTAAATACCCTGCCAGCCCCAGGAAACAAGCAGATTGCTTACTGGAACAAGATACTGCTGCCTGGAGCACTTCTGAGCACGACCACCCCTGCTGTAGAGATACAGCCAGTGGGGGTGGGAGCGCCACTGCTGAGAAAAGAGAATTGGTCACCTACCTTCGGTGAATTCTTTTCTCCCCTGCACTCTGGATACTCCTCCGATCGGGTAGCTCTCTGCTTTGACCACCAGGAGGCAAAAGTGAAAAACTTCTTTCAGCGCATGCGTGACCGAGCTACCCCGCTGCTGCATTTCTCAGTCTGTTCCCAAACCACAGGAGCCAATTCTTTGACAACTCAAGATCGTAATTTTCTCAACAAGAAATATTAACTGAATAGCAAAAACACATCCTGTCTATCCTGTCCCTTCCATAAAATTCCCAACTGGGGAAAAAGTTGCTAACTGTAGGTACTCTATTTCTCCTGAAAAACTGGTAATTAACTATTACCCTCCTCCTGTTCCTGCGTTGCTGTTTAGCAGGGAGGGTCGGAGGAGTATGCGGAGGGCAGGGGAGAAAAGAATTCACCGAAGGTAGGTGACCAATTCTCTTTTCTCCCCCTGCCTCCAGCTACTCCTCCGATCAGGACGTACCCGAGCAGAAAAGTGCCCTTAAGGGTGGGGACAAACAGCACTGGGAGCCTCCAGTACCACCTGTAGCACCCTTCTCCCAAATGCTGCTTGTGCTGATTCATACACATCAATCTTGTAATGCTTAACGAATGTGTGCAGCAACGACCACATTGCGGCCTAGCAGATTTCCTGGTACGATGCCCTAGCCTTAAAGGCGTATGACATGGTCACACTCCTGACAGAGCGGGCCCAAATTTGTACTGGAGGAACCTTACTGCTAGCCTTGTATGTTTCCAATACGGCCTGCTTGACCCACTTTGAGATTAGGGTCTTTGAGGCTTTAGAACCCTTATAACCCGGCCTAATATTGACAATAAGGGCTGTGGATCTTCTGAATCCCTGTGTCCTTAACAAATAGACCTTAAGAGCTCTACGTACATGTAGGATATGCCAAACCTTCTCCCTAGAATGGGAGGGCCTAGGGCAGAACGATGGCAGAACCAATTCCTGAGCCCTGTGGAAGGAAGTATTCACTTTTGGAATAAAGGCCTGATCTAACCTTAACGGAGTCCCTTTGAAAAGAGCAGAAGTTTTTTTCTACCGAGAGTGCTCCCAGCTCTGACATCCTCCTAGCTGAGGTCACGGCTATTAGGAAGGCTACCTTGATAGACAGCATGTACAGCGAGACATCTCTGAGAGGCTCAAAAGGAGCTCTAGTCAGAGCCTCCAGGACCAGATTTAGATTCCAAGATGGGCACTTGCAAACTACCTCTGGAGAAATGATTCTAGCTGCCCCCATGAACTGGCTGACGTGCCTATGTGCGGAAATGCTCTTATTGGTAAGCGCTCTAATGACTGAATCTAAGGCTGCCGCTTGTCTGGCCAGTGTGTTAGGTTTTAAACCTTTATCTAGCCCCTGCTGCAAGAATTCTAACACTTGCAGTATCCCTACTTTGCAGGGATCCTGCTCCCTCTTCAGGGACCACTGAGCAAACGTCTTCCAGGTGGATCTGTATCTGTAGCTGGTCTCCTGGAAAGTTGAAGGGTTGAGAGGACTGCTTCTGAGTAGCCCCTCTTTTTTAACACTTCACGTTCAATTTCCAGGCTGTCAGGTTGAGATTTTGTAACTTGTCGCACAGAATGGGACCCTGTGTCAACAGGTTGGGAAGGAGCGGTAGCCTCCTGTACTGTTCTTGGCTCAGCTCGATCAGATCCGAAAACCATGGTCTTCTGGGCCACCACAGGGTTATCAGTATAACTAGCGCCCATTCCTCGTAGATCTTTGCTAGTGTCCTCTGAATCAAGGGAAACTGAGGAAAGGCATACAGTAGGTCTCGGGGCCAGGGTTGGTTTAGCACGTCGGTCGCCACGGCCTGTGGGCACGGTACTCGGGTCATCAATTTTGGAACCTGCGCATTCTGTGGATTGGCAAATAGGTCCAGATATGGGCGTCCAAAAGCTCTTAATATGCTTTCGAACACTCTTTTGTCCAGGGCCCACTCGTGTGGGTCCAACGTTTGTAGACTGAGCCAGTCCACCTTTATGTTGTCCTGGTCCTTGATGTGAAGGGCTTTCAGCGATGACAGGTGTCTCTGCCCCCAATGAAAAAGTCTGACTGCCTCCCTGTGTAGTTCCGGAACTCTCGAACCTCCCTGGTGGTTCACGTAGGCCTTGGCCGTCGTATTGTCTGTGTAAACCAGTATTATGAGTGGAGAAGAGAGCCGGCAGCAATTGTGGTATGGCCAGCCGAATTGCCTTGAGCTCTAGGAAATTTATTCCCCAGGTCAGATCTACTTTGTTCCATAACCCCTGAACGGAGATGGGGCCTGCATGAGCTCCCCAGCCCCTGAGGCTGGCATCTTTTGTCATAATTGCTCTGGGCGGGCCTGTTAACGGGGTTCCTGCTGCAAACACCTCTCGCCTTAACCACCAGGACATTGAGCGTATGAGCTCTGGGGAAATTGGAATCCATGGATTGTCTCCTCGTGTCAGCTCTCTGTGTAAAGGCCGCAGTCGCTGTTGCAAGGGTCCGAGATGTGCCTGCCCCCATTGTACCTGGTGGATGCATGATACCAGGTGGTCTAGGAGCTGGGCTAGCCTTTTGAGTCTCATTCTTTTTTTGGAGCCTCAATGCTCGAATTAGGACCTGAATCTTGCTGCCTGAGAGGGGGAATTAGAACAACGTCTAAGGAAGTATCTATAATTAACCCTATATGTTCCAACCTGCGTGTCTGTATGAGGTGGCTCTTTTCCCTGTTGACAAGGAATCCATGGCAGGATAGATACCGGATCACCCTGTCTGCCAAGATCTGAGTCTGGGACTGGGATCTGATTAGCAGGTCATCCAGGTAGGGGCAAATATGTATGCCCTCCTCAAGTTTGCTATGAGGGAAATTAGTATTTTTGTGAATGTACGTGGTGTCAAGGACAGGCCGAATGGGAAAGCTCGAAACTGCCAATGAGTTCCCTGGTAGCAGAATCTGAGCCATCTCTTGTGTTGAGGCCAGATAGGAACATGTAGGTAAGCCTCCCTGAGATCCAGGGAGACCATCCAATTGCCCTTCCGGAGACTTCTGCAGATGGAGGAAACAGTCTCCATCTTGAACCCTTGTCTCCTCACATGTCTGTTGAGGGGTTTGATATCCAACACTGCCCCTCCATTTCCCTTGTTTTTGGGGGACCAGGAAAATGACTGAGTAAAGCCCTTGCTTGGTCTGGTCTAGGGGAACCCTTTCTATGGGCCTGATAGCTAAAAGCCTTTGGATCTCTCCCGACATGGCCCAACTCTTTTCTGGGTCTTTTGAGGTGACGGAGGTCCAGAACCTCTGCCTGGGATGGTTCTGCAATTCTATTGCATAACGCTGCGAGACACATGAGAGAACCCAGGCATCTGACACCGATTTTTCCCAGAAGACCTGGAGCCTGCCTCCCACCTCGTGCAGCTCCACATAGTCATGCGTTCTGCTTTGGTTGTCCATGGGGGAGGGGTCTGGCTTTTGGGGTTCCAAATTTTGCCTGTCTCTGGCCCCCGTTACGAAAGGAAAAATTGAGCGGTGGGTCTCTATTATATTGTGTATGCAGCTGATATTTTCTATGCATGCTTGCATTTCCTCTGAACCTGAACGGTTGCCTCTGGAAAAATCTTTTTCTGGGGCCACCAGTTGTAACGTCTTAGGCTTATCCTTCTCGGTTGCATCTGCCAGCACCTTATCAAGGCACATGCCAAAAAGCTTGGACTTCTTGTAAGGACCGTCTACCAGCAGGTTCTTTGCTGTGATGTCCCCCTGCCAAGACCTCAGCCACAGTCGCCTCCTAGCTGATGCATTGCTCGCCACCAAGCGAGCTGCCCAAGTCATCGCATCCATAGATGAGTGCGATTAAGGCAGTGGCCATCACTATGCGTGAGGTAAGCTTTTGAGCTCTCCTCTCTGAGCTACCCTGGTCCTGTGCCTCCTGCATCCAAGCTAGAACTGCTCTGGCCACATAGGAGGTAAGAATATTAATTTTTAAGGTGGATGCCGAAGCCTCCAAGGCCCTTCTGAGAGCTGAATCTAATGCTCTGTCTGTTGGATCCCTTGGAAAACAGTCCCCCTCAGTGGGGAAAACTGTCTGTCTAGCTAAGAGAGGCGGCAGCTACGTCCACCTTGGGGTTTTTGAACATGGGTTTCTTCCTCCAGGAGAAGGAATACAGAGCATCCTGAGTTCTGTTCATTTTATACGCCTTGTTGGGGTGTTTCCATTCCTCCAACACTAGGCGTTCAAAAGTCCTATCCAGGGGAATTCCCTGCTCTTTCCCATGGACCGAGGGAATATAATCCCTGGTCTCCTCCTCTTGTGAATCAGAGGAGTCCGCTTTGGGGGGCTTCTCCTTTAATTGCAAGGTTTTAATTATTTGGCCCATCAGTTCTTCCCTGTGAGCCAGAGGGAACGGTCTATCCCTCTCCTTGGGATCTGGTAAGGGTTCCACATATTCCCCCTCCTCGGAGTCTGAGGAATGGGGGGACAATTCAGATTTGGAGCACGAGCTCCTATCTTCTTGTGTCTGTTCCCTCTCTCTACCCCTGTGCTCGCTGGCAGAACTCTCCCCAGAGGCCTGAGGGGACTTCAAAAGGCAGGTAATGGCACCCTCTTGTGGTGGCTTGCTCATTTTCCCCCCCCCCCTTTTCCTCCTTTGCTTTTAATGGGGCTCAGTTAGCTGGCTTTTGCTTAGAGGGAGGTCTCTTCCTTTTCCCTTACAACTGTAGCTCGCACAGTTTGTCAAGGGACTTCATTATTCTCCCCATGGAGTTAGTTAAAGAGGCCATAGGCTCTACTTGCGTGTCCTCCGGAGGGGCTGCTAAGATCAGCTCCTCCCTTCTGTCTTCTCCTTGCAGCTCCATCTTTTTGTCGTCACGGGCAAAACCGGACCCAGGGGAGGCTACCAGTCAGAAAACAGACCCCAGTCAGGCTGGATCTGTTCTTGGACAGGGGGAATGCCGGCACCAATGAGGTTGTCTTAGAAAATCCTGTGCGGCTTCCCCTGCTCCCAGGCGCAGTGCAAGGGAGCTGGCTGAGGCTAATTGCTGCAGTTCCCAAGACAGCGTCCGGGAAAATCACTTCCTCTTTTGCCCCGCCTGCCCGTTCCAAGCATCCCCGATGGAACAGAGAAACGCAGCAGCAGGGTAGCTCGGTCACGCATGCGCTGAAAGAAATTTTTCACTTCTGCCTCCTGGTGGTCAAAGCAGAGAGCTACCTGATTGGAGGAGTAGCCAGAGGCAGGGGGAGAAAACAAACTGCCCGAGAAGGTCCAGGCACTGTGAAGGGTTAGGAATCCCACCCACCTCTAGCGAGAAACCTTAGATGCCAGGACACGTTATTCTGCTGTTGCTTCTAGCCCTGCCTATATTTACTTACACTGCTTTCTAAAGACAGAGCATGAGGAAGAGGCTGAATGTTCTCAATTGCATTTTCAGCCTGGATGGGGAGGGAGCTGGGGCTTTGCAGCATACACAGTTGAGTGCCCTAGTGCACAAAGGCTTGCAAAGACCCTCTCCCTCTGATCAAAACTGTGGAGATTGCTTCAAAAGGAAGGGAGGAGTGATCTCTGCACCAGGCTAAGCATTCAGAAGCTACCACTGGTCGTGGGAGGGATCAGTCACCAGAGTCAGCATAATGCTGAGCCAGTGCCTCTCAGCCCCTCACAGGAGATCCCAGTGGGAAATCACAGGTCTACTCCGGCTGAATTGTGGCTAGGTAACGCCTGTCGAGGGAGATTTTCAGAGGATCCTTTCAGGAGTAGTGAGCTCTGGTCCTGGAACCTTCAGCACCTGTTCTCTGGGGGAAGAGGGGATTTAGGCAGCTATTTGCTCCGATTCCAGCCCCCAAAGCCCCAGTAAAATTCTGCTGGGATTTTAGGACCTAGCATGACAGTGCAAACGTGGTACTGATTGTAGTATTATTTTAACTGAGCAGCATGTAATCCATGAGTCATTAGTGCAGGCAGGGGCTGTGAAGATTGTTCACAAAGGGAACCTGGACAAGAACAGCAGCACTTCCGGAGACCATCTATCTCGCTGTATCCAAGCGGCTGAAGACTGTATCCGGCAAGGGGAATCTGGGCTCCCCTCCCCATGTTAACACAGCAGCCTCATTGCTCTGGCAATGTGCTTGAAGTCGATTAGGAAAGTGTTCTTCTGCAATCGGAGGTTAGTTGTCTATTTCAGCAACACAGTCACAGTAATTACCCTATTCACATAAACTATTGTTGTCTAAACAGGGCTTTAGAAGTGTGTATATAACATCCCTTCCTAAAATATGAGTGAGAGTGCTTCACAATTCCATGAAAAATAGGTAATGGGTCATCTCCTGTTGACTGGGAAGAACTAAGTTTTCCTCTGGAAAAGCCAGCCTTGGAACTGGGGAAGGGAGCCTTCACTGACATATTCTGCACACTTGCAAGGTACAAAATACACAGAGACACAGATACACATAGACATCTCAAAAACGAACAAATTACTTAACCATAAAAAACTTATGGTTTAAAAGAAGGTTAAAGGTAGGCTTATTTGGAAACAATACTTTTACCTTTTTTTAAAAAAGACCTACAACAAAAACTAAACTCCAAAAAGCATAGAAATTAACTACACTTCATTCTCTAATTACTATCTTTAATTTCATATTCAATTGTTTTATTTACCCGTCTGCTTATTACTTACTGATTCTGCCTATAACTGCTTACATTTACACTTAAAATTACACCTTTGTATAAATTCTTCCCTTTAATTACTTCTTATTCCCATCATTAATTATTCATTGTTCATATACTTGCAAATGATTTGAAATCACCAACTCACCATCAACATTGTTACGACCTTAAACTCTGTCTTTTCAACTACATATTACAACTTGAGATAGATTAGACAACTACTGCAGACATTGGGTGATTTCAGACGTTACGGGCGCCTGGTTAACCATGGTAGATTCCCGGTGAGGGTGAACCGAACAACCACCGCCCGGGGTGAATAAAAGACCCAAACAGACGTGATGGGACCGGAACCATGACAGGGAATCGGGTCGGCCGATCACGGGCCAGGGCAGCACAACAGACGTGACGCCGATTCCCGGCCGTGGTCAAAACACCCAGAATCCACCGGGCAGGGGCGGGACACAGGCATGGCCGCATGATGGCAAACGAAGTCAAAAGGCACAAAAGGGAACACCCACACAAGGGAAATGGGAAGGGAGGGGAAAGAGGGAGAAGAGCCGGACAGGTACCACACACAACAGGCACACAGACAGCGGGGGCACAGTGGAACGCACAGCACAAGCACACACCCGGGCACACGCACACACACACAGAAGGGAAAGGAAGGGAAGGGGGGGGACATGGGCGCCCGGACAACACACAAGGCACACCAGGCTGAGGGGGGGGCACGGAACAGGGAAGAGGGGGGGAAATGGCACAGGGGCAGGGCAGGGCACTGGCAACAGCAACCACAACCCCCACAGCAGAACTGTCCACACGGGCACCCCCACAGCAACACAGGCAGTCCCGGAATGGGGGGCTCCAGGAGTTCGGGATAAAGGCACAACAGGAGCCCACACGGCACAGCGAGCGGGCCGGGAACAGTCCAGGAGGCACGCGCAGACCCCACACCCCGGCAAGGGGCCGATGGAGGGCAGGCAGGAGAGCCGGTGCAGCGCAGCAGGGTCAAGGATGTGAACCACCACCCCCAGGAGGAAGTCGGGAGGAGCATTCCGGGGGCCCCAGAGCCCCAAGATCACACAGGCACCCAAGTTGGGGGGCAGGGGCTGCAGATGGCAGCGCTGGCGGGTGAGGACAGTCCGCTGGACACAGGCAGGTCAGTGAGGCCATGCAGAGAGCCGGACCCAGGCACCGGGGAAGGCAACCACGGAGGGAAACACCGGGTGCAGAGGCAGACGGGGGGGGCGGAGGGGGCCCGGAGCCACAGGCAGGGGCAGTAGCACCCTGGGAAGCAGGCAGCACAGCAACACGGCAGAGACATCAGGGGGATCAGCCAGCAGAAACCGGCCCCCGGGCAGTCCACACGGTGGAAGGCAACTGGGGGGCCGGGAGGCACACCAGGACTCACAGCCAGCTGCTGGGGGCCACGACGGGCCCGGGTCTCCCACCCGGTGAACCAGGTGGGACCAATGGATCATGCCCCGGCGGTACCCCAACAAGGACATGTGGTGGGCGATCAGGTAGTAGGCTTCGAATGGATCCTGCATGGACAGCCCCAACAGCACATCCGAACGGGCCTACAGGCCCGACAGCGCTGAGAGCTCTGCCGCGGTAGGCTCAGACACGCAGCAGTCAGCAGCAGGGGGCCACGGAAGCTGTCCCAGCTCTAACAGCCGGTGATACACCGCCCCACGGGAGCACTGGTACCCACGAGCCCCGTGAACACAGCCGAAGTAGGACAAAGCCAAGGCAGGGCCCCCCTCTGCAAGGCAGATCATGTAGGTGGCCAGGCTGCACACAGACAGCGCAGACACGGTCTCAGCTGCGGACCAGGCCACATGAGAGCACCTCATCTCTGGGATGCGCCCATTGGGGAAGGGAACCAGCCCCAGAGTCTCCGTATGCAGCCGGCAATCACGAGCGCTCTGCTCATAGCCGAAGACCAGAGCTCAGACTCGCATAAGCACACGACTGGCTGTCTGGGCACCCCAGGAGCAGCTGCACGGCCAGGGTATGCCACAGGTCACACGGGGACATGGTCTCGCGGAAGGTCCAGCTATGGGGGGCCCCATGGGGGCCGGGAAGCGGGAGCCCGGTGGATGCGCAACCAGCCATGGTCCAGCTAGACAGGGAGAACACCACCACAGACAGGTGGGCACACATACCCAGGGCCCCGAGTCTTCTGCGCTTCTGCGATTCGTGGAATTTTCGCAGAATCCTGCCCCAGGCAGAATTATCGCAGAAACTGGGGAAATCCCCGCGGAATTTCCCTTCCTTGGCGGTGAGTCAATCCAGGACCTGCTTTATTCAGGCCACAAGCCAATCAGGGGCTTGTGCGGCCTTTATAAAGCAGGTCACATCAGCACATGTCACTTGTGGTCCGGAATCCACTTGAGACCGCCGCTGCCGCCGAGGGACCCGACTCCAGCCGCCGCTTCTCCGGCCGCTCCGGGATCGCCGCTGCTGCTGCCGCCACTGAAGGACTCCAGCCCAACCTCCAGCTGCCGCTTCTCCAGTCGCTCGAGGGATC
>QEPC01003596.1:711092-740741 GCA_003113815.1 Sphenodon punctatus
GGGGGGGGGGGGGGGGGGGGCTCCGAGGGGTCCCAAGGACAGGACAGACAGCAACGGACCGCAACATTGTATAGCAACAGATCGAGGCGTGGGGTGCAGACCCGGCACAGCTGCAGGAAACAAGCGCCCAAACAGGACGGCTAATCAGGACGGCAAGAAAACGGTGTTGCAAACAGGGAAGGCAGGGGGGTGATGGCTGAAGGCATGCAGCTGCACAAGGAAAGCTAAGCCACGCACGCCCATGCGTGCGCCAGGCCCCATGCGAGGACAGCAGGTGCACCCAACCGCACGCCCACGGACACCAGCATCGCAATGAGAGGCCCGGCCAACTGGGGGTGGGGCCCTGGGCCACCCAGGCCATCACCAGACCAGCATAACTGTCCCCCAACCCCCGGGGCCCCCACCACCATGGGGCGGGACAGGGCAGTCGCCTACTGGATGCACCTCGAGCTCGCAGCCAAGTGGTACCACGACTACACTGAGCAACTGCACCTCCTTACCGCAGAGCAGCACCTGGGCGCCCGCCTGTGGGTTTCCCTGGCCTGGAGAGCTGCACGGGCTCGCAAGGCCCACCATGGGCGCAGGAGAACCCTGGCCCGGCTCCGGGCGCAGAGGCTCTCCGGGTCAGACCAGCAGGCTGTGAGCTGGGGCCAAACCCGGCCTGCGGCGATCCGCGAGGCGGCCGGGTGCCTCCAATGGGGGAGGGAGATCATGCACCAGACAGCCCTGCTCGCTATGCCCATTGACAGGCGGTTATGGGTCGCTGAGCAGGCACAGGGTTGGTGGGCCAGGGTGCTGGCCCAGTGGGATGAGACAGCCTGGAGGGCCCACTTTAGGATGGACAAGCTCACCATGCTCTGGCTTCCTGAGCTCCTTACGCCCTGGCTTGAGCGACAGCACACCCCCATGAGGACCCCCATCCCCATGGTCCAGCGGGTGGCTATAGAGGTCTGGGCCCTAGCTACGCCCGACTCCTGCCGGTCCGTCTCCCAGCACTTCGGGGTTGGCCTGAGCACCATTGCCTGTATCCTCTGGGATGTGTGCCCCTATCCCCATGGTCCAGTGGGTGGCTATTGGGGTCTGGGCCCTNCCTTACGCCCTGGCTTGAGCGACAGCACACCCCCATGAGGACCCCCATCCCCATGGTCCAGCGGGTGGCTATAGAGGTCTGGGCCCTAGCTACGCCCGACTCCTGCCGGTCCGTCTCCCAGCACTTCGGGGTTGGCCTGAGCACCGTTGCCTGTATCCTAAGGGATGTGTGCAAGGCTGTGGAGGGAGTGCTCCTGGACAGAATGATCCAGCTGGTGGACCAGGGGGCCATGATGGCAGGATTCGCGGCCGGAGGCTTCCCCAACTGCATGGGTGCCGTGGACGGCACCCACGTTGATACCCTCCGCAGGGAAGGTTGCAGAGTATGTAAATAGGCATGGGTATCACTCACTGCAGATGCAGGCGGTTGTGGATCACCGGGGCTGGTTCATAGACATCTTCACGGGCAACTCCGGCCGCAGTCACGATACCCAGATCATGACCATCTCCCGCTTCTATGCCCAGATGTTCCGGGGGGACTTTGCAGACATGGGGATGACCTGGATCGAGGGGGTACCGATGCCCCCCTGTATCCTGGGTGATCCTGCCTATCGCCTCACCCGGTAGCTAATAAAGGTGTACCCAGTTGCACACAACCCTGTGGAGGTGCTATACAATACCCGCCTGTGATCCAGCAGGACTGTGGTGGAGCGAGCCTTTGGGGCCCTCAAGCAGCGCTGGAGGAGCCTCGCTGGCCTGCTAGACTACACTGTGGAGACCTCGGCCCTGGTGATGGGTGCCTGCTGCGGGCTGTACAAAGTGTGCTAGACTGAGGGGGCAGCCCTGGAATACCCCCAGCCCAACCGGCCCCCGGCCCAGTGCCCCTGTACGTGAATGCTGAGAACCCGAGGGAGCACCGTTATGCCAAGTGCATCCGGGACGCCCTAGCGAGACACATCAGCCGGGAGGCCGAGATGTGAGGGCTGCAACCACCCGGCCCAGGCCCGGGGGGTCCCTGGCCCGGGCCCTACATGGGAGGCAGTCCGATACCCCACCAACCCACCTGTCGCCCAATAATGGACACGGGAGGCAATATAGTGCAACCACAATTTATTTCATCCGCGCATACGTGTGCACCCGACCCCTCTCCCTCCACCCCAGCCGGGCCCTGCCCCCTATAGTGCCCCCCATCTCACACTGCCCTCCCCCTTCCCCCACGTTTCCTGGGACGCCCCCTTGAGCGTCCAGTGTTCACTATGGAGCTCTGTGAGTTACCCCCCGCTGTCCGTGTCCTCAGCACTGGCCTGGGCTGGGCCCTCCGCCGGGCAGGGGGGACCGGGAGGCGGCGGTGCGGCCCCTGAGGGCGTGGGGGCGGCTGGGGTGGTTGGGGATGGGGTGGGGGCGCCAAGGGGCCCGGCCTGGAGCCCTGGGCAGGCAGGGTGCCTGGAGAAGCGGCTGCCATCACATAGGCACACATGGTGCTCACGTGGAGGAGCAAGGAGGTCCCAATATCATGGGACCTGTCCATATTGGCAGACTGCTTCGCACCATCCCTGTGATGGCCTGCTCCAGCCGTCCGAGCGCTTCCACCTGCCTGCTGTGCTCCCGGCGCTCCCGCCTCCGATCCAGGTGCACCTCGGCCTGGAGCCGCATGTCCCACACCTCCGCCCACTCCAGGGACCGCTCGATGGCTGCCTCCATCCGGTCCACGGCTGCTATCATCCTCTCCCCTTGTTCCGCCGAGGTCCGGATGACATCCTCAGCCTGGTAGTCCTCCCTCCGCCGGCAGACCCATGCCCGGTGCTCCCTCATGCGCTGTGCTGGGAGCATGGGCCCTGGAGACAGTGGCTGTTCGGGTTGCCCTGTAGGATACAGGAAGGTGAGTCACCTGCCACCCCGGGAGCCCGCCCTCGGCCCGGGGATGGGACCGGGGCTCCACCCCCCTCCCCGGCCCCTCTCCCGGCCTCCGAGTGTACCGGGACCACCTCCCAGCGCCCTAGTGGGCCCTCCCACCCAGACTACATACCTCACCTGGTTCCTCCGCCTGCTGCCCGGGCTCCTCGGCACTTGCCTGCTCAACCGCCTGGGTGTGGTGCCGGGGTGTTCTGTGCACTGTGGGCTACGAGGGGGGGTTGTTCATGTAGGGGTGTGCGGGTGGGTGGGTGGGCGGGCGGGCCCCGGGTCCCCTTCCCATCTTGCTTCTGGGGGACTGGGGCTGGCCCCGGCCCGTTCATCCCCCCCCTTGGCTCCTGTCCCCATGGGCCCGGTCCCTCTCCTCTCCTGGTCGCCCGCTTACCCTCAATGTCAGTCTCCGATCCTTCTGAGGCCGGCCCCTCAGTGTGGGAATGCTCCCCCATGGACCACTGGCTGAGGGTGATGAGGGTGCCGGCCTCGGACTCCGCCTGTCTGGCCTGGGGGTGGGTGCTCTCCGGGCTGCTGTCCGGGGGGGGCCTGCAGGTGCCGGAGCGTTCCTCCTGGGGGTCCAGGGCCCTGGAGCTTGTGTCTACCAGGGGGTGGTGAGAAGAGAGGGTACCTCTGCCACTTCCCTGCCCTGGACCACTAAGCTCCCACGAGCCGTGGGGTGACTATCAAACCCTTCATGTGCAGGATTCGGTCCAGGGCATCGTAGAAGGGGACGGTCCGGGCTCCGTGTCCGGACCGCCTATTGTTGTCCCAGATGGCCTTGTACCCCCTCTTCAGCTCCTTGGCCTTGGAGCGGCACTGTGCCATGGTGCCCCGCTGCCTCCATTTCCCGCACTATGTCCTGGTAGACGTGCTCGTTCCACTGGTTGAGCGCGAGCTCCAACTGGTACTCCAGAGTCTCCCAGATCCGTATGAAGTCCCGGGTCTCCTGCAGCCCCCACTGGCCCCCTCTGTGGTAGGGCTTCCTCCCTCGTCTCCCCTGTGGATCCTCCTCCTCCTTCTCCATTACCTCTTCCACCGCCTCCTCCTGGGCTGGGCCGGTGTCCTCCGGGTGATCGTCCACCCGGGCCCATTTCCGTGTCTGTGGGACGCAGGGGGGGGGGGGTTATGGTTGGGTGCAGTTCTGGCTCCTCTCACGGGCCGCCCCCCTTTCCCTCCCCCCCTGCCTGGAGCCCAGGCTAGCCCCCTGCCCCCCCTTGGTGCTCCTGTGCCCCCTGTTCCTCCTTGCTTGTTTCCGGTGTGCCTCCTCCCCCGGTCCGCTGAAGTCCCCGGGGTGTCCTGTCCCGGCTGCTGCAGGTGTTGTCCCTCCGCCTCCTCCATCCTCAGCACGACCCCCGCCTCCCCCTCCTCCACCTGCACTCCCTCCACCACTGCCAGTCTCTTCTCCTCCTCCACCCTCGCTCTCTCGCCCACCGCTCTCTTCCGCCTCCCTCCTCGCTCCATCCCGCCACACTTCCCTGCTGCAGATTTCCCTTTAAATCTCCCTCCAGTGGCTGTGTTGTTGCTGGTTGCCTGGCAGCGACGCTGCGTGCTTTGTCCCTGGCTGGGGATCATTTTCTTTGGTTCCAGCCGGTGATTGCCCTCCAGATGTTACTTTCTGTTGTTTCCCGGTGGGAATCTTTGACCACGCTTTCGGAGATTGTCCGGTGGGGAGCCCCAGAAGCGTGGTTGATTTTGACCCCATGTGGGTATTGACCATGGTGAACATCTGGCGGCCGCCGAACAGACGTTCAGGGCGCTTTGGTCCCGCCGTGGGATTGACCGTGGTTCACTGTGGTTGAGTGTGATCTCGTAAAGTCTGAAAATACCCATTAAAGCAAGTGAAATCTAATATTTCCATAAATTTATAATACAATTACATTTCAACTGTCCTCAATACAAAGACAGCTTAAGGCTGAGGTTTTTTTAGTTGTGTGAAAGAATGAAAATCATATGATGTCTCTGCAAATGACCCACAAGCGAGAGGCGGCAAACATAGCTTTAACAATGGATGTTCCTCCTGCACACTTCTAGTACCACAGGAAAGGATCTTTCCCATTTTTAGTCCACCAGCCTCACAGAAAGACATGATACAACCAAGCAGCATCCTGGGATTGCTAACAGCAGCAATAGTGGCACCAAAGACAAAATTCAAAGCACATGTGAAAAAAGATACGGCACAGTTGTTCTCTCCTGCATGAAATTTAAAATGCAAGGGAAGACACTCTTGTGAATGCGCGCTAATTCTCCTCTAGTAACAAGAGTCTTGTTGAAAAGAAATAAAAGGGTTTCAGCTGCTTTGCTGCACCCTGGTGAAGCAGGTCCCTTTCTAAAAGGGTTTCAGCTGCTTTGCTGCACCCTGGTGAAGCAGGTCCCTTTCTATTTCCGGGATCAAGTGGAAATACTACTGTGTTGAGAGGGTGAGGAATTACTCATCTGCTATTTCTGATAATGACTCTTTTGTTCAATCAAATAGACCTTTTATTCAACGATAGCAACACAATTTAACGTACCAATTGTAAATGAAGCATTTGCATTTTTAACATATGATCCCTCACCTACTCTGGCCACTTCAAATACATAGAAAGCATATATTCTTACGTGATCAGAGGTCCACAGTCTGGTTCCAGAAGGAGGGCAGGAAGGGGGCCCAACGATACTGAGAGAAAGAGAGCCTAGCTGTGGAGCAAGTTGCAGGACTTCCTAGGGAGAAGTCCCAAAGTGAGCCAAATCACCGTCCCCGTCGGCACTCTGATAAGAGCTAACGAGCGGGTACTGTGAAAGGCAACTTCTCTGTCTAAAGCTAGCCTTTTTATCCAGTGACTGCCTTATGATTATCCAGGGTTGTCAGTGCTAAACCTGTGGAGCACTCTCATTGGTTGCTCAGATCTGGGGTACCTTCTGCTTAGCCATTGGCTTGGGGGTTTGCCCTGACCGATAGGGTCCTACCCCTCCTCCTTCCGGAGGGAGGGCCTGGCTCCCTGGCCCTGAGCATCCCACAACCCCCTCTTGGAGGTGCCTTATTGTCTGACCAAGTCATCTTGTTTTTCAATTGCTGACCTTTCCTTGTTCTCGGTGTCCCTGTAAGTTATAAACTACTAAGATTTGCTTGGGAACACAAGGTCTCTGCTTTCTCTCAGGCACCTAATAGACAGGAATATTGCCTCCTTCACACCAGTTCACATACTATCTTGTAATTTACTTCCTCCATGACCATTTGACCGTGTACTCCTAGCACATTTGTTCCTTATCTAAGTCAGTGAATCAATGCATATGCTAACTAATGTCTTAATTAACTTACAACATTCTACATAATCTTAAAAGTAAAATCCAAACTAATGCCTTACCTAACTTAATATTCTATGTAATCTTAAATGAGCATAATGGCTTACACACAAGTTTCATTCAGTTACAGACATAAATGTAAATCCAGCATGCTTTGGTTACATTTCAGCAAAGAACAATAGCATTCAATGTCTGTTCTAGCATGTTTGTGTAAAAAGGAACACTTTTGCTTTGGTTACATTGTAGCAAGGAAATTAGCATCTTTGTTGGGCCAAAACCATATCACAACATTGTAAAGTCAAGTCTTAAATACTGCAGTGGTCAAGATAAAACTCCCATATCACTATTAAGTCTTATTTATATAGCATCAGCAATGTACATGGGGCTTTACAATCATACATTATAAACAGGTCCCAGCCCCATGGCTTACAATTTAAAAAAGACAAGGAAGGAGAAACAAACGGGAGGGGAACAGAAGAAGAGAGAGGAATACATCCACGAAGTTGTGGATGAACCTAAGAGGATGAGGAGATAGGGAAAGTCTGATAGAAAGGTAGGTTTTCACGAAGGATTTGAAGGTTTGGAGGGAAGCAGAAGAATGAATGTATTCAGGGAAATAGTTCCACGCATGGGGGCAGCAAGAGAGAAGGGGCAGATACATTAAGAAGCAAGGGTGTTGTGAGCAGGCGAGGATGGGGGCAGAGGAGGAGTGCAGCTCCTGGACAGGAGTGTGGCAGGAAACAAGTGCAGAGAGAGAGAAGGTGGGAAGGCCAGGAAGGGCTTTGAAAGTAAGGACTAGGTGTAAGGACTGAATGCATTCAGGAAGAGGGAGCAAATGGAGAGAAGAGAGGAGGAACTGAATGTGATCACAGTGGCCACAAGGTGGATGACTTTGGCAGGGAAGTTTTCAACGGGGGGGGCAAGATGAGAGTGGAGGAAGGTCAGTAAGGAGGAGGATGCAATAGTCAAGGAGATGACGAGAGTGTGGATAAGAGGTTTTGGCAGTGGAAACAGTAAGGAAAGGCCGGATCTCACCAATGTTGTGCAGGGAAAGATGATAGGATGTGGCAACATATTGGATCTGAGGTTTGAAGGAGAGAAAGTAGTCAAAGATAAACCCTAGGCTATGTGCCTCATGGACAGGCTGGATGGTGATGCCATCAGTGGAAATTGAGAAGGAAGAGAGGGAGGAAGGGGTTGGGGGGGTAGATCAGGTGGTCATTTTTGGACAAAATAAGTTTGAGTTGGCAGCAAGACATCCAGGTAGAGATACCAGAGAGACCGTTTGTGATGCAAGAATGGATGGAGGGAGAGAGAGAAAAAGGGTGGTGGAAAGAGAGAGTTGAGGTTCATCAACATACAGCTGATACTGGAAGCCATGAGATTCAATGAGTTTGCTCAGGTACAGAGTGTCAAGTGAGAAGATGATCCAAGGACAGAACCATGGGAATCTCCTCCTGAGGGGGGAAAGGATAAAGAGGAAGTATCAGCAAGAGACACACCAAAGGAGTGGTTGGAGAAATAGGTACCAAGCCTCAAAAAGCAAGGAAGCATATCAAATTAAGGAGGAGTGTGTAATAACACAGGACAAAAAGTTCATTAGATTTAGCTAAGCGAAGGCCACCGGTGATTGTGGCACAAGCAGTCTCAGCAGGCGAGGACAGAAAGGGGTTGAGGGAGGAATTGGAAAAGAGGAAGTTTAGGCAACAGGTGTAGATAGCATGTTCCAGGAAGCTGAAGAAAAGAGGTAGGATGGTAGTTGGAGAGGCAAGAGTGGAGTTCTTAAGAATAAAAGAGACAGACAGGCTTGAAAGCCTGCGGGTGGGGGTTTCCCCGCATATTGTATTTTAAAATTGTTTTTAAACATTTTTTTTTTTATTATTAATTATTGTTCTTCGCCCCGGGCTGCCCTATGGGCAGGAGGGGCGGGATATAAATTTTAAATAAATAAATACAAAATAAAAGCAGAGGGGAAGGAGGCAGGGGAGAGAGAGAGAGCGAGAGATTGATTAACAATGTGCAGCAGAGTGGACGAGACAGTATCCCACCACAGTATCCCAGTAACAGTAAGACTGGGGCACCACTGTGGTAGGTAGGCACTCTACAAAGCAAGATAAAAGTACTCCTCTCTCTTAAGAGCTTAAAAACAAAAAGAGCAATTGGGCCACTCACCTTTGTGAATTGCTTTTCTATTGTTCCTGTCCTGGGCCGGCATTCTGGAGACTGGGGAGCAATCTCCAGCTTGTCCACAAGGAGGCAGCATCTGACAATTTTTCCTTTGTGCGCATGCATCTGGGGCTCATGACCCCACAATTTCAGTTGATATCTCAGCTATGTAAATTCCTAACGTGTACTAAACATTCTTACAGCAAACTTATACCTATAAACGACTAGTAGTTGCACACCAAGTAAGAAAACCTTAGTAAACTACAAACAACAACAAAATGTATATAACTTCAGATAAGTAATTAAGTATTTCAGGTATTGAATTCTATAAATATACATCTATGCGCAGGATGAATGCCAGCCCAGGACAGGAACAACAGAAAAGCAATTCACAAAGGTGAGTGGCCCAATTGCTCTTTCTATTGTCCTATCCTGGGCTGACATTCTGGTCACTGGGGAATTCACAAAGCAGTGTGTCCTTCAAACCTGGGTGGGACTCAAATCCATCACCCCTTCAGTATCCGCCTTCCAAATGTGACATCTGCTGACTCCTAGACATTGGTTTTATAGTGCCTGGTGAAAGTATGTAATGATGACCATGTAGCAGACCTACAAATCTCCTCATAAGATGCTCTAGCTACATATACATTTTAATAAATAAATAAAGCTCTCGAGGTGGCCACTCCCCTTGTGGAATGGGCCACTATTCCAGAAGGTGGAGACAGTCCAGAGGCCACATACACTTTTTTGATACAGTTAGTTATCCACTGGGCTATAGTAGTTTTTGATGCCCTATTGCCCATCTGATGTGATCTAAAACACACAAACAAGGCTGATGTTCGCCTGAAGCTCTTTGTACGCTCTATAGAATATTTCAAAGTCCTACGGACATCCAAACAATGCCATATGCACTCCTGGCGATGTACTGGTTTTGGACAGAATGAAGGCAAAACAATTTCCTGCTGTCTATGAAATAAAGAATTACATTTTAGTAGAAAGGAAGGATCTAACCTTAAAACTACTGTTTCTTTTTTGAAAAATACACCAATTTGAATCTATTGATAAAGCACCCAACACTGAAATTCTCCTTGCTGAAGTGATTGCAATTAAAAACGATAGCTTAATTGACACATAGTAGTTAGATATGTCCCCCAAAGACTCAAATGGAGGACCACTCAAAGCCTTGAGTACAAGATTCAGGTTCCAAGTTGGAAATCTGTGAATTATGGCTCTTAGAAATATTTTTATATGTAGGTGACTTGAAATTCGGACCCCACCTAACAGTGCTCAAGACATTATTTATAGCTGAAAAAACTTGCCTTGCTAAAGTACTGCGATGAAGACCTTTATCCAAACCTTACTGCAAAAAAATTAATAAAATGTCCTTCACCTTTGCCTTTTTTGATACCACTCCATTTCTCTCACACCAGAGATGAAAGCTTCTCCCAAGTACATTGATAAATTCTTGTGGTGGAAGATCTCTTAGCAGCCAATAGGGTGTTCATGACCTTATCTGAATAACCAAGCTTTCTCATGGCCCAGCATTCGAGTGCCACGCTGTTAGCTTCAGAAATTCTGGATTTGCGTAGAACATTGGACCTTGTTGTAAGAGGTCCTTTCTTATTTCTAGAGACAGAGACAGCTTCTCCTGCAAGGCAAGCAGATTCGCAAACCAGCACCTTCTTGGCCAACAAGGGGTTACTAGAATTAACCTCGAATGTTCCTTCTTGCACTTGGCAATCACCCTGCCTATTAGAGGGAAAGGCAGGAAAGCATATAGAGTCCCCCTTGGCCATGCCTGCTGCAGAGCATCGCACGCTTGAGTCCTTGGATGATACGCCCTGGTCATAAATGTAGATGCTTTCGCATTCCCTGGCATCGCAAATAGATCCATTTCTGGTTCTCTGAAAACCTCCACTATCTTTTGAAAGGACTGAGGATGCAGAGACCATTCTCCTGGATCTACCTGATGGTGACCTAAATAATCCACCAGGTGATTGAGATAAGATTCTTTTCCACCCAACAGAGCATTTTATGAGCTTCCGCATGAAGGGACGGTGAGCTCAAGTCTCCCTGGTTTTTTTACATAAGCTAAGGCAGTGGTGTTGTCTGTCAACACAAGCACATGTTGGCACCTGAAAATCTCTGCAAACCCTTTCAGTGCTAGGTGTATCACTCAGAGCTCTTTCCAGTTCATTGAATGCTGTTGGTCCCGCTCTGACCAAGATCCTTGGATACACCTGGAATCATGGTGTGCGCCCCAACCTATAAGACCGGCATCTGTTGTTACTGTTAATTTTTGTGGTACCTGGAGAGGCCAACCATTTTGGAACCTCTTCGGATCCTGCCACCACTTGAAAAAGCCATTAGATATTGTGGGAGAGACAGAAATACTATTTTCTTCAGCATGATCTTCCATTGCCAGGGTCTGAGAAAGGTCTGCAGTAGGCATAGATGCAACCTGGCCCACTGTTCGTGCTGAATGCAGGAGATGAAGAGACCCTGAAGAGAAACCAACTTGCTTAGAAGAACCCTATGTAAATTCAGAACCTTTGTTAGCAATTTCCTTATTTCCAATTGCCTCTGCTGCGCTATGAATATTTTTCCTTGGCTGGTGTCTATTAAAACCTCTAGATGCTCTAGTTGTTGCATCAGTTCTAAGTGGCTTTTTTCTGCGTTCACTAGAAAACCGTGAGACTCCAAATACTGTATGGTCAGCGCTACATCTCGAGACACTTGTTCGTATGTGGGGGCTCGAATTAACATGTCGTCCAAGTAGGGATGAATTCGCACCCCTTGGAGACACAGATTTGCTGTTAGAGGAACGAACACCTTTGTAAACACCCTTGGAGAAGAGGTTAGACAAAATGGTAGGGAGGTGTACTGCCAGTGATTCTTTAGATAAGAAAAGTGCAGCCACTTCCTGTGCTCCTGACTGATTGCTACGTGCAGGTATGCATTTCTTAAATCTAGCGATGCTAGCCAATCTTCTGGAGAGATCATCGCACCGATCGTTCCAAGTATCCCCATTTTGAACTTGCGAACCTGAGATGTTTTAGATTTCATACCACCCTCCAAGAGCTTGTCTAGGAACAATATTGAGTACAGTCCCTGACCTATCTTGTCCTCTGGCACTTTCTGTATAGCTGTTATCTCTGATAGTCTCTTTATCTCCTGTACCATGGCCTGATGCTTTTTGATCTTTGATGATACTTGAGAAAAGCGGTAATGTTCCTGAGGGGAATTCCAGAACTCAGTTGGGTAGCCTAATTCTACGGTCTCTAGGACCCACCTGTCGGTGACAGACTCCTTCCAAATATCTGCGAGAAAAAGAAGTCTCCCTCCAACCAGGAGTCCTGGCTGAACTGACCTTGTAGTTGTTAACTTGAAGTCATGCTTCGTGTTTTGAAGAATCAGACTTGTGCTTGCCTGTTCCTCTGGTAAGCTGAACCTCAGGCTGATTTGGTCCAGCATTTTTAAAAAAAATTTTTAAATTTATTTAAAACTTGTATCCCGCCCCTCCTGCCCAAAGGCACCTCTTCCTCCCCTGGTTGAGAGTTCAAAACTTCTCCTATTGTAACTACTGAAAGAATAGTATGAATTTCCTCTTCTGTAGGGACGAAAAAAGGAATGCGAGACATTCAACTGACTGAGATGCGTCAGCTAGAACCTGATCCAAAGAAAGACCAAACAGCTTTCTGCCTTGGTAAGGGGCATTTACAAACAAGTCCTTCGCATGGTTAGCTGCTCTCCAAGAACATAGCCGCAAATGTCTACGTGCTACCATGCTAGAAGCCATGCCTCTTGCTGACCAAACAAAGGTCTCTGGTGCCTGCAGGGCAGGAAGTAAATCCTAAGCGTGAGAATATGCGGAGCTCTCTCAAAGAACAGAGTTACTGGTAAGTAACCTCTATGTCTGAGTCTGCTGCATTGAAGCTTAGAGATAACATTCAGTTAGTGGTGGCTTTCACTACAGAGTAGTGTCTGGTGAATGTATGCGGGGAGGACCAAGTAGCAGCCTTGCAGATGTCAACAATCGGAACTCCTCGAAGGTTGGCCACAGAGGAGGCTACGACTCTAGTGGAATGCGCACGCAGAAGGAAGGGTGGTACCCTACCAGCGTGCTGATAACATCTGTGTATGCAGAGAAGGATCCACTGGATAGTCTCTGGGAGGTGAGTTTGACCCCAATTCTTTGTCCCCCATAGGTGATGAAAAGAGCGTCAGACACCCTGATTGATCTTGTTCTATCAATGTAGAAGGAGGGGCTTTGGAAAAAAGTTTGGTAGAGAGATGGTCTGGTTGAGATGAAATGGGGAGGCGATCTTCAGGAGAAATGAAGGGTCAGTCCGGAGATCTACCTTGTCCTTGGAGAAGCGAGTATAAGGGAGAGAGGCTCGGAGAGCTTCCAGTTCACTAAGTCGGCGGGCTGATGTGATGGCCACCAGGAAGGCAGTTTTGATGGAGAGGTTCTCCAGAGAACAGGAAGCCATGGGTTCATTGAGGTTCCATTGGGGAGCAGGTTGGGTTGTTGAGGGAAAAGTGTTAGCCAGTCCTTTCCAGAAGGTCCGCATTAGAGGGTGGGAAAACAAAGAGGTAATGCCATCAGACCTGAGACGGGACAAGAGAGCAGACAAATGGACCTTAAGAGAGGAGAGGAAAAGGCCAGAATGTTGCAGGTGTAAAAGATATTGAAAAACATGAGTAAATCTGAGTGAGGATATTGGCGTAGAAGTGGAGACACACCATCGGGAGAAGCGCAACCACGTGGCAGCATAGCATGCCCTCATAGACAGACGGTGGGAATTTAGGAGGATGATAGAAGCTTCCGGGGGAAATCCCTCGATCAGGGAAGAATCGGCCAGGCGTAAAGGTGGAGCATGGCTAAGTTGTGGTGTAGCATAGTACCCCGCTGGCGAGACAGGCGGTCCGGTGGTTGAGGAAGCTTCATGATCTCCGTGGTCAGTTCCCGGAGCATCTGGAACCACATTTGTCTCGGCCAGAAGGGGGCAATGAGGATGACGTGGGCGCAATCTGAGTGAA
This sequence comes from Sphenodon punctatus, assembly GCA_003113815.1. Classification (NCBI taxonomy): domain Eukaryota; kingdom Metazoa; phylum Chordata; class Lepidosauria; order Sphenodontia; family Sphenodontidae; genus Sphenodon; species Sphenodon punctatus. The sequence continues at coordinate 724,518 of QEPC01003596.1, forward strand.
TCTTGTAAAGCACCTTGTGCAAAAGGGGGGTTGGGGGAAAAGCATAAAGGAATTCCCCACTCCAAGAGATGGTGAAAGCATCTGAGATTGATCCTGGCGCTAGTCCCGCTCAACTGCAGAAGATGGAAAGTTTTGCGTTATCCGCGGAGGCACAGAGGTCTATGGTGGGTGTACCCCAGGTTAGAAAAATATCCTGGAGGACTAGGTCGTTGAGAAACCACTAGTGTTGAAAGGAGAGCTGGTGACTGAGATGATCTGCTAGGGCGTTGTCGTGGCCCGCCAGGTGTATAACCTGAATGTGAATGGTATGGATAATGCACCAAGACCAAATCGCTTCTGCTTCGAGTGATAGGCGAGTGGAACGCGCCCCTCCCTGCTTGTTGATGTACCACATAGCTGCTGTGTTGTCTGCGATAATGAGGATATTTTCCCCGGATATGTGGGCCACCAAGGCCTTTAGGGCATAGAGGATGGCTCTGAGCTCTAAAAGATTTACGTGAAGTTTCTTTTCGAGAGGGGACCAGAGGCCACTGACCTTGATGTGAAACATGTGCACTCCCCAGTCAGTGAGCAAGGCACCTGTGGTGATGGACGCCTGTGTGACTGGCAGGTCGAAGGGGGTATCCTGGAGAACATGGTTGCGGTCTGTCTACCATAGGAGGGCTTGATGGACCTCTTGCGGTATCGTCACCTTTCTGTTGAGGGAAAGGAGAGGAGGAAAGTAAACCAGTTTGAACCACTGCTGTAGGGGTCTCAAGTGGAGTCTCGCATAGGGTGTAACCATGGTGGTGGATGCCAGGAATCCCTGAAGGTGGAGGAAGAAGCGCAGTTTTCTGGTCCTCCGCAAGTGTAAGGACTGTATACTGTGTTGGATAGTTTCTAATCTGTCCTGAGGAAGATAGGCTCTGGACTCGTGTGTGTCCAGGAGAGCTCCAATGAACCGAAGCTGACTCGTAGGGGTGAGATGAGACTTCTCTAGGTTTACGAATAAACCCAGGTTCTGCAACAGAGTACGGGTTACGTGAAGGTGGTGGAGTAGAGTGTGTTGGGAAGAGACTACCAGTAGCCAGTCGTCCAGACCTTGATGTCTAATTTTCACAGATGCGCGGCGACCATGGCTATGCACTTCGTGAAGACTTGTGGAGCGGTGGAGAGTCCAAACGGGAGTACGGTATACTGGAAGTGGAGGTCTCCTACAACTAAACGTAAGTAGCGCCTGTGAGAGGGTATGATAGAGATATGAAAGTAAGCATCTTTAAGATCAAGGGAGGACAGCCAGTCTCCACGTTGTACACCCAGGAGGATGATTGGGAGGGAGGTCATGCGGAATTTCTCTCTCTTTATAAATTTATTAAGACGTCTGAGGTCTAAAATGGGTCTGAAACCCTCATCCTTCTTAGGGACTACAAAATATCTAGAATAGAATCCAGTATTTTGTTCTGCGGGTGGAACCGGTTCAATAGCTCCTTTAGCGAGGAGCTTTTCAACCTCCAGAAGTATTTGAGTTTGGGGGGGGCGTGGAGGGGTAGGGTAGGGGAATTGGGGGGGAAGGGTACGGAATTGAATGGAGTATCCATGATGGATAATATTCTGGACCCAGCGGTCATGGGTGAGGGGTACCCAGTTGTCAAAGAAGGGTTGGAGACAGTTTAGAAAGGATGGTGCATCCTCCAAGTCTCCCTTGATCTCATAAGAACTAAAAATGGTGCTTAGGCAGCTGGCCTGAGGACGAATTAGAGGACTGCCTGCCTCTGTCCTTCTGCTTATTGAACCTCTATCATGGTTGAGAAGCAGGGATTTGGGATTGTTGAATTGTGGGAAAAAGCATCTCCCAGAGTGGTACGGGTAGGGAGAACGTTGTTTCGCAGAAAAGGCGTAAGGAGCAGAAGATGGGTAGAATTGCTTGCGGACGGCTCTGATGACCCCCGTAGACTGGGCTGTCTGGCTGGTCTCTTTGATTTTCTTTAAGGTCTCATCAGTAGAGGATGCAAAAAGACCCTAACAGTTGAAGGGCAAGTCCTCGATACGGGTCTTGTTCTCCGAGGTAAGAGCCGTGGAGTGAAGCCAAGCATGCCTCCTAAGAGTGACGGCTGACGCCATACCTCGGATTTTACAATCTGCTATATGCATGTTTGCTGTTAATTGAAACTGGGCAATTTGAATGCCCTCTTTCTGAAGGGCCGCTATCTGAACAGGGTCAGAGGTCCTGGAGAGCTGAGTCCAAAGTCAATGCTGATACCCGCACAAGGCGGAGGCATAATTAGAAGCTCTCAGGGACAAGGTTTACGAGGAGAAAATTTTTCGTCCCAGGAAGTCTAAACGTCTCCACTCTCTATCCGTTGGAGAGGTTTGAATGCCACTCCTCTGGATCTAACAGAGGCTGCCACTATGACTACAGACTTGGGAGGAGGATGTTTGTAGAAGATACTGGCCCCCTCCTTAGGGATGGCATACGAGTCTGCCATTTTGTTGGTGGGCAGGGGGCAGAGGAGGGCTTGTTCCAAACTGAGATAGAAGGTTCAAGAAGTTGATCGAAGATGGGAAACGTAGTATGTCCAGGTTCTCCTGAACCCAGAATTCCAAAAATGGGCCCCGACTGGGTCTTCCTGACCACCTTCAGAGGTAACTTGGGGAGGGCAGAAACTAGCCTTTTTAGCATGGCTTGGAATGCTCTGGTATCCTCAGTAGAGAGAGCAAGATTGCGGTCCGAAATAGTGTCAGGGGGTGGAGGAGAAATGGTTTTGTCTTCCTCCGGGATGGAGGAGGAGGCAAACCCTCTTGATGAGAACTGGAGATCAGGCAAGGGCTGTCCAGAAGGTAGGACAGGGATTATGTTCCCTAAAAGGGAACTAAGGAAGGAGGTGCCTTGGGGTCTAGTTGACCTGTCATCTTGTGTCTGTTCACACAGAGTAGAAGCAGCTGTTGGCGCTGGAACAGGAGTTCGGGAGTGTTGGTACCTCAGGCGGCCTAGAGACGGAAGCGGTAGGGGGGGCACGCAGGGGTGCCGGAGGCATGTATCCCGGCCCATGGCGAGAGCGAGTTGCACGCTTGAGATTGTCAAAGTCAACCCTAGAGGGGTAAGGAGGGGATCTGCTTCGAGATCAGTACCTGTAAGGTACGGCGTATTCATGCTGTCGGTACTGGGAGTCCTCACAGGGGGAACAGCAGGAGCATGGAGATCGTATTTACTGGTCCCTATGGTACTGCAGGGATGTAGCTGCGTGTCTGAGTGGGGAACGGTACACCAACCTGGAGGGTGAGGCTGGATGAGGGGCTCGATACCCTGGGGAACTCCGGCGGCAGTCACTCTGAAGGGAGCGGGAGCGAGAGTGTCTCTGCCGTACTGGTACAAATAGTAACGTGACCACGAGAGGTGCAGGTGTTTCCACATACTGTGAGGTCGCAGGCGGTACTGCGGTGGCAGGCACCGGTGGTGCTTGCGCAGTAAAAGTTAGATCTGATTCAGTCTCCACCTCAAGGGTACGGGAGGAGTCCCTAGCCTCGGTATCCTTGTTCCGTCGCTCCTTTTTTTGCTGTTCAGTGGGGCGTTTAGATGCTCCACGGTACAGGAGGAGCTCCTGGAGTGGGAAGCGGTACCAGTAAGGGGTGGTACCGTGGGCGGAACCTCACCGGACACTGCAGTAGCGGTACTGGGGGCAGACTGTGGCTCCGATGGAGTGGCGGGAGCCGAGGGCTCAGTCATCGTAGGCCGAGCGCGCCCGGTGGGGAGCCTGAGAGGCCCCTCTTCACCACCTGTTAAGTGCCTTACTGGTTAAGATAGCCTGAAGGCAGAGAGCCCTCGCCTGTTTTGTACAAGTGGAAAGGACAGTGCAGAACTTGCACGTCTGGGTGTTATGGGTCTCTCCTAGGCAAGCCAGGAACTGCGAATGCTGGTCGCTCACAGATAGAGTAGCTGGACAAGAGCGACAGTGTTTAAAGCCGACTTGTTTGGGCATAGTCTAGCCCACCTGCTGCAGAGTGGGCAAGGCCCGGGGGATGAACCCCATGGACAAAGGCACTGTAGATGATACGTTTGAAGAGGGTAACTTTTCTAATTTTCTTTTTTTCATTTTCTTTTCTAGCTGACAGGCACTGAAAAATGCTCAAGGTCTTCCAAGCGCGACGCGGTTGGAAGGAACTGAGGCGGTGAGGGCTCCTCCCCCTATTTATGCAGTCCCGCTCTCATGAGATCTTGAGCCCGCCCTTTTCACAGGATGGGAGGGGGGATGGAGGGGCGGAGCCCTCACCATGTTCTAGATTTTTCCAGGTTTTCTGCCTGGAAACTGTGACAAGGTCTCCGATGCCTGCAGGGCAGGAAGTAGATCCCAAGAGTGAGAATTGCGGAGATCCTCAAAGAAGAAAAATCAGAATTCTTCCCCAAACTATACCACCTCAAGACTGATCTTGCCAAATAAGAAGCTGTTGAAATGCGTAATATATGTGAACAAGCCTCAGACACCCTACGGAGACCTGCAGCTATCCCTCTAATGGTAATATCTTTTGGATATACTTCTCCCTCAACAGGAATTACAGAATGTCTTGAGAGAGAAGAAGCTGCTGAGACTACCCATGGTGTTAGGGAATACATTTGTTTTGAGTCTGTAAAATGATACAATTGTTCCTGAATTCTAGATAATTTGTGTACCCTCGCAGGCTGCATCCACTCCTTTCTTAGGATCTTTTCGAAAGCTCTATCTAAAATTAAATCTTTGCCCTTTGAGTGAGTTTTGGGCATATATACACATCCAGATTCTTCTGAGGAATCCTCTTCCTGCTCTGTTTTGTTGTGTTTTTGCTTTAATTCCAGAGTTTTGTTTGCCTTTAAATACATGTCATCTGTGTAAGCTGCTGGGAAAAACCTACCCTGATCTGCTATCAAATCTTTGCTTGAGTCCAAAGGAACTATATTCTGATTCACTGTCATATCCTCCTCTCCTTAACTGGTCACCTCATGGCTACCAGAAAACTCTGAATATCAGCTGGTTTATTTGGTGCTGAAACATCTTAGGCACTATCTCCCTCCTCATCGGAAATTGACTCTGAACTCTCAGGAGATTTATCCTCTTCTTGGACAAACTCCACCACCTCTGAAGAAGTTCTAAACAGATCTTTTAAAGTTATTGGAGCCTTCTTTTCCTTTTTATCATTTTGTGTAGGCTTTTTGCTAATTGTCATCTTGCCTTTGCCTGCTATTTCTGATTTTCCCTTCACCTTGGAAGTGACCAAGGAAGGTTTAGATTTTGTAGTGGGCTTGCTAATCTGTAGGTAGATTAGCAAGCCCACTACAAAATCTAAACCTTCCTTGGTCACTTCCAAGGTGAAGGGAAAATCAGAAATAGCAGGCAAAGGCAGATGACAATTAGCAAAAAGCCTACACAAAATGATAAAAAGGAAAAGAAGGCTCCAATAACTTTAAAAGATCTGTTTAGAACTTCTTCAGAGGTGGTGGAGTTTGTCCAAGAAGAGGATAAATCTCCTGAGAGTTCTCTATTCTATCTAGAGAAGCTATTAACTTGTTAAAAGCCTCTATTTGAAGCCTCTGCAGTGGGGACAGATCCACTGAAGCATCAGCTTGTTCAGCTCATGGGCCAGCAGAGTTGGCTCGCTCTAGACTCCCATTATTAGAGCCTACTCTCTGTCTTTCAGAAGGCATTACAGCAATTAAATAGGTACTGTAGCTCACCACAAACCACAGTTACTGATGTGGTTGGTATAGCTTATGTGGTGTTTGCCTTGCACCACAAACACAGTTAATCAGGTGTTCTGTATAGGTTTCTCTGTCACAAACACTATGCCTCAAACCACGCCTACTGGAGTGGTTAGAATAGGCCCTGGTGTATGCCTAGGCTGTGAAAACTAAAATTAACCTGATCCGGTGAACGGAACAAGGAAACTGCAGGCAGAGGTGAGCGTTTTGCACTGCCCGCTTGAGCCGACTGAAAAGCAGGAGAGAATGGAACAGATATCTATGTCACGTCCCTGAGCACCGATCCTCACAATACTTGGAGGTCGGAAGCGCGAGAGGGAGGCTGACACTCCTATCCCCGCCTAAGCATGGCAGTTAGGGCGCTCCCACTGCGAGCAGCAACTTTACTGGACCTTCCTGGCCATTCCCAAGTTGACCTCTGTGAAAGTGGAGGTTTTTTGTTTGTTTTTTTAAAAACAATACAAGCAGTCATACAGTGAAGCCGTGTATGACTCCTGCTGTTTCTAGTTCTGGAAAACTTGCCTCTGGGCAGTGCTCGTATGAGGTAGTCTGCGATGCAAGCTGTTCTTTCTGAACAGATAAAACTAGTTAAGATTAACTGAACTTTTTGTTTAAAAGGAACACTTAAACTGATTTAACAACTTTAGTACAGAGGACTATACAAACTGTGTTAAAATAGATCTCTATAACCACAACTAAGATTAAGTCTAAGCACACTATGAAACAGAAAAGTCAATAAAACATCAATAGCAAGATTTTCCTATCTGGTGTGCCACCACGCACTACATGCTGCTCCCTGGACGGAGGCAGAGATCAGACTGAAATTGTGGGGTCGCGAGTCCCAGACACATGTGCACAAAGGAAAAATCGTCAGATGCTGCCTCCTTGTGGACAAGCTGGAGATCGTGAAAGGATATTTTACTTGCCTGTTTAAGCATAGCCAAAGTAAGATAGAAAATGTATTAAACATATTGTGGTAAATATGTATATAATCCAGCAAGCCAAATGTTCAAACTTACACGGAAAGCAAATGGTCAGGATTCTCCTACATTTTTGACCCTGTGAACTGTATTACAAAGAACCTGGTTAACATCATCCTATGAGCTGTAATCACAAAAGGACTTGATTTACATCATCCAATGACCAGACCATCTCGTTCAGCTAATCTTCTTCAGCAAATAACGGACAGTGCTAAGAACAAAGACACACTCGGTAGAACTTTTGATAAAGACTGATGCTTGCTCAACCCAAAACACCAAATGGTCAGCTGTGTAATAACGAAAGGAGCATCCCTGCAAAGATACCTGCTTCACGTCTGGAGAGGAAGGAGAAGATGTTCACCACAGGAAGGTGCCAATTGATAAAGACGGCTATCATCCTTTGGCGCCAGCATGACAAAGGTGATTGTTAACAGAAAAACAAGCATCAGGATCAAGGTCATAAAGTCAGGAACAAGAATAGCAATAACATCATTGCACAAGCATACCCCAGGAACTGTATACTGAAGAACATTTTCCCACCTAGAACACTATAAAAGACCAACTCAGAGACCAGAACATTGTCACAATGCTTGAAAGCTAATTAGGTTCTCGTGGGTTGTGACCCTTTCTGAGATCCCTCCATAGGGGATCTTAGAACTTGACCGGACTGGGCCGCCACCTATCTCCTGTTCCTGACCAAAGGCATCCACCGTTTGAACTAACGAGACATGTAAGACTCTGACTTTGGGGTATGGATTGCACTAGCTAGGGGAATTTATTGCTGCTGGATCAATAGCTTGACTATGTTTATTCTTTCCCATAATAAAACCCAGATTGATTTGATAACCATTGTGTCAAAAGTACTAATTAAAGTTACAGTGTGGGTTGCGTGTGGATCCCTCGATCCAGAGAGAGCTAATTCTTTATCTTACATTTGGTGGAGAAATGCGAGGTGGGGGAGTGATGGCATATAGCCCTGTTAAAATGACAACTTAAAGATCTATTATTGTATTGTGTTATTGTATTTGGTGAGCAGGCAGGCTCAGATAACTTATTTGTGTGAGCGGAAGCTCAGGAATTTATTTTGGTGAGCAGGCAGGCTCAATTAACTTATTTGTGTGAGTGGAAGCTCAGGTATTTATTTTTAGTGAGCAGGCAGGTTCAGTTAACTTATGCGTGTGAGCGGAAGCTCAGGAATCTATTTTTTGGTGAGCAGGCAGGCTCAGGGTGAGAGGGCATTCGAGGATTTATAAGTTGTCACGTGTAAATTGTGCATAGTGGTAAAATTTTCCAGCACAGACTGGCCAACTGTGCGGGAAAACGAACACCCTTAAAAACAACTAGACTATCTGCCATCCTCTCCCAGGATCATTCAAATGCACACCCCTCTTTTTAAGAAAAAAATTATAATAATAGGCAAAGGTCCTGTCTTGAACCAGCAGCAAGCCTCAGTTATAAAATGCCTTTGTTTAGGAAAAAGGAGGTGGGTAGCGCCCCAGTAGAAGGATAGGATAAGGTTAAGATCTTGCCAAAACTTTTAGAATACATACAAAATATGGAAGCCTGCCCCTAGAATGACAAAGTTTTTGATAAACCAATAACATTGCCACAAACATACGATGTATGGGCTAAGTATGTTTCACTGTACTCTCCTAAGGAGGAAACACAAAACTCTGCCATTATTTGGCTCCTTTGGAAAGTAGCTGAACAGTATGATAAATTGTGTACTGAAATGATGGAAGATGCCGAAGTCACATACACTGAGCTCGTCATGTTATGACATCGTGACGAGGACAGCCGTAATTACAGAAAGGAGAGCGAAGCCAAACATCTTACCAACACCGATATTAACTCGAAAGAGACTCAAACGAACATGTGAAATGTTGGACAAACACGATAAGGAATCCACCATACGACTCAAAGACAGTCAGTCTGGAGTTAGGATGCTGGTCAAACAGCTCAAATAAGCTAAGCAGGCGCCCACAGAATCACACGCAGTTTGTGTGGCAAAAATTAATGCCCTGACCCAGCAACTTAACTCCAGAAAGTCCGTTATAGCCTCTATACATAGGGAAGAAAGTGCCGGGCATGTTCTCTGATGAAGAGGACGAGTATCCCGATGTTATGGGGCAGGTTTTTATGGTAAACCCCGAGTAGTATCAACCACCCCCACCCTATAACCCTGCCACCCCTATTTCAATTGTAACTACTTCAACCGAGACCGCTGAAACTGAAACGGCCCCGGCTGAAAAAGATGGCAATAGGGAGGGATATGCATGGCAAACTACCACTAAAACAATTCAACGAGATGCACCCCTTTCACACGCAGATGCCCAGCCTGCGGTCAGATCTCTGGGGCCCCTCAATGAAAAAACTGCGGTCAACTGGCTAGCCCACGCCACTGACTACACACAATGGACAATAAATGACCTTCAAGATGTGGCCCAGGCAGCCACTGTCCCCAACCTATGGCCCAAGGTTAGGTCAGCCTTTCAGGAAAATAGTCAGCTTCCAGCAGTTATTGCCAACATTTTACAAGGAATCTTCTCTGAACGAGGGCTTAAAAGGCTATACATTAACAATCAACATGTCCCAGGCGAACCCCTTCGCACATATATACAAAGACGTAAGATGCTGGCAATAGGTTCAGGAGAAGCTAAACCAGCCCCGGAGGAAAGGCAGGTGGGTGATGAGACCGTTATATTTTACCCTGCAATAACTAATATGAATTCTATCCAATGGGATGCTGAATTGTTCACCAAACCTCTGTTTTATGGAATTGACCAACAGTCTCGTCTGTATCTGGGACCCTATAGCCCGGAGTGGGAGGTTAATTATATTATTGAGCATGTAGAGGATGTCACGGACATCCCCAAAAATGAGGAGGCCAGCAAAAATTTTGTAAAAGCAGTGACATTTTCCAATTCATACAGGGCTAATTCCAATAGTAATAATAGCCGACCCTCCCACAACCAGTGAATGGCCCAAAATTACCAAGCCCCATATCAGACCTATTCACCACAAAAGCCCCGACAACCCCCAAATTACAACAGGGCACCTGGGCAGCAGCAGCAGCAAAGGGAATCCACACCAAGGGAAATGGTCTGGAAACTGCTAATGAGTGCAGGAGAGGATGCCTCAAGATGGGACAGATGCCCCCAGGGGGAATTACTCACTAGGGCCGCACAAATTGTACACATCCAGGAACTGGCAGCAGGGGCCCAGCCGGTACCAGCCCCACACTTCTATCCTAACCTACAACCTCAACTGCCTTACAGCCAGACCTCTCCCCCACCACCGCCCACCAGCTGCCTGAATGCCCCTGCTCCAATACAAACACTATCCACCCTATAGGCCCTTCCCCTTCCCAAGCTAGGACCCGTCAACATGGGAACATGGGAATGGGTCACGGATCTCTGATTTGGTCCTGTCGGTAGACCACATGTGTTAATACAGCTGGGGAGGGGCAATAACACAAAAAATATGGGCTTTAATGGATACGGGCGCTTCCGTATCCATGGCACACATTAATTTGGTTCCACACATATCAAACAATAGCCCAAAAATCCGCCTCAAGGAGTTCAACGGGTCCAAAAGCACCGGATACCTGTGTAACAACTATCCGGTGTCTATACACGGAACCTGGTACCAGGAAAACTTCGTCCTTAACTCCAACATACCAGAAGGGGAAGGCCTCCTGGGAAGCCCCATTGCTGTAGCTAATCAATGTTGTATCGATTTGGCCAACATGTGCATCTGGAAGTGCTCCAAAAGTGCTGACTTTCCAAAAACAATTACCTCAGCTTTCCGAACAGCAGCCCTAAAAGCAGCTGAATCTGTGCAGAATAACTCAAATGATCCCTGGGTTCAAAATTTTCCTGATGTCTGGGCATCCTCAAAATTGGATTGCGGAAAAATTGATGCACAGGCAATAATCTCAGTGCCACCCGTGCGTGATACCACAGAAACAATACCCATACCCCAAGGCAGCTGAGGCAGGGATGAAAAGTACTATAGATGGGTTGCTATAGCAAGGGGTAATCATTCCAATACAATCTTCCTTTAACGGCCCCATTTGGCCGGTCCTAAAAGTGGATGGAACAGCCTATCACTTAACCACAGATTTTAGAGCTATCAATGACAAAACTCCTGCCGTTGTGTCCATTGTGGCAAAACTCCCACAAATAATAGCTTCCATTGCCCAAACTACTAAATGGTTCTGTGCTGGACCTCTCCAACTGTTTCTCTGCAATTCCACTTGATCCCATTTCATGGCCCAGGTTTACTTTCACATACCGTAATAAACAATATGCTTCACGCGTGTACCTCAGCGATTCCACAGCGCACCCACCATTGCACATTTTTATGTCACCCGCCTATGGCAGCAGCTTCCTCCAGACAAACAGGAGCATGTTCTGTCCTATGTGGATGACGTACTAATCCATGGTCCAACCCCCGGCCGAGTCCGGGAACTAACACAGGACGTCCTCCACATAATACAACAAGCAGGATTTAAAATAAACAGACAAAAGGCACAGCTAGTCCTCTCCGAAGTAACATATCTGAGGGCCACTTTAGGGCAATTTGGTCAAAGCATTCATAAACAAAGAGTACAAGTACTGCTAAATCTCCCAGCCCCAGAGAACCCCCACACCTTAAGGCAATTGCTAGGATCATTCGGCTTTCTCTCTGACTTCATTGAAAAGTATGCTAGTAAGGTCCACCCCCTGTGGGGCTTACTAAAGAAAGGACGACAGTGGGAATGGGGGGAGGAACAGGAAAAGGCTCTCACTCAAATCAAAGAAGATTTAACCACTGCACCCGCCTTGGCATTTCCAGACCCATCCAAACTATTTCTCATCCAGTTAGTTGTCACAGAAACCGCCCTTGGAGCCGCTCTGTAACTGAAGGTGGTAAACTACAACCCATAGCCTATGGCTCCAGAGTCTTGGATTCTGCTGAACAAACATTCAGTTTGCGAGGCAGAACGCAATGCCCTCATATGGTCCATTCGTCACTGGGAATACATCATGGGAAGCTCCCCAATCATTGTCCAATCGGTACACTCACCACTAAAATATATCTTGTCAGGAAAACAAACGGAAGGGCATGTATCTAATGCAAAACTAGGCCAATGGGCCCTCTGGCTCGCAGCTAAGGGATCACATTCCAAAAGTTAAAACAGCCACCGCCACTCCCCTATGGTTTAACCGTACAGGGTACTAAACATGAGTGTCCTTTACCCCCGGATCCCTGCTTTTAAAAATGGCCTGTACAACTGGCCCTGGATTTGCACAAACTTTCAGACTCTACAAACACACATTCTATTTGGTTTACCGATGGGTCAGCCTACTACAAGGGGGGGCAACCTTTTGCGGGCTTTGCAGCTTTAAACATCACGACACAACAAATACTACAAGGCAAGGTCAAGCCATACTCAGTGCAAGTTGCAGAACTCGCAGCAGCCGCTGCAGTTTTATAAACTGCTCCTCCCGATTTGGATGTATACTCGTACATGGATTCCCAATATATTGTTCAAGGTATCAAAATGTGGCTGCCCTTTTGGCAACGAAGGGACTGGGTACCATATGACCAACAACCCCTCACATATTCAAACACCTGGAAATCCATCTACAATTCACTCATTAATAAACAAGGAACTGTTTTTGTCAAACATGTTAAAGCTCTTTCTAAGTCCCACAGCAAGGAAAGCTACTGGAACAACCGAGTTGACCTGTTAGCAAAGCAAGCTGCAATTGAGGCTCCAAACACTGAATTGGTAACTGTCATTACGCGAGCACAAGCTCAGACCTCAGCCCAAACTCATATGACAGACATTTCAACATCTCCATACGCTGACACGCAGTTAAAATCAGTAGGAAGCTCCTTTAAGGAACAGGGCTTATGGTCCATCCTGCAAACTAATGACCAATTAAAGATTCAAAACGAGAATGGGACTATTTTATGGTTCCCTCTGAAATTGGCTCAACAATCTATCACACAGTATTATCATGAACTAGCTCACCAAGGAATTGCTTCCACCCTGACACCAATTCAAACCTTTGCCTGGTGGCCAGGGGTAACTGAATCCACCTAATGTTGGGTCCAAAATTGTCTCCCTTGTGCTGCCAACCAAGCCGACACCAAAGTTACCAAGGGACCCTTTAAACACCAGGGGACAAGGGGTCCCTGGCATCGGGTTCAAATTGACTATATTGATCGGCTTCCACGCGCAGCCCAGGGACATCAATACTTGTTGGAGCTCATTGACTCCTTTTCAGGATGGGTGGAGGCAATTCCAACTAAAAATCATACTGCTGAAACTACAGCCAAGGCCCTTTTTAATGTAGTAATAAGTCACCATGGGGTGCCCAGGATTATTGACAGTGACAATGGTCCCAGTTTCGTCAGAAACATTTTTAAATCGCTGTGTCATATCATGGAAATAAAACAACGTTCACATCCCTTACCATCCTCAATCCTCCGGCCAGGTGGAAAGGGTTAACCGCACTCTCAAAACTGCCCTCAGAAAAACTGTTTGTAAAACGAAAAAAACCGGAACTTGCGCTTACCCCTTATCTTACTAGCCTTGAGAAGCACAAATAGACTTGGTTCAGCTTATACCCCCTTTGAAATTTTGACAGGCAGCCAAATGCGAACTCCTGAGATGTTCCAATGGAGTCAAGTGGGGGAATGTAATATGTATGCGGACTCTGATAATACTGTATGGGACACCAAACTGATGAATGATTGGATTAAGACACTGGAAACTCAGCATAAACATTTTTCAACTCAGTGAGGCACTTAATCAAAGCACAAAAGGCAATGGACAAAATTGGGAATGAAAACAAAATCATTGAATGGGTAACTGGCACACTTGTCATGCTCAGACAATTTGGAGACAGCCCCCATACATTGTCTAGTAAATGGGTTGGTCCATTTCAGATCATAGATAAGGCTGGTCCCACTGTATACTGCATAGACAAAGCGGGAACACCAAAGTGGGTACACTCATCCCAAGTCAAGTTGTACAAAGGTAAGCTGCCTGACAATTTACCTGACAACACTGGAGGGGGCAATGGCATGTGAACACTCCACCTAACTGAAAATTACCAAAACAAATGGCCACCTGACTAATACATTATTAAAATGTACAAAAAGAAAATGGGCATGTACAGTTGTGGACCCACACACCCGGTTGTATAATTGGATTTGCGGGTGCACGCATAGAGGGTACCACCTCCAGATCTCAATCTTGCAGCGAGGCACAGAAGCCTCAATAGGGCTCAGAATCGTTTTAACAGATTATATTGAATACAAGCCCGATTTTGGAAATGACACGTGGGGTCATCACTGGCTAGCTGCCAAGCCTCCACTGGTACAGTATTTTGGTATGGCAGCTACCTGAGCCACACTATGACATTTGCATAGGTGACCAGAGTGCCCTGGGTATGGGATGGCTTACCACATGGGCAGCCCCTAAGGTCCCCCTATCATTTTGTCCCATTACCAGAACTACCCGAGTCAGATCCCTTCAGTCTATGTCTGCTGCTGTCATAGACCTGTCACTAGGAAGAAGTTATGCCCACCTCTATTGGACGGACACATGTTCGGAACAAGCCAACTTCCACAATTGTATTTTGTCCTCCGAACGATCACTGAAACTGCATCCCTGCAGATCACAATACCAGAGGGGGGAAGAGAGAGAGAGAGAGAGAGAGAGAGAGAGAGAGTAAAATAGGAACCTGTGATTGCCTCTATCCACATGTGGGGGAGGAGGGCACTGGGAAACCATTTTCATTATTTTTCTAAAAAAGAAATGGCAAGCTACTTCGGAACAGCCACCTGCCAACTCCTGCTGTACTATTCCCTCCTTTGTGAAGTAGTAGCTGCAGCCAACCACACCACCAACAGGACAGAGAGCCTCAGTGTAAGCACCCCTCAACTTCGATATACTGGTAACACAGCTGTCGTCTCAAACTTCTCATGCCCCATAACAGGTAGTCAGGCTCATAAGTGGGGGGTTTGCATGTACAACACAGCACTGCTTTTCTGTAAAAATGCTTCATTGGCATGGGCACCGAGGGCAGGAAGGACTAACATTACATATCAAAATACAGACTGCCCTTACACAATACACATAGGATACGACGAGCCCATGCCCAGCTATCATATTATACCTTTGCAATTACGTACTACCAACCCACATACTAACTGCATATGGACTTCCACAATTTTACAGTGTAATCAAGAACCTAACCCCTGCTCCTAGCTAGTGCGCATTGGAGCCACCAGTAAACACTGTTATACAGACAAAGTCACTTAACTGGCTGTTGAGGAACAAATATCATATGTACATGAGAAAGATCCTTGTACTGATTCTACAGCCAGGAGTCACTTTGTTACCACTTGTGAACCCGTGGTCCGGTATGATATTTTGGGGGGAAGATGAGCTCAATATCACATACATTACAATGGAAAAATGAAACTGACTGTATTAACAATAATGTAACTTATGTATCGGTAATGAACCCCTGTTCTGAAGCGCATGGGGAATACAATTATTGGGAAAGGAAAAACTTTCCAGGTCAAATAACTTTTAAAAGGTACAGCAGGTTTAGGCAATCACCATGGGACCATCTTCAGTGTTGCCCCACCAGCAGAGGAAGAGGATTGGGGCTGAATGACCAAAGGAAGGTGTGGGTGCATGGAGCCTAAATTGTAAGCAACCACAATATGCAAGACTCTCCAATGTTGTACGGGATCTTAGTACCTTGCAACTGTATGCAATAAGTCTCTTGAACACATTCTCTTTTTCAATATGATGTATTTGAATTTGGTTACCATCTATAAATCTCAAATTCAACAAGTTATTTCATTATTGTAAAAAAAACCCCAACTTTATTCGGTTGAAGTACTGTGTTTCTTAGGGTATTTTTAGACAAGCGCTTCCCCACCCATCAATCATACATGCTGCAGGGTTACATTGGTGCCCTATGCAACCGTGCGACATGCACGATGGGTGGGGAGGCGCTTGTCTAAAAACACTCTTAAGGTTTCCACTGGCACAATATTTTCCTGTGGAACCAATGTTATACATCTGTCCAGTCTATATGCTTCCCAGGACTGGAAAGCAAGTTTCTCATATTCCAAAAGGGAAATTAGGATCTCACATTATTGTAGTCAACTTTGAATTTGTTTGGGAAATTGTATATGGCTTTAAAAGTATTATTCCATATATTCAATAAACCAATCATAATTGGTTTCTGTAAGCAACCAATTATGATTATTATACTGAATAATACTTTCAAAGCCATATAAAATTTCCAAAACAAATTGGTTTCTGTGAAATTTCTGATGGTATATTCTAGGGGTGGGACCCCGGGCCCAATACCGGCTACCGGATTTACCGGTTACCGGTTTCCCGAAAACCGGATTCCCGGTTTAAATCCGGTATACCGGTACCGGATTTATTGCATTGGTTTCAATGGGGCGCTGTGTCCCCATTGAAACCAATGAAATAAATTAAAATAAATT
>QEPC01003596.1:741314-776799 GCA_003113815.1 Sphenodon punctatus
TTAAACAAAAAGCCAGGCTGGGCAGGGTGGGTGGGGGGTGTCCCCCCTTCCACCCGCGCAGCCTGGACTCGGGGAGGGTTTTTTTTAAAAAAACTTTTTGGCTGGGGCTTTAAATTTTTTTTACATTGCAGCCATTTTTAAATGGCTGCAATGTAAAAAAAACCGGTACCCAGAAATCCGGTACCGGGCCCGGATTACCGGACCAAATCCGATAATGCCGGTAAGCCCAATACCGGCATTATCGGATACCGGATTCTACCGGTTTCCCACCCCTAGTATATTCTCTCTTTTAAAAAAAAATTAAAATGGACCCAATGATTTATCTTTTATTTTCCAGACTAATCTTTTGCAGCTTGCGCAAACTATAAACATTGTTTTAAGGTTAATGGGGTTTCCTTTTCAACTGCAGCTTAACTACTTTTTAAACCTGGGTATGTATACAGTTGCCTAGAGACAGTTACGAGCAACAAAAGGAAGCAGATAACTGTAATGTGCTGTATCCCATTAGCAACTTCAGCTACTGATACAGGCTCTGCGCACACCAGCTAACAGCCAGCCTCATGAATGCTGTATTTTGGCCTGCGGTTTCTCTTGCTTGCACATGACCTATGCAATTCGTGTGCACACCTGAAACATAACTCTCTCTAAACGATAACATAGGAACTTCAAAACATCATATCTTAAAAACCACATGACTGATTTTAAAAGTCCTAACTGAAGAAACTAATGAATAACTTTAAACATGTTTTTTGTGTCAAGACAAACAGGTCACAAAATCTGAAAAAAACAGTTTTGCTTCCAATTTTCTCACCCAATCTGTCTGAAATTTGGACAGCTTCTACCCTTCAACCAAGCAATCCTCCCTACAAAGTTTCACAGTAATAGGATAAATCATCTCAACTTTTACAAGTAAAATGTTCATGATTTTAACAGAGTGCAAGCAAGTTTAACTATAGAGCCGCTCATACGGCTCTATAATATAGATACAGATGGGCACTTGGTGCTGGCAAACAACATCACAGCATCACATAAAAAATAGAATAAAGTTGGTCTCCTAAGCCATTTCAGTCAGAATGTTGTAGAAATCAATGAACCCAAAAGAAATGAGAAACCATTTTAAATAATAAAAATAAATAATAAAAGAGGAACAAACAAACTAATAGAACCTGGCTCAACACATACATTTGGTTACACAGGTGGAGAGAAATTTCTGAAAAGATTTTAACCTCTGCTCTCATGTACCTAAATGGTGCATGGTGGACAACATTAAGGACACTGAACATGAAGTCTTCCATCGTTAAAGTCAACAGGAGCTGACCCATTGACATCAATGACGGGGACTGAACCCAGAGTTATGCTTCAAGTCCAATGAAATTTCAACAGCGGGGGCTATGTACTCTTTTATAATTGTAAAACACAAAGGGAAAGGTAGAGGAAAGATATTCAACAGTCTACTTGCTACTACTTGAAACTACTTGCTAGAAGCCAGGTTTGTCCATATCACGTAGAATAGGGATCCAGGCGGACAGTACTTGAACAAGAATTCCACGATTCTCTGGCTTTCAACTCTATATAGCAAAGTTCCTAGAGACTCAGTTTCTTGGATCTGCAGCTAGGAAGATCCTCCAAGTAGTGACTGGTTTGGTGGATAAATGATGTATGAAAATTAAGACCGCAAATACCTATACTGAAACTACATAACCAAAAACCTATTAGGCTTTCTGCTGCAATAGATATATATAGATATATAATCACACACACTTAGCGCTCATCTTGCCTGCCTCCTCCACATGCCAGCAGGAGTCACCTAGCACTGCCACCTCTGCTGCAAACAACTAGAACCGGACAGCTTCTGCCAGCATGTGGAGGGGAGGCAGGAGAGGAAAGCACCTAGCACTAGGCAACACGTGCAAAGGAGGTGGAACTGAGGGATCCACATAGACACCCTGACTCCAGGAAGCCATTACTTCCAAAAGCCGCCATAAAGGTGCCCAAGAGTTGCATGTGGCTTTCAAACTGCCATCTTTCCATCTCTCCTTGAAAAGCACTGGTCCTTCTGCCATTGAGTGCAACAGAAGGAAAGTTTCTGCACTTTTCACTGTACACATCAGCTTATACCAACAATTCAGTGGAGAGTCCTAAATGTTATAGTCTGTAATGAGTAACCTACCCTACTGTTAGCAGATTCATACATATCCCCTTCCACTTTCCTGGCATAAGCCACCAGATTCTCCATCCGACGATCTTTCAGTGCTGCTGGGTCAGGCGTGGGAAAGATAGCTTGGACGCTACAGAAAAAAACAAAAAACAAAATCCACCTGTTAAAAGAAGTTTAGAAATTCACTGATGGTCGACTTTACAGACACCTATAATTCAGCAAGGCCATACGACCCTGCTGGTTCTGATAGATCTATCAGTGGCTTTTGACACAGTGGACCATGAGATGTTGGTGACTCACCTGCGGGGCCTGGCCGGGGTTGGTAGAACTGTTTTGCAGCGATTCTGCTCCTACCTCATGGATAGATTGCAACGGGTGGTGCTTGGGAATTGTACATCGTCCCCTGGGAGTCTCCTGTGTGGGGTCCCGCAGGGTTCCATTCTGTCCCCTCTCTTGTTCTATGTGTTCATGCAGCTGCTAGGGGAGGTTTTGCGCAGCTGGGGGGGTCTGGTGTCATCAATATGCGGACAATACCCAGCTGTATTTGTCCTTTTCAACAGAGCCAGGTCGTGCGGTCTCTTTGCTGTCCCGGTGTTTGACTGCTGTGGGGGACTGGATGAGGTCGAGTCATTTGAAACTCAATCCTGATAAGACAGAGGTGGGTGGGATCAGTGATCTGGGAGAGGGGGATTCCTCCATTATTGGGGGGTGTCCATCCTCCATTGGTTCCATCTGTGCAGAGCTTGGGGGTCTTCCTGGATTCGCAGCTGCGCACGGACTCTCAGGTGTCGGTTGTGGCACCTTCCACCAACTGCATCTGGTGAGCAGGCTCCACCCATACGTCTCAGACTCCGGTCTCATCACCATTACCCATGCATTCGTCACCTCAAGGTTGGACTACTACAATGCACTCTATATAGGACTGCTCATGGTGATGGTTCGGAAGCTGCAGCTGGTGCAAAACGAGGCGGCCCGTATGCTTACTGGCACGAGCCGCATGGAACATATCCAGACACTTCTCAGAGCATTGCACTGGCTGCCTATTGTCTTCCAGGCCCGATTCAGGGCGCTGGTTTTGACCTCTAACGCCCTTCACGGCCTGGGCCCTGCTTACCTGAGAGATTGCCTCACCCCCTAGGTTCCTGGGCGGCCTCTGCTGTCATCCGGGAGTGCCCTCATGGAGTTCCCACATTATCAGCAGGTCCGTACAAACAGGAGAGTGTTCTCAGCAGCCACGCCATGGCTTTGGAATGCCCTCCTGGATGAGATCCACCTCAGTCTGGATCTCCTTGTGTTCGGACGTAAATATAAGACCTGGCTCTCTTCTATCAGGTGTTTGGTCGGGGGGGGGGGGATTGTTTGCCAGAGATTTGTAATGTTTATATTTTGATCTTATTTTTATATAATTTTATTTTTCTATATTTTTATTGTATGCTGGAAGCCACCCCGAGTCGCTATTTGCGAGAGGGATGGGGTAGAAATGGAACAAACAAACAAACAGAGAAATAGCTTAGATCTGGCTATTGTTAAGCAATTCCTTCACTCTGTCAGTCACGCAAACAGGCTATACAGGTCACCAACACAGCTTTGGGTTCAGAAGAAAGTTCAGTCTGTATGGTTCTCTGGTGCAATTGTCAACAGTGCAAATTGTGATGGTTTACAAGTTTCTCCTGCGAGAACAAGACCACAAAGGAGGCCTCCAGGAGACAAGGGATAATCAACTCCTTTCAGTGGTTATACTAATCCCATGGCTCTTCTATTAAGCCACTTTGTCCCAAGTTATTGTGACAAAAATTTAAGTAGTTCTCTGAGAACCAGTTTCATAATCAGACAACAGCATGCAGAGGGTCACTAATTAAGAAATTTAAATGCTTTGAACTCAGGGGATGTGGATGTGCCCAAGCATGGCATATACTTACAGTTTATGCACTAAGTGATTGCGCAGATCCTGAGTGACATGCTCATGCCATGCTTTCCTCACCCCAGTACTTGAAGGAGGTGCAGCTGTTGGCATGGAGCCAAGGTTTCCAACATTGCCAGAATTTGTGCCGTCATTCATCAGTGGGCTAAAGAAGAACACAGGAGTTGTAAAGTGTGTTCTACAAGTTCAATGACAACTGCACATGCTTGGTTATATGGAATAAATTATTTAAAAGTTATTTCTTTCATAATTCTCAGCCTCTGTTGCAAAGGTTTTAAAATATTATTTATTTATTTATTTATTTATTTAATAGATTTCTACCCCACCCCTCCTGCAAAGCAGCAAAGCAGCCCGGGGTGAAACCATAAAGCCACTAACTACAACAGAAAAGAAACAGAAAAGTGACACTAAGTGCAGAAAAGAAAGTGAACTGCTGGAGCCCGAGAGAGTGGTAAAATGAGGTCACTGGGGTGAACCCATGCCCCACGCACACTGTGCGCATCTTGCGCGTACGCACATGCGTGTAAACCGCACGCATATCCATAGGGATTGCATTATCCCGTGCGGAACCTGCATGCATCTCATGCGGTTCCCGCTTGGGATTGCGGCCATTGTCAAGGGACCAATCAATTTGATTTTATTTAGGTGTGGTACAATAGTAGAAGAAATTGAAGAAAAGGAAGACGGCCTGCGAGATATAGAATCAGAAGTGTTGAGTTATATCATACAACGGAGAATTATTATTTTGGAAACATACTTCTGCAAATCAGAAGTTTGACTTGAAATGGGGGTCAGAACAATGCTCAACCTAGTTCAGCATCTTGTCTCCAACAGTGGACACATCAGTTGCTTCAAAAAAGTGCATAACATTTCAAAACAAAGTGACCTATTTCCTTCTATTTGCTCCCAGCAATCAGAGATCTCATTCCTTGATGAACTCAGCTAATAGCTATTTATCCACAATTCCTTTTTTGAACCCAGCTATGCAAATGGCATTCACTAAATCCTCTAGCAATTAATTCCACAGATCACTTGCATGTTGAGTGAAAACATACTTCCTTTTGTTTTAAACCTACTGCCAGCTAATTTTATCAAGTTTCCTCTTGCTCAAGTATTTTTTAGAAAAGGTAAGTGAAAGCTTCCTATTTACTTGTTCTTCACCATTCTTGATTTTGTAAACTTCTATCTTCTCTCCATCAGTCTTTTCTTTTCTAATCAGAGGAGCTCTAACCCAGGAGTGGGGAACCTTAGGCTGGGGGCGAAATGTGGCACATGGCTACTTTTTATATGCCCCTTCACAGTTCCTAGCTAGATCCTCTGGCCCCTGCTTAATCTAGGTCCTCTACCCATAAGCATTGAAAAATTATGCTAAGGGTAAGGGAAGAGAGATGAGGGCATGCACACATGAACAGATCCACGATCTGGATCCTCCCCTTAAGCACATTATATATATGAATAAATGCTTCCTAGAGATAGTCACCTGAAAAAGTGAATTACAACTTTGAAACTGCCCAATTTCACTGGTATTGGTATCTATTCATTATGTTACTTGGGATTGCATCAATGCATTTTTAGAACCCCACATCACTGCCCCCAACCCCAACTTCTATGTGGCCCTTGGAGCTTGTACTAATTTTGAAAGAGGCTCCTGGGCAGGAAAAGTTTTCCTCACCGCTGTTCTAACCTCCTAAGTCTCTCAACACATAGAATCTACCCCATACCTCTGATCATCTTTATTGCCCTTTTCTGCTTCTTTTCCAGTTCTACTATTCGTTTTTGAAACGGAGTGACCAAAACTGCACACAATATTCAAGATATGGACACACTAAAGTATCTATATAATGGTGTTCTATTTTACTTTTTATTTCCATCCCCTTCTCAATTACTCTGAACACAGTTTGCTTTTTTGACCACCGCTGCATACTGAACTGAAGCTTTTAGAAAACAACGCATAACTGAAGAGCAACATTCATCACTGTAAAGCAATTTATCCTGGAAACAGTCTACATGCAAACAAATATTTCACTTAAGTGAATCCTTAGAACATTTTTCTTACTTTGCTGTACCAAGAGAAGCTGGAAGAGCAGATTCTGAGATTAAACTCGTTTGCTGGTCTGTTATCCCTCCTGCAGAAAGGTTCATCTGGTTAGTGCCTTTGGGACAAAATTTAAAACAGTTGGTACTGTTTTCTAGGCATAAATTCAGTTTCAAATAAGTGACACAGAGCCTTCAATCCCCAGAGTGCTTTCCTTGGTGAAAGTCACATTTATTTCAATGGGCTTGTGCTGGCAGAGTACTCAGAGGATCAGGATGACCATCAATATTCACATTTAAAAAATAAATAAACCTAAATCAAAATGTAAACATTTGTACCTGGGTATTTAAATGTGGTAACATCTATCCTTAATAATTATGTTATATGTAAAAAAAATAATCAAATTTTTGCTACTAAAATTAGCCATCAACATTCTGAAGTCATAAGATCTGAAAACAACATACACAGCAACAAGAGAAAGCAGAGTATTGACAACTTCTCTATGAGATATTCACATACCTACTTATTAGATACAATATTTATTTATTTAACAAAACTTCTATCCCGCTCTCCCCATCTCAGAGGCTCAGAGTGCCTAACAACATTATAAAAATATAAAACAATTCTAACATTTTAAAACATCAATCATAAAACAAAACACAAAAATACACACCTCCCCATCCTCCCCCCCACCCCCTTCTCCACCCTACTCCCTCACCAAATGCCTGATGGAACAACCAGGTTTTGCAGTTCTTACGGAAGGCCAGGAGGTCCAGGGCCAGATGCGCACCTACCAGAAGGGAATTCCACAGGCACAGCACAGCGACTGAGAACACCCTGCTCTGTGTGGCCCCCCCAGGAAACGCGGGGGACCTCCAGCAGTGCGCCCCCAGCCGACCGTAGGGGTTGATCCAGGACCTGGGGAGTGAGGCGGTCTCGCAGATAAACAGGGCCCAGACCGTGTAGGGCTTTATAGGTTAAGACCAACACTTTGAATCTGGTCCGGAAGAATATTGGCAGCCAGTGAAGAGACCTGAGCACTCGTGTAATGTGCTCCCGGCGGCCCAACCCCACCAGGAGCCGGGCCACCACATTCTGCACCAGCTGCAGCTACCAAGCCATCACCATAGGTAGCCCCACGTAGAGCGCATTGCAGTAGTCTAAATCGAGAGGTAATACAAGCATGGATGATCGTGGCCAGGTCCGGAACAGAAACCAGCAGCCGAAGCCGCTGCACCAGGTGTAACTGGCAGAAGGCACTCCTCGCCACAGTCTCCACCTGGAGATCCAGGCAGAGCTGCACATCGAGGTACACCCCCAGGTTCCGCACCTGGGATGTCAGCGAACAGCCCCAAGCACCCCCACCACATCAGCGAGTGTCACCGACTGAAAGTGATTCCATAAAATCGGACAAGCTGGGGCTTCTACAACCTCTACCTCCTCCACTGCATTAAGTGCGGCATCGAGGTCTTGGTGAATCCGAGCAATTTTGTCCGCAAAATAATCCGCAAAAAGGTCACAGCGGGCGGGAGATGACTCAACCCCTGGGTTGAGGGAGGCCGAACTGACCAGCACCCGCACTACCCGGAACAGCTCCGCTGGACGGGATTTAGCAGCTACTATGAGGTCAGCAAAGAACTCCCTCTTTGCTATCCGCATAGCCACGGCATAGGCTTGTAAACTAGCTCTATGTCACAATCTGTCGGCTTCAGCGTGAGAACGACGCCACCTTTGCTCCAACCGTCACCCCTCTAGCTTCAGGACCCACAGTTCCTCAGAGAACCAAGGAGGTCTGCGGGGCCACTGCCTAGGAAGCGGACATCTAGGGGCCGTTTGATCGATGGCGTCTGTTAGCAAGATATTCCAAATCTCAATGAGGTCATCGATGAGACAGTCATCAAGGTCAGAGGGTAATTCCCCCAGAGAATCTAGAAACCACACCGGATCCATCAGCCTCTGGGGGTGGACCATCCGAATAGGGCAATTGGTTTACTTACTTGTGAATTGCCCTTCTGGGTAATGTGCAGACGGGAGCTCTTGCAGTCTGGGATGATCCCCGCCTAGACAACTAGGAGGCAGACTACAGTAAAGCTGAGACTGGCCATGTGTAGAGGGGGTTCATTCCTCCCACTTGCAAGTTGTTCTCAAAGCTATAACACCACTGAAAAAACCCCTAAAAGAAACTATATTAAATTTAACAATGGTAAAGTATAAACGACTGAAATGCTAACGGGGAGGAAGAAGAACCGAATCCCGATCTGCACCTTAGACTCCCAAGTTCAGAATCACCCCCCTGGGAAAAACCTCCAGCCCTTGATCTCCACTCAGCGGGAGGGCCGAGCTCCCGTCCTGCACATTACCCAGAAGGGCAATTCACCGGTAAGTAAACCATGGCCTTTCTCCTGGGATGTACAGGATGGGAGCTCTTGCAGCTTGGGATTTACCAGAGCACTGTCGAGCAGGGAAGAAAACAGGGGATCAAGGCTAGAGAAGGATCGACTGAAGGGCCCTGCAGCCAAAGGCCTCATCAGCTGAGTCCATCAAGTCCACCTTATAATGTCGGGTAAAGGAATGGGAGTTGCCCAAGTGGCTGCCCTACAAATCTCTGAATAGGGAGCCCTGGCACTGAATGTTGCAGAGGCAGCTGCCCCATGGGTCGAGTGGGGAAGGATAGTCTGAGGCGGGATGACTCCAGAGGCCTTGTATGCCTCTGAAATACATGCCGCAATCCAGTCCCCAATTGTTGGACAAGAGGCCTTATTGCCCCTTTTGCGAACAGTAAACTCCAGTAGAAGGGCTGAAGATTTCCTAAAGGAGGCCGTCCTCTTAATGTAGATCTTTAAGGCCCTACGAAGGCCCAATGTGTGCCACTTTTCCAACCTGTGGACTGGTTTGGGGCAGAAGGAGGGAAGGATCATCTCTTCCTGTCTATGGAACAAAGAATTCACCTTTGGCACAAAGGCCGGGTTGAGGCGTAAAACGACTGAATTTGGTTTGAAGATGCACAGCGAAGGATTGAGAGATAGTGGTCCGACCTAGGAGACCCTTCTAGCGGAGGTGATTGCCATCAAAAAGGTCACCTTAATGGTAAGGAAGAAAGTGATACGGAACGCAAAGGCTCAAAGGGGAGGGGGTCAGTGAGAGCCCTTAAAACCAAATTCAACCGCCAGGTTGAGAAGCGGTGAACCACAGGGGGAGCCAGAGCCCTGGCTCCTCGCAGAAATTGCCGGACATGGGGGTGCCCTGAGATACCCCTACCCCTAATAGTCGCTAGAGTCTTGTTGAGGGCTGCCACCTGACAGGTGAGCGCGCTGGCCCGGAGACCCTTATCTAGACCCATTTGCAGAAAGTGCAGGATGGAGCTAATCCGCGGTTTCCTAGGGTCTACTTGATGTGCTGCACACCAGTCTACAAAAACTCTCCAAGTAGCCTGGTAGGTACGAATGGTAGAAAGACATCTGGACCAAAAAAAGAGTGGTTAGGAGAGCATCCAAGTAGCCTAAGCTCTTCAGAGCCTCGTGCTCAAGAGCCACACTGTCAGTTGCAGAAATCATGGATTGTTGTACCGGATTGGACCCTGAGACAACAGATGGGGGTTTGGGTCTAGAGACAGAGGGTCTTGGCGTGATAGGCTTACGAGATCGGCAAACCAAGGTCACCACGGCCACCAGGAGACTAAAAGTATTATCGTCGCCTGTTCCTGACGGACCTTGGCGATCACATCGCTGAGGATCGAGAAAGGAGGGAATGCATACAGGAGCCCCTGGGGCCAGTGAGTGTTCAAGGCATCCACCACCTCCCGAGGAGAGCGGGACCGAGAGAAGAACCTCGCGCACTTGTTATTCCGAGTCGACGCAAAGAGGTCGATTATCGGGGGGCCAAGTGGCTGCATTTCCAATGAAATGCCATCGCGGAGAGGGACCACTCCCCCGGATCCACCTGCCTGCGGCTGAGCCAGTTGACCGTGATATTGTCTTCCCCCTTGATATGCTTGGCTGAAAGAGACAGAAGATTTGTTTCAGCCCAAGATAGGAGGCTGGAGGCCTCCTTTGTGCAGGGCTGGGGCTGGAGAGGCCCCCTGGTTGCGGATGAATGCCATCGCCAAGGTGTTGTCCGTCAGAACCAGGAGATGAGAACCCTTTATCCAAGGAGTGAAGTGGAGGAGAGCTAACTGGATGGCTCTGAGCTCTATCCAATTCATGGAATGCTCCCGGTCCCTTGGCCGCCAGGTGCCCTGGATGCATTCGGCATCCATGTGCACCCCCCAACCCAGGAGATTGGTGTCGGTCGTGATGATCTTTCGCACAGGATCGGTCAGAGGGACGCCTTCCCGAAACCGATGCGGAAGGATCCATCATACGAGGGAGTCAAGGAGCTGTTGGGGGGGGGGGGGGGGGGGGAGGAGGGAGAGAGAGCCACATCCTGGTCTTCTCCATAATGTGGCGCTGGTAAGGTGGAGAAAGGCCTGGAGAGGACGGAGGTGATGCCTGGCCCAAGCCAGGTGCTGTATGCAGGAGACCAGAAGCCCCTGTAGAGACACCAGGTGAGAGAGTGAAACTCAGGGACGAGAGAGGGTCTGCTGAATGAGGGCCTGAATCTTGCACTGACGGGCCTGTGCCAGAAAGATGCGATCAGTGCGAGTGTCGAGAATCACCCCGAGATGCTCTATGCGCTGCGCAGGGAGAAGACTACTCTTTTCCTCGTTTATAACGAACCTGTGTTCCACGAGGACCTGCAGGGTGGACTGCACTGCTGTTACCGCCTGGGAACAGGAAGACGCTCGTACCAGGATATCATCCAGATAAGGATGGAGAGTGATGCCCTGCACTCGAAGGCTGGTGATGACGGGAATTAGAACCTTGGTAAAGGTTCAGGGAGCCATGGCAAGGCCGAAGGGCAGAGCCCAGAACCGCCAGTGGTGAGAGGCATACTGGAAGCGGAGCCACTTGCGATGAAGTGGCCGGATGGGGATGTATAAGTAAGCGTCGCGCAGATCCACAGGCACAAGCCATTGCTGAATGGCCTTGGTAATGGACACCAAAGTCTCCATTTTGAACCCCTTTAGGTGGAGAAACCTGTTTAAGGTCTTGAGGTCTAGGACCGCTCGCCACAGGCCTAGGACCGCTCGCCACAGGCCTGACTTTTTTAAGAACAAGAACAAGATGGAGTATAGTCCTTGGCCTCTCCGGGCAAGGGGAACTGGCTCTATGGCCCGTATGTCTGCTAGATGGCGGCTCTCCGCTTCCATGGCAACTTGCTTCAATCTGTCTCATATGGGGGGTGGGGGTGGGGTGGATAACCAGTAGAGCTGCCTGGGAGAGTAACTGAATTCTATTGCGTATCCACGACACACAGTCTCGATCACCCAAGAGTCCGCGGTGGTGTTGTGCCAGAAAGGGGAAAACACCAATAGGCGTGCACCTACCAGAGTCTGGGCATCGACCGCATGCAGCTCGGGGTGGGGGTGGTCAGGAATCCTGTTTAGCTTCATGAGACGAAGGGGTGGTCCTGGGCACCCGTTGGCCCGATGAAAACCTACAGGCGCTGTTGCCTCGGCCTCTGGGTTCCCTGCCTCGGGAGGTCCAGGAAGGATTGGACCAGGTTGTATCACCTCTCTTTGGAAGGGAGGGATAAAAAGATCTGTTAAAGCCACGGGGATGCCTGGGGCTAGACAATTGCTGGAGCGATAGCTTTCT
Organism: Sphenodon punctatus; assembly: GCA_003113815.1. Classification (NCBI taxonomy): domain Eukaryota; kingdom Metazoa; phylum Chordata; class Lepidosauria; order Sphenodontia; family Sphenodontidae; genus Sphenodon; species Sphenodon punctatus. The sequence goes on from QEPC01003596.1 coordinate 753,125, forward strand.
GTCCTTGTCACTGGCGCCCTTAAGAACCCGGTTAAGGCTGGCCCCAAACAATTTTCCCCCCTTAAATGTGCCCGACACCAAAAGGTTTTTAGCATGGTTGTCAGCTCTCCAGGATCTCAGCCATAATCTACATCTGGCTGAGACGTTAGCTGCCATGGCCCAGGCAGACCAGGCTATAGCGTCTGTAGAGGCCGTGGTAATAAACGAAGTGACAAGAGTGATATTCCTGGAGAGCTTACGAGTCATCTGATCAGAAACCTCTGGGCTTTGGCCAAGGTTGAACCATTTAAGGATGGCTCTGGCGCAGTAGGATGAAGCCAGGGACATATGCAGCGTGGCCAAAACAGCCTCAAAGGACCGGCGAAGCGCTGCTTCGACTCCCCTATCCGTGGGATTCTTTGGATATACATCCCCTTCAGAAGGGAATACAGACTTACGGGCCAGTGAGGCAGCAGCTGTGTCAACCCTGGGGACAGAAAAGAGCTGGTCCTTATTTTCTGAAAAGGAATAAAAGCACCTGCTGTGTTTTGTTCAGCCTCAGAGTCTTATTGGGCTGCAGCCAATCACTTGTAATAATTTTTTCAAAGGCCCTATCCAGAACAATACTCCTCTCTCTCGAGGTAGGTTTGGGGATGTACTCCCGATCAGATTCGTCCTCAGAGGAATCTGAGGGGCTTTCCTTCTTACTGGACTTCGCTACCAGGCCCAGGACCCTCTGAACCCTAGTAAAGAGTTTCGATTTGTGGGACCCTGGGAACTCACAATCCTGGTCACTGCAGGAAGAAAGGGGGTGGGGGCAAGAGGGGGAAGAAGATCCTCCTGTTCCCCCTGATAATCCCCTTGATCTGAAATCTCATTGCCCCTTTCATCATCATGCTCAGAGGGAGAATCCGCTCCTGAGAGATCCTGTACAATGTCCTCTGGGGATATCCCCTCTCAAGGGCCATGACTGGATCGAGGTCCTGTCGCACTGGAAGCCCCCCGTGGGGGGAGGGTAGGGAGGTCCTCCTCATCAGAGGAGCATTTAATCTGTTCCACAAGGGAGAGCCCTGCGGTTTTACTGCACTTGCGGGCCGGGTGCTTACCTTTGTCCGCCTGTTTGGACTTGACCCTTACCAGACCTGATGGGGAGGGGGAACAGGCCCATTTTCTTGACCTGGGCTTATCTCTGTGCTCTTATTTAGAGCTTTGAGCTGTAGTAACTCGATCTGCGAAAGGCCAGCCCTGCCAGAGTCTGCTGTGGATGGGCCTGGGGGAGGGGGAAGCTGGGGCCTCTGAGCTGGGGCCATTGGCTGAGCTTCGGGTGACTGGTGCCATATTGGAGTAGGGGGCAGGAGAGTAAAAAAACTCCCGCGGGTCACTCGTCACACACAAAAAGGAAAAAATTAATTATTAAATGATTTGTTTAAACAACGCAGGGCAGCGGCCGCCCGTCAGAGAGGTTGGCCAGAAAGAGTAATGTTCTCCCTGTCAATGGAGGGATAGGACAAATTCGGCTGCAGGCCCAAAAATATAAAAATAAAAATAAAAATGATGGCTCCTGCCGATGAGAAATTTAAATCTGGCCTGTCCAGGGAGAAACAAGCGGGCAAAACGGCGGAGCCCGCCAAAAAGGAACACCGGAACGCTGTGGCGAGAGAAGCGCCTGCACCGAGGGAGAAGAACTCTGAGGGATGCAGCCACACCATCCTTTTAGTTGTTGAGGTGCTGGGGGAAGCCTCCCTGTGCCAGCAGGCAGCGCAACCTGGGAGCAGGAGCCCGCAATCAGGCTAGGACGGAGACGGGACCGAAGAAGCAAGTGGAGCGCCCGAAGGGATCCTGCGCACCCGCCGTTCCCAGGATTCCACGCCCGAGGGGACGGAACCCGAGGAGTCTAGGTGCCGAAATGCGCAAAGGCACCAGGTCACACCACGGTGAATTAAAGAAAGAAATTAAAAGAAAAGAAAAATTTAGAAAACTGGGAGCTCTGCAGACTCCAAAAAGGGAGAGAGCTTCCCAGCCTACCTCCTAACAGTTCAGAGGCAGAGAAGCAACTCGCAAGGGGGAGGGATGAACCCCCTCTACACACAGCCAGTCTCAGCTTTACTGTAGTCTGCCTCCTAGTGGTCTATACGGGGATCATCCCAGGCTGCAAGAGCTCCCGTCCTGCACATCCCAGGAGAAAGTCCCGCACCCTGCCGGGGGCAGACATGCACTAGAAGAGAGGTCTATAGGAGGTAATGGTCTGTCCATGACAAGGGCACAGTTGTTATCTCCCCCATTAACGGAGCACCCACCTCAAGGCTAGTGCAGAACACGAGGTCCAAGGTATACCATCCAAGATGTGTCGGGCCATTGACCCTCTGGGACAGGCTCATGGTTGCCAGGGCAGCCCTGAACTCATGCTCGGCTCCCCCGAGCACAGCATTGGCATGAATGTTGAGGTCCCTCAGGACTATTGTCCTGGAGGACCGCAACACCACCTCCGACACTGCCTCCGCCAGAGCATGCAGGGAGGCCGCCATACTGCTAGGTGCATGGTATACCAGCAGCACTCCCCAACTGTCCCCTGCCAAATTGAACACAAGATAGGAGATGTAATAGGAGATATTACACATATCTACTTGAGTAAAACTATTCCAAGTGGGTGATTTACATATGAAATGAAATTCATAAAGAATGATATCTAAATAGAAACAGCACTACAAACAACAGTAAAGTACCTGGTATATTTAACTCCCAGCTACATTTTTGAAAGCCCCAACCATTAGATATAGCTGGCATAGACTTGTTTCTAACTGAACAAAGTGCTTTGTAAAACTGTTTGTATGCTCAGAAAATTCCTCATTCCTGGGTTAGGCTTCAATTTACTTTGCTGCTACAACCAGATGTTTTCCTTGTGAAAGGTTTTCCCTTCACCTACCCAACGAGTTCATGGTCCTCATTTGCTGATGAGCCTGAGGCTGTGCTGGTTGTTGGGTTTGTACCTGCGGCTGCAACTGCGTCTGTGACTGGTTGCCATACGGCAGCCCAAGAGCAGCATAAGCTCGCTGCATGGAGCTGGGGTCAATTGGGTTAGGGTTACTTAAAGGAGAAGTATTTTGCTGTCCTGATCCAACAGAACCAATAGAATTCTGGATTCCACCAGCTGGAGCTAGAAGAGCTATAAAAAAGGAGAGAGAAAGAAAAAGTCAAAATAAAAATCAGATTGCAATAAAAATACATACAGATTTCCTTTATTTCACAATATGTAAAACAGGTGCATAAAGTTACAATGAATAAAAGGATAATAAATTTTACTTTCAAAACAAATTATTAAGAAAAAGAACCGTCATAAAGCTTATGTGAAACACAAATTCTGTGTAATGTGTGTTTGTGTGTGTCTGTTAATTTTTAAATTTAGTTTATTTAGTTTTATTTTAGTTAGCCATATGAGATGGCATGTACACAAGAACAAATTACACCCAAGACAGACTGCCTCGGACTAGCTTACCTATTTACATGGCCACTCTTACCTAGGACTTACCTCTGCTCAATGTTACTCCCATAGAAGGGGCTCACACTAAAACAGTGCTCAGTAACTTATCAGTGGAGATACAATACCACACACTTCTCCAGAACCCACTTTGGGATTCACCTTGAGGTAAGTTACCACACACTAAATGATTTTGTAGTTAAAATCTGGGGGAAAGTTGACACGTGCCAGGAAGCACATGGTTTGGACTGAGGCATCCCCTTGGGAATGTCGGTAAAAGGGGTGTTCGGCATACCAGGAAAGTGGAAAGGATAGAAGCTGGGAGAGCACAAGTGGGAACGTATACAGAGCAGACAAAAAGTGGGAATGCGTACAGAGCAGACAAATTTAAATTATTCAAGCATGCGCTTATAAGGAACATAATAAGCATTAAAATAACATGTTTAAGTGTTTATATATGAATACCAGAAGTCTATGAAGTAAGGTAGGAGAATCAGAGTGTTTGGCACTAAATGAAGATATCAGCATAACAGACATCCCAGAAACCTGATGGAACGAGGATTATCATGGGACACTAATAACGGAATCCAAAATATGTCGATAAGACAGAATCAATCGAGCTGATGGCAGGGTGGCACTATATGTTAAAGCCAGTATTCAGTCAAGCCAGATTAAAATGTTAGAAGGAAGCAAACTGGACTCTAATAGGTAAGTGTACCACCTGACCAGGATGGTAAGACTGATTACAAAATGCTACAGGAGATTAGACAGGCTACTAAAGTCAGAAACAAAATAATAATGGGCAACTTCAACTACCCTAATACTGACACGGTGAACATCACCTCGGGGCATAATGAAAATGTAATATTTCTAGATGCTATTAAGGATTGTTTCTTGGAGCCTATGAGAGGAGCAGCAGCTTTGGATCTAGTCCTAAGTGAAACACAGGACATCGTGCAAGAGGTAATGGTGGTGAAACAGTTTATAGTAGGCCAGCCAACATCCAAAAAACCCTTTATAAAATGAGTTACCAGCATCAGCAGGTTAAAAGCAGGCACCCATTCCAGATTAATTGTACATAGGGTGACAAAGATGATGTGGGTGGATGTCATCCTCATATGTGACCTTCAAGGTCATTGCCAAGGTCAGATATCACCACACAGTATGGGTACGGCTGGTTTTCAGGCACGTTGTCACATCTCTGAAAGTAATGAACCGATTTGGACATACTATGCACCAAAATGAAAATAAGGAGCTATGCTACCCAACATATAATAGCAGTGGAACATCAGTCTTTGATGGGTAAATTAATATAACGGCTCAAATGACAAACACATGAAATTACGGCAAAAACTGCAGTAGCATTTACCCGACACTGTCCCTAGTATATGGACAGCCCAATTCAGAGGAAATAGATCTGGGCAGATCCCTCTGGCCACCATAGTGCCAAGCAGTAGGCAGTCCAGTCCAGAGGAAATGGAGCTAGGCAGATCTCTCTGGCCACCATAGTGCCAAGCAGTGCAAGCAGCAGGCAGCAGTGGCAGCTCCTTATTTTTTTAAAAAAGGCATGGCATTGGTATGGTACTGGTAACTTGGACAGCCCAGGCCAGAGAAAGTGGACCAAGGCAGCGATCCCTCTGGCCTCCATGGTGCCAAGCAGCAGTGTGGCACCCAGTTATTTTTTTTAAAAAATCATGGCATAAGTAACCCCATCCCCCAGCATTGCCCCTATGGACAGGCCATGCCAGGTCAGGCATCCCTCCCCCACTCAAGCCAATTGTTTACAGATCAGCAGGGTAGTGCACACAGTCAAATTCAGTAGAGAATGGTAAACGGCCATACAGCAACTTTTATTTTGCCCCTGCCTGCCAATCAAAACTTGCCATTTGACTTATCCATCACTCAACCGTCCCCTCCCATATCCCCCCTCCTACCAAATAAGGCACTAAATTTTGTTTCCTAGCTCAGAGAAGATAGGGGGTCAACCGTCTGGATCACTCCAGTCACGCGCGCAATGGTGCTAGCACTAAATGGAGGGTTCCTAAGTTTTCCGGGGATCGACCTTGGTACTCGGAACTTCAGACATCAGAAATTCAGAACCGAGGACTGGAATCCCTGGTGGATTCCAAAGTTTTCCAAGGACCAAGTTTCAGCTCTAATTATTGGTAGGAGACTAATCTGAACTTAGTTTAGTTTGTTTATTGCGGCCGAGGCCATAATACACATATAAAAAATTCATACACATCAAAATAAGTCTAGGCACAAAAACCTCAGTACCCGTCATACAACAAATAGCAAATAACCACAGAGCATTACCAAATACCAAATACTGTCCCGAGCCCTAAAAAATAGGGAGTCGGAATTGCAAAAGAAGGGTCCGACGGTTAAGAGCAGCCACCAAGAAAAGCGCCACCGCCTTGGAAAGGCCAGGATCTACGTCGGCAAGGGCTAGACAAAGCAGGTGGTGCTCAGTCCTGCCTGGAAACTTCTGGAGAAAGGAGCCAAGGTAAGTCCTTTGTGCCTCATCATAAAGATGACAACTCAGAAGCAAATGATGTGTAGTTTCAACAGATTGAGCGTCGTATGGGCAGATCCGCTCAGAGAACTCTATAGAACAAGAGAAGCCTTCCAGAAGAGCTGTGGGCAGGGCATTAAATCTGGCACACATCAGGAGATATTTGCCTCTGAGTGAAATATCCGAGCTTAAATAAGCAGCCATACATAAACGGGATGGGGGGGAATAAGAGAAAATCGCGGAGGTGAGAGGAACCTCTAACGGCCGCACGCTCCTCCTGGTAATCCTGGTCCCTTAACCTCACAATCATCTCCTTAGCTGCATGTTCCCAACCCCTTTCCCCCCAGTACTTCGGATGAAACCCTAACTTTGACACAAAAAGCTCTACAGCCTTCTGCCATGCACTCTTATGTGGATCTGCTTTCCAATATTGGATCAGCCCCTTGGTGTCTGATTGTAATAGCTTGGCCCAACATTTGACCACTGCCGCCCAAGCTGTCATGGACCACCTTGATTGCCCTGTCTCCATCCTAATAGCAGCAAAGGGGGTGCCACGAGGGACCTTCAGCAGATTTTGGAGACAAAGAGCCTGAAGGCTATCCAACATTCGGGCTCTAGCAGACAGGAGAGGCAGCCACACTTCCGCCCCATACAACACCTGCATACGAGTTTTAGCATTTATAACACTTGTTGCAGTGACCACCGGCCTCCTACCGGTCCTGCCGAATGCCCTCAGCAGCGAAAAAATAGCTCCCTGGGCAGATGCCACTGCGCCGTTCAAGTGGCCGATCCAAAGCCCCAAAGTATGGAAAAGGAGGCCCAAGTACCGATAGGACTTGACCTGAAGTATGGTGTGATCCCCAACTTGCCACTGCCCTATCTTGGCTGATCTGGCAAAAACCACAATCTGAGATTTTCTGAAATTAATAGCCAACCCACTCTGATCGCAAAAATCAGTGAAACAATTTAATTGCCTCCTAATCCCCACCTTTGTTTGGGAGAGGATAACAATATTGTCCGCGTATAGTAGACACCCAACTGGGTGATCTGCTAATTTGGGCAGGAAATGGGCAGTAGCTGCCAACCTAGCCACCACTCCATTTATAAACAGGTTGAACTGTTAAAAATCAACATGACTCTAAAAAGAAGTTCTAGAGCAAATTGACAAAGTAAACCGTAACAAATCACCAGGACTTGATGGTATTCACCCAACAGTTCTGAAGCAACTAAAATATGAAATCGTGTAACTGTTGGTAATTTGTTACCCATCTCTAAGGGTGTTAGAAGAGATAACCTGCCCTTTATTAGGTGTTTGCCCCGCCCATCACATGACCACCCACCACTGGACACAAACACACCACTCATGGCAGGATACCAGAGCATGCGAAGCTCATCATGGAGCCGAATGCAGGATAGCATATATGCACGGATCCGAATCCCATCAATTACGTTGTGTGCAGTCTCGTCTCCATACAGGTCGCTTAGCACCATAGAGTCACGGGCAAAAAGCCTAGAGCTTTCTGAGGAGTGACCACTTCCTGCCCCTTTCCACTCTCACAGGCACCTTAAAAGACCAACATGTGCCAAAATTCAGACATGCGTTGCCCCATCTCCTCCTGGTTTGCAGCGCATACCCAAAGCTCGCTCTTCAGAACCCAGTGCCTTCTCCAGAGTGACATCTACAAGTTAATGGTAAGTTAACACACGAGGGACGGGGGGAGGGAGGGGGCGAATGCATTTACACAGCTGCATGATGAAGGCTTCTGGTATTGCTATCTAATTATGGGGGCGGGGGGAAGGAGGTTCTTTATTTTGTTTACCGGTGGCCAGGAGAGTGCTGGGGAGCAGCTGGATATTATCTGAAACACAGCGTGGGGCAGGGGGAGAAACCATGTCCATTGGTGACTGCAGGAGGAGAACAGTGTGCCCCAGAGATCACACCACAGCAACCGCCCAGCAGCAACCTAAGCTAGGTGCTCATGTCCACTTCCCTTTGGCCAGGAAAGGCAGTCGGCAGATTAGGCGGGAAGGGCAGGCAGTGTGGGGAGAGGCACCATGGCGGGTGGTGATTGCCCAAGGAGAAATGCATGTCCCGGAGATCCCACCTCAGCAACTGCCAGGCTGCAACCTAGGTCAAGTACTCATTCCCACATCCCTTTGTGCAGGAAGGACAGCCATTGGATCAGATGGGAAGGGCGGGTGAGGGCTGGAACAACGGGGCAGGAAGGTGGGAATGGAGTGGTCTGAACTAACGGCTTTCCTTGTTGCCTTGCTACAGAACTACAGACTGATCCCCCCAGCAGCAAGTACCCAATGGAACCAGGACCTGCACCAATCAGGGATCTTGTCTCGCCATGCCGATGCCTGCCTGGATCATTCCAGATCGAGGCAAAAACTGCAATCCTCGTACAATCATGTTCTATCATAGTCCCCACACAGGGGATTAAGTGCTCTCCTCTCTTTAATTCAGAGAACAGACATTTCTCACAGACCCCAAATGAGAATTATCTTTAGAAATACTTGCTTCTATGCTCCCCAAAATAGCAATCTTGAGATCCCAGCAGACTTAAACATGACTGTCTCCCCAACTACTGTCTCAATCATATGACTCTTTTCACAAACAGAAGAGCTTGTCAGCTAGTGGTAAGCTCACCTTTTTGTGAACGCTCTGCCCCACCATCAGCATTACTATCAGCAGCTCTTACTCCTCCCACTTTGTTGTATTCACCTTTTTGAATTGCAAAACTCCTACCTGGGGCTTGTTCTCACCTCCTCCTCCCTATTTTTTCCAATCACTGTATATACCTCACTGCTTTGCTCAGTCTCCGGTTCTAATTCCTGACTTGCCTGATAAAGAACCCTGTGAGGTCCAAAAGCTTGCTCTAATTGGCCCAATAAAAGGTATCACTGTACTATTTTGTCTCTATTGCCTATATTTGGAACCAAGACAGCAACCTTACCTCCTCTACACTGCCCCCTCAAGGAAAGTCGGCTCATTTCTATACTGGCATTTGTATGCAAACTAATGTCCCACTGTACCACCAATTTCAAGGATTCCACTGGCATTCTACTATCAATATGTATGCATTCCACTGTCCCGCTGTCAGGGATTCCACATACATACTGGCATTTCACTGTCCCACTAATGAATTAACCAATTCCATCATATATTCCACAGTTCCACCAACGAATAACCAATTCTATTGTATATTCCACTGTCCCAACAATGAAACCAACGTTCCAATATACTGTTCCAGCAATTAATCTATGAGCACCCATTTCCCCCCTAAAGCTTCAATGAAAGAGGGAAGGTGGGTTTTGCAAACAGAAATGTTTTCCTGTAATAAATTCCAAAGGTTTTGTCTCATCTGCCTTTTGCAGTGTTTTTTATATTTCTTTTATAAAGGCAAGAGATTTCAGCTCAGTTCCCACATGGATCTGCATCTGAAAATCCTGTCTTGTTTTCCAGTTTTGTGCTTTTTCATGGATTTTACGTTGTTTTATTATATTTTAATGCATAGATTTTGCAAACTGATCTAAGCAGCATTTGGCAGCTGCCAAATAATAAATATCATTAAATGATCTACTTAAACAAATGCATAATAGAGTTTGGAAAGAAACGGGGAACGAGGGGGCATATGAAGCAAAAACAGAGGACATGGAGTCTTGTGCCACCCATGCACTTGCACCTGCAATGTGCACTTGCACGTGCCCATGCACAGAATGCCAATAGGTAAAGCACAGGGAAAGGGCACTGGGCAGGAAATAGAATGGGGTGAACAAAGAGTGAAAGTATGCTGTCCTGGTTGGGGGGAGGGGGCAGATGGGACACATGCCAAATGTTTTGAGCAGCTTAAAGAGCTAGGATTAAACTAGCTATGACTGGCTATGCTTAAGATTGACTGCACTTACTGGCATCTTAAAGTAGCTAGGATTGGCTGCACGAAGACCATGTACTAAAAACACTCTGAGAAGTGCAGAGTGTTCCAAGGAGCAACCGCTTCCTGCCCCTCTCTGCTCTCGCTATTACTGGTGCACATGTAACGTTCGCCTTAAAATCCCAACGCACACCAAATTCAAACATGTCATCCCATCTCACCCTGGTCTCCAGTAAGTGTCTAATACTTTCTACTTCAAAGCTCTTGGCTTCTCCAGTGAGATTTCTGCAGCCTTTGCATTGCCATAGCCATGGCTAACACCAACAGCCACTCAACTACAATAGGTTAATGCTCCTAGGGGTGAGGTAGGGGACCCACATTTACACAGCTGCATAATAGATGCTTCAGTTTTTCAAATTATGTAGGGTTTTTCCTTTACGGTGTTCACAGGCAACTACCAGCACCACTACCTCCAATGTTCCACTCTCCACCTACCAATACGCCTGCCAGAGGTGTATTCCACAGTGCAAGGAAGAGACGAAGGCCTTCGTTGCTCTGTAGGGGGAGCAGAACGCACAATAAAAGCTTGCTAAATGCTATCAGAACGTGGTGACATATCATGAAATCTCTCTCCAGATGGTGTAGCAGGGGTACCACAGGAATATGAATCAATACCTGAAGCGAGCCAAGGGCCCCTGGAGAAGCTAGAGAGATCAAGGACAAACAGCTTCACCTCCAACTGTGGGAGGAAAACATAAGAACATAAGCAGTGCCATACAGAGTCAGACCAATGGTCCATCAAGCCCAGCGTCCTGTCCTCCGACAGTGGCCAATCTCGATCGCATGGGAGAAGAACCAACAGTCGCAATGAGCAATCCATTCCTCGTTGTTCACTCCCAACGCCCAACAGAAAGAAGTTAATCCCATAAACTACTTGGTTAATAGCCATTAATGAACCTACTCTCCAAGAACCTATCAAGTCCTTTTTTAAACCCAGCTATACTACTAGCCTTGACAACATCCTCTGGTAACAAATTCCATAAGTTAATTGAAAAAGTACTTTTATTTGTTTTAAATCTGCTGGCAGTTAGTTTCATGGTGTGTCCCCCACTTCTAGTACTATCTGAGAGGGTAAATAATTGTTCCCTATCTATTCGTTCCACACCACTCAAGATTTTATAAACCTCTATCATGTCCCCTCTCAGAATTCTCTTCTCTAAGCTGGAGACCCAGCTTGTCAAGCCTCTCTTTGTATGGAAGCCGTTCCATACCCTTCATCATTCTCGTTGCCCTTCTTTGTACCTTTTCTAGTTCAGCTATGTTTTTGAGATGGGGCAATCAGAACACCACACAATATTCCAGGTGCCATCGCACCACAGACTTGTATAGAGACATTATGACCTTCTCAGTTTTATTCTCTATCCCTTTGCGAATAACTCCTAACATTCTATTTGCTTTTTTGACTTCTGCTGCACAATGGGCTTTGGATTTCAGTGTCCACAATCACTCCCAGATCATTTTCCTGAGTGGTAACTCCTAGCTTAGTACCCAGCATTGTGTACTCATAGTTTGGATTATTTTTCCCTATGTGCACCACTTTGCACTTGTCCACATTAAATCTCATCTGCCATTTAAATACCCAGGCAACCAGTCTCGTAAGTTACTGTTGTAGTTCTTCACAGTCTGCTCGTGTTTCACCTTGAATAACTTGGTGTCATCAGCAACTTTGATCGCCTCACTCTTAACACCCTTTTCCAGATCATTAATTAATACATTAAACAGCACTGGTCCCAATCCAGATCCCTAGGGCACACCACTTTTTTCATCACTCCATTGTGAAAACTGACCATTTAGTCCTACTCTTTGCTTCCTATCCTTTAACCAGTTACCAATCCATAGTAAGACACTACCTCCCATTCAATGATTTTTTAATTTTCTCAAGAGTCTTTTATGTAGGAGTCTTTTATGTGGCATAACCTCTCTATGCTATGACCTGCTGGACCAGTTCCATCATGACATCTCACCTCTATGGCTGCACCTTCACCAGATACGGCTCCCCCACTGCCCATTCCTGCTGCAACTGACTCCCCGCCCCCCCCAAAAAAGACGTGATCACCAGCGAAGATCCCACTATGCCTGTCCCCACCCTCGAGCCAGTGCTCCTCAATAAGAACACAGACACCATAACTATCATGATCTATCCCCTCAAGATCGAGGGCCAACCCTTATTTGAGGAGCTTCTGGAGGTACTATAAACTGACAAAAGAAAAATCACACTAAATTTTTAAAAAAGCAGTGGGTCTAAGATTCCCATTTCCTTCTCCCTCCCAGCAAATATCAGCAGACTTGGCCACATACCTCTATCATTCTATAAACAGCCAAACTACATTTTATGTGGTGATCTTGCTTTTAAAATTAAAACTGTTGGTGGCCCAAATGCCCCAAGCTCATTGTAAGAGGAGATCACCTGGAGAGAGGGCTGGTAGGAAGAAGTACCTCCAGATTAGGTAGTGAGGAGGAAAAAAGGACTTACCTTGAAAGATGATCCCTGGACAAAGGAAATAAAGGTTCTGCTGGACATTTGTTTTGTGTCTAAGTTTTAAAACCTGAGTCCACTGCCAGGAAAGATCCCTTGGTGGAGCCTGGTAGAAACACTGGTGTTGTGGAGAAGAACAACTAATCTTCCTGTTGCTTGTGAGAGCTGTATGTACTGCTGCAGTTTGAGGGAAACTGAGGCACAGACCCTGCAAAAACTGCTCCAAGGGGGGGGGGGAACCATGCCAATCCCGTGCTCCTTTGCCTGAGGGTTCCTCTGTAACCAGGAAGTCATCATGTTTGCTGCATTTTCCTCAAGGGCGGCAATGGGCAAAACACATAAATGGAGCCAAGCCATAGATCCCTGCCTGTAATTAAGCCACGCACATGCATCTGCAACTTCATGACTCGTACAGCCATGACCCATGATTAAGAGAAGGGCCCAGGAGGACTTCCAGGTTGAGCCCCTATCAAAGCACCGCACGCTCAAGCCTGCGCCACCGCCGGAGATGTAGGAAGCGTGGGGACAAGTGTCTTTATGGGTAGCCTGGGGATTTAAGATTGAGACTTTTTAATTTTGCAAGAGGATGGTTGTTTTATTTATTTTTCCTTTAACATTGGCTGTTCAGCGTACAGCCGAAACCCGTGATTAAGAGAGGGGCCCAGGAGAACTTCCAGGTTGAGCCCCTACCAAAGCACCACACACTCAAGCCTGTGCCGCCAGCACGCGCCGCGAGCAGTGCGCACAAGGACGTGCCCTTAGGCAACGGCTGGGCGCTGGCCGTTTTGGGTGGTTGGTGGAGCCTGTTTTCCCTGGCTGTGGGGGGCTGACTGTTTTCTCCTTGGCCAGTTATACCTACTGGCAGGACACAGTGTCACGTCACCGCAGGGGCCAAGTCTCCTGTCGACAATCCCCGAGAAGGGATAGGACTTGAATCTTTCAGGGGTCAAGTCTCCCGTTGACAATCCCAGAGAAGGGGTAGGACTTGAATCTTTCAAGGGCCAAGTCTACCATCGACAAACCCCGAGAAGAGGTAGCATTGTACAAGTCTTCAGGGGTCAATCCCCTTTAACATCAAACCCCAAGAAGGGATAGGATTTTGTAACTTTCTACGGATTGGCAAGCAAATATTATTGAGTTTGTGCGTACTAACTTTATTGCTGGAACTGTTTTTATTTTAATCTAGGAAGTTATTGTATTATGATGACCAGGAAACAAAGGCGACAGGGAGCAGTCTCTTCTGCCAATCTCTCTCAGCCCAAACAATTAAAATTAGATGCTGTTGTAGCTCCAAAGAATGAGGGATTAAGAGGAGATGATGGAACATGTGTTTTATCACCAGTATCCCCAGCCCCCCCTTTGGAGAGCTCCCCAAGTCTAATAAGCGGAAGTTTACCCAGTGTAACCAACCGATTTATTCAACTGGCTCACTGAATCCGTTATTGATGAGCGGGGAAGAGCTCTTGTGCGGTGATAGTCTGCAGCTCCCTGATACCTTAGATCCGGCTTCCTTGGAACTTTTAGGAACTCAATGTTTTCTTATAGGGGATTTGATCAAAAAACTGATAGCTCAACTAGCTAATATAACTACTCTGTTACAATCACAGAAGGCCCAAATGGGGTCAGTTATGGATTTCCTCTCTCACTACAGAGTAAGGAAATTCAATGAGGAAGCTCAGAGACCGGTTAAGGCCCCTATTACTGTGCTACCTGAGAAACCAATCTCCACACAGCAGTCCTCAGGTGATACTATCACCCCTAATCTCAATTCCCAGGGAGCTCCTCGTAGGACTTTCAGTAGGGCTGTGACCCAGTCTAGGAATAGCAGTTTTGTATCCAACAGGCAACTGAGGTTGGATGCTCAGGCCCTTTCTTTTAAGATTTTTCCACTACCAAATGGTGTATTTCCCCAGTGGAGATCCAAACAGGATATCCAGCGACATTTATCCGCCATAACAGACCAGATAGTACCAATTAGGCAAATTTGTTCTTATCAAATTTCACCTGCTCCATCTTATGTACAGCCGATACTTGTTTATTTTCGTTAAGCTAGGACGGAAGCAAAGTTTCTATCCCAGAGCAATCTATTTTTCTCTTGGGGAGTGCAACTGGGTAAGATTTATGTCAATTCTTCCCAGCAATCTGTGCTGCCAAGGGAAGTTAACAACCAGGGTTTGTCTCCTTCCCCCAGAGTACACTCTGGTAGGAGTAGAGCCTCTAGGAGCTGCCCAAGACCCAGGAGTGCTGTTCCGATCAACACCAGGCTGCTTAATTTGGCAATGGATACAGATTCCCCTATAGTTTCTCAGTCCATGGAAGTGAATATGTTAGATGTGGCTGTCCCCCTGTTGTCTATCCCCCCCCTTATTTCCATCTAAAGGGGTGAGGCTGTCCATAGAATCGCCTAACCAGGAGACAAGTACGGATATTAGGAATTATACTTCTGATTGCCCTACTCTTGAGTCAAATCTAGTATCCCCTTCTTCCTCTCAGATCACAGTTACTTCATTGGAGGCTAACAGGTCTGTTAACACGTGACCTCAGTTATGCCATGTTCCGGACTTATTTTTCATCTGTTCCTGGAACATTGCCGGCTGGCATTCACTTAGGGGAAATGTGGATTTTTTGTCTTATACTGCGAAGTTTCATGTCAACCTCATTCAGGAAACCTAGGCCAAGGTTACTTTAGAGTTGGAGCATTTTAAATCCTTCTGTCTCCCTGCTATCTCAAGGAGCTCTAGGGGTCACTCTAGTGGAGACTTGAGTGTTTTATATCCGATGGGCTGCATATTACTATAGTGGAAGAAGTTAGCTTTCCCTCATGCACACTTGGAGTAGTATTAAAGTATGGCAATTATACCATCATTCTGTTAACTGTTTATGTTCCACCCTTTAATGCTGGCTCTTACAATGTTAAGATCTGGTCTACTCTGGAAACTGCCATTACTGAATTGTTCATTACCCAAAAGCCCTCTTCATTACGATGGGGGACTTTAACGCTAGGCTGGGCTCTGAGGATGCATCCCTTGCAACATATTGTGATTTTCCTGCGTATTTCCTTCTAGACAAATTAAATTCCAGGGCCTTGAAGGATAAGATAATCAACTCATCCGGAATTAGATTTGTGAACCTGGTTGCACGGCTAAATCTACACATTGTCAATGGCTACGGATTCAGCGATGTATTGGGGGAATTCACATTTGTTGGGTCACAGGGCTCTAGCGTGGTCGACTATGCGGTCATCTCCACTAATGTCTTAAGTTTTATTGAAGATTTTGGTGTAGGCTCATGTCTAGTGAGCAATCATCTGCCGTTGGTCTTGTTGCTTAAGTTTCCCATGAGGGTTTCGATTCCCTCTGCAGTTTCCATTTCTAACCTGGCCCATTTGGATCGACACTGCCCTGTCAAATGGTCTCCCTGGCTTGCTCTACTGTAGAACAATGTTTGATTTTATTTCATTTGACTGAGAAATATGAGGCAGTTAATGAGAACATCTTCGTTGCCTTTCTGGATCTTAGGGCAGCCTTTGATTCTGTTGACAGGAACCTTTTGTGGGACAAATTAAGGAGGACTTCAATAGACAAAAGGCTACTTTGCCTTATCCAGAATCTCTACACGGAGCCCTACCTGGCTGTTAAAATAGCCAGGGGCATATCACGAACAGAATAGACATGGTTCTTGGTGTCAGACAGGGTTGCGTCTTAGTCCCTTCATTATTTAATTTATTTATTAATGGTGTAATTCCTATGCTGGCACAGTTAAAATTTTTCTCCCCCAAATTGGCCTCTAGAGTGGTTGGTGCCCTCTTGTATGCTGATGATTTGGCAGTTATGTCACAAACATATATTGGCTTAAGGTAAACAGTTGGAGGCTTTTGTCAGTTATTGTGCTAGTAGCAAACGGACTATAAATTATGATAAATCTAAAATTTTAGTGTTTTTCAACAGCCATAAGTGGCCCATTGCTGGCCAGTACCTCCAACAGTTAAAGTGCTTCAAATATTTGGGAGTTTATTTCCATGCTTCTGGTAAACGGGACGCCCACTGCAAGGAGGCACTTTTGGCAGCAAGAGGGACTTCCCAAGCTATTATGAGGTATTTTGGAGGTTTGGGTAGGAAAAGGATAGACCTTGCTGTTAAGGTGTTTAACAGCAAGGTTAAAGCTGGTTTCTTATATAGGGTGGAGCTGTGGGCACCCCTTACTGGTTTAAATCTAAATGTAGCACAAACTTGTTCTCTTCACAGTCTTCTTAGGATAACTAAGGGTACCCCAATGGCAGCCATCAGGCTGGAGCTGGGACTGGGGAGCTGGACTGAGTAGCATGGGCGTCCTCCCTTAAATTTTGGTTTAGGATTATCAGATCTCCTAATACTGGGCTTGTTATGCTTATGTTGGAGGATTCATATAACAATCGATGGGTCAGAGCCATTGACAATTACCTGTCCAGGCTGGGGTTCTCGCAAAACTATTTTGCTAATAAAAGCATATTTGCTGCCAGTTCTGAGATGCTTGAAAGATTTGGAGACACAAAGGCAGGATGATCTTGCTAAAGTAGGAAAATCACTGCATATGTCTGGTTAAAATACTGGGTGCCAGTGCCGGGAAAAATGGCGAATTACTTATCATCTGCCACCTTTAGGGGCAAGTACCTTTTTCCTGTGCTTGTCTAAATGCCTTGCCTTCTAAGGTGCTGGAAGTATGCTATTGTGGCATCCCTTACGGAAATCGTCTCTGTCCGTTTGATATGGTTCACACCGAATCTTCCCAACACATTTTGTTTAATTGCCATCTGTATGATAACCTGCGTGGGGAATTCCTCTCTTTTATTTTTGAGAAATTTCCATGAAAAACTGACGTTTGCTTATAGTTCTTAGGGACACTTCTCCAGTAATAACCCAAGCTGTGATAAAATTTCTAATGCTTGCTTTTAATAGGAGACACCTCTTTTTGCAATCTAAATTGCCAATGGACTCTTGAGTACAGGGGTTTTGGCATCCAGGGTTTTATAATTGCTTCCCTATGAGATAGGGATGAAACTTTGTACTTAGGAAACTGTAATAATTAAAGGGAAATAATAAGTTTGATTTTAGGTATTCACCAAACTTGATTCCTTTTTAAGTTTCTAACTTGTAGACTTAATATGATCTTTTTCATATATATGTTTTTCTTGTGTGTTTGTTTTATTTATGATTTGTATGTTTGTTGGAAGTGGCCTATAGCCACGCGAAATAAACTTTATTATTATTATTATTATTATTATAAAATGTGTTTTAAACCCATCTATTTACTCCTTTGAGAAATCATTCAAACAAAAATAATTTACTTACCAGTAACCAAGTTCAAGAGAACTCTATTCTAGCTTATGAAATCTGCTCTGTAAGAAGTTCTGTGAAGTAAGCAGCATCCAAGCAGACTGGTGAAACGGCCTGGAAAGAGTCATGGTTCTCGTCTTGTCTCCCCTCCCACCTCTGTGCGAGCTTTTTGTTTCGTGAGAGGAAGGAAGTTAAAAGGGGCGGTGGAGCCCCTCCTGCCGCAGTTCCTTCCAACCCCATCCCACAGGTAGTATGTGCTAGATAGTGAGGTAGGTCTCCAAGTCAGTGGGGAAGGATGCGCATGTAATGAAAATATGCAGAGCTTTCTTGAAGAACTCAGTTACCGATAAGTAGCCTTCATTTCTTCACGGAGCTCTGAAATTCTCACTTATGGGAGCGTTATATGCAGTTCCCTTAGATTCTGGAGGAGAGGCAATGATTACGGATTAAGAAAAAAGTGCAGAGAGGACTGCTCTCCCATTTGCAGAGTCCTCATGAGCAGAACAAGTCTAAATAGCAGCTTTTTGAGAAGGTGCATGTTGAAGTCCATGTTGCTGCCTTACAAATGTCGCAATGGGTGGGCACGTGTCTGAAATTGGCCATGAAAGTGGCTACAGCTCAGGTAACATGTGTCCTCTCAGTCCCTGAAGTGGTGGCTTTCTTTGCAATGCTATAGTACGTATAGATGCACAGTATTATCCATTTGGAAAGTCTCTGGGAGACTCTCGGTTGCTGGCCGGATGCTTTGGAATTTCCTTCCCCGGAGGTTCGTTTGAGCCCAGGCCTGAGAATCTTCTGGAGAAGACTTTTTTATTTTAAAAGACATTTGGTGGGCAGGGATAAATTGAAGACTGCTATCATGTCTCCCTCCCCTTAGCCTTCTCTTCTCCAGGCAAAACATACCCAGCTCCTTCAACCTTTCCTCATAGGACTTGATTTCCAGACCCCTGACCATCGTCGTCGCTCTCCTCTGAACCCATTCCAATTTGTCAATGTCCTTCTTGAAATGCGGTGGCCAGACACAGTACTCCAGATGAGGTCTGACCAGCACAGAATAGAGTGGAACTATTCCTTCTCGTGACCTGGACACTATGCTTCTGTTAATGCAGCCTAAAATTTCATTAGCTTTTTTTACAGCTGCATCACACTGCTTACTCATGTTCAGCTTGTGATCAACTACAACCCCTAGATCCTTTTCATGTGTACTGCTGCTAACCCAGGTATCACCCATCCTATACTTCTGTATTTGATTTTTCTTAACTAAATGCAGAACTTTACGTTTAGCTCTGTTGAATTTCATTTTGTTTGTTTGGGTCCAAGCTTTCCATCCAATCAAAATCATTTTGTATCTTGTTTCTGTCTTCTAAAGTGTTAGCTATCCTTCACAGCTTTGTGTCATCTGAAAATGTGATTAGTAGTAGTAGGGATGTTGGGTTTTAGCCTGCTTTCATGTTGTGGGGGAATTAAGAGGTTAATCGTTGGATAGCTCCATCTGCAGAAGATGTCATCTGCTACATCTGGATGGAGATTCTGGTCAAGAGAGTTTGTCCCAAGATTGCTCAGCTTATCCACAAGTAAATGCTACTCATCTGTCAAGTGTATTGGGGGTGATATTGTGTTTGATGCACCAGTGCCAGAGTTTTTTAGCTTCAGATTCTCCAGGATCAATAATCTGGCACTCCCTGATGATTGAGATACCACATGGCCAATGTATTCTCAGTCACTATCTAAGCCATGGAGTGCAAGATGTTTTGTACAAACACCTTGAGAGCCCATTGAACGGTCCACATATCCAAAACGTTGATATGGAGTTGGCTGATATAGAGTTCCCTGGAGTCCAGAGGCTATGATCTGTGAGAATGCAGCAGAGTCAGTGGCAGAAGTATCTGGGATGTCATATGGCATGCCATTCGGAATATGCTAAAGCTTTGCTACCATTGCAGGGAACGTATAATGTCATGGGAAATGGTAACCTTCATGCCCACTGGATAGATGGTGAGAGTGTAAACCCTGAGCCAATGTTGCAAGGGATGCATCTTGAAATGTGTTAATGGTGAGACTGGAGTGGTGGAGGTGAATAGACCGTGAAGCCAAAGGAAGTGCCATAAAATACAAGTTTTGCTGAAGGAGAGCCCCTTGGATCAGGTGCATGTTGCTGCAAAATCTTTCCTCTGGGATGAATACCATTCCTTCTTGCTCCAATAAGAGAGGCGCTCTTGGAAGAAGTAGTCACTTCTTGTTTACTGTGAGGCCAAGAATGTTGAGGGGGGAAATGGTGATGGAAATGGCAATGCATAAGCAATCCTCTCTGTCTGCCATCAAGAACCAGTCATTGAGACCGAGGAAGATCCACACACTTCTCCTGAGGTCTCTGGCCACAGTAGCAACACACTTGGTAAACATCCTTGATACAGATGCATAACCAAAATGGGGGATGGTTTGCTGCAAGTGGCAGCCATCTATAAGGAAACAAACATTTTCTGAGGGGCAGAGAAATAGACATCTTTGAGGTAGAGACATGGAAACAGACATTTTTGAGGACGAGAGCAGAGAGTCATGAGCCCTTTCTTAATGCTGGTAGTACAGTTGATAAAGTAACCATCCAGAATTTCAACCTTTTCAAATATCCATTTAGGTGTCCTAAGCCTAATAGAGTATGACAGCCACCATCCCAAGATGCTGAGGAAGGTGGTACCTCATCAGTGGTTCCTTTGTCGAACAAGAAATGTATACTTCCAGCAATGTTGTCTTGTGAGAAGTGTCCCTAAAGAGGGGGTCAGGGGATTTGTTCACATTGGATGGCATAGCACTATAGGACTTCTTAATCCACTTGTCAAGGTAATAGACTAGCTGTAATTTGAGAAAATACATGACACTTGGGCATTTTTGAGTAAAAGTTGGAAGATAGCTTTTTCTAAAAGATTTAAGGGTGCTGAATCCATTTTTGGTGTCTGTCAAGCTATATCGTAATGCTTAACCTTTAAAAATCTGAAAAACAGAATGGCTGCTAGAAACACAGGCAGCATCATATTTGCATACTCGGTTTATGTTAAACTATTTAGACACTGTTTCCCCATAATTATGGTGTGTTGAATCAAATTGTCATGTGCATTGAATTCTTAGGGAAGCTCACAACAGCAAAATGCATCCCAAAAAATTGCTCATGTTAATGCTATGTAATTTATTGAGAGCTAATTTATTTTAAATAATAAAACAGATTTCTGCAATATTATTCTTATCCTTATATGAAACCAAATCAAATGTTGATTCAAATGGTCACCTAGAAGTAGTAACATAGTGCTATCCATAGTCACTGCCCAAGAAGATTTGTAAGAATCCTGCGCTAAGTGCCTAAGAAGCCCAGTCTGGTTAGAATGCTAAGTCTCAACCATAAACTTAAGGCATATCTTAGCGCTGTAGTGTTCCAGCTCACTTGGGCTAATTCAGCTCGTATTGCCGCTAAGGGGATTCCAAATGGAATTTGTAGGATATTCCTAATGACAGCCCAAACTGCCGCCCCGTAGAGTAATTGCACCCTAATCTGGGCATTAAATACCTTTATTGCCATCATAAACTTGTTGTTCCCTTTCTTGTGGAAAAAACGCATGATCGCCCCTTTGGTAGACAAGGCCATGTTTGAGGCCGTTTTGAATTGAATATTCCAGCAACCAGAATCTTGAAAGGTTACCCCAAGATATTTGTATTGATGGACCTGCTGGATAGGGTGAAGTCCTAAGAACCAATTATATGTTTTCCTTTCTTTGCCGAAGACCAGTACTTTTGATTTGCTATAGTTAATCTGGAGTTTGTTATTGGAGCAATACCGTGTCAAGGCCGTCAGTTGTTTCCTTAAGCCTAAAGGTGTCTGGGAGAGAAGTACCACATCATCGGCATATAACAGAATTCCTGTGAAGTGATCAGCCAGCTTAGGAGGGCAGAATTCTGGGAGCGAAACAATTGGCACCAGGTCATTAATAAAGAAATTAAACAAAAATGGAGCTAATATGCAACCTTGGCGAACGCCAACAGAAGTAGAAATGCATTCAGTTAAATGACCATATTTTATTATATTTGATCTCCAAGGAAGTGTTAAAATGTAAAGCTTGTATCAAGTACAATAATCTCCGATCCATTGTTGTCTTCTCTAATCTGTCCCACAACAGGGATCTATTCACCGGATCAAAGGCTGCCCTTAAATCAATAAAGGCAGCAAAGAATCTTTTGTTTTTACAGGTATATTTTCCTATTAGATGAGACAACTTTAGGATATGGTCTATAGTAGACCGATTTGATTGGAATCCAGCCTGTTCAGGATAGACGATATTAGTCTCCTTTGACCATGTAATTACAGGACTCGCATGAAATTTTGCATACAATTTACCAGTGACACCAAGGAGACTGATTGGCCAGTAATTCGGAGGCAAATCTCTGACCCTCTTTTTATATATAGGGACCACAACAGCCTCAGCCCAAACTGCAGGAATTATTCGTATCCTTATATGAAACTAAATCAAATGTTGATTCACAAGGTCACCACAAGTAGTAACATAGTGCTATCCATAGTCACTGCCCAAGAAGATTTGTAAGAATCCTGCACTAAGTGCCTAAGAAGCCCAGTCTGGTTAGAATGCTAAGTCTCAGCCATAAATGTAAGGCTGGCGTCGGACTCGCTCTGAATCTGATCGACTTCTCCATAGGACCCATTTGCAGTCCTATGTTGAGGCTGTGAGGACAGCAAAGAAGGAATTCTTTGCTGCCCTCATAGCGTCTGCAAAGTCGCGTCCAGCGGAGCTGTTCCGGGTGGTGCGGGGGCTGGTCAGTCCGGCCTCCCTCCGTCTGGACGGGGACTTGTCCCAGGCCCGCTGTGAGGAGTTTGCCACCTACTTTGTAGACAAGATCGCTCAGATCCAGAGTAACTTCGACACCGGGTTGGACGCAGTAGGAGAGGAGCATGAGGTTATAGAGGCACCGTCTGGTTGATCTTTCTGGGAGGAGTTTCAGGAAGTGACACTGGCCGATGCGGTGGATGTCTTGGGGTCTGTTCGAGCCACAAGTTGTGAATCAGATCTGTGCCCGTCCTGGTTGGTAAAAGCTTCCAGGGAGACATTGGGGTCGGTTCTGGTGAGGGTGGCCAACGCATCCCTTCGGCAGGAGAGGCTGTCACCCAGTCTCAAGGAGGCTGTGGTGCGCCCCCTGCTGAAGAAGCCTTCACTGGATATGGACGCACTCACCAGTTACCGTCCTGTCTCTAATCTTCCCTTTTTAGGGAAGTTATTGAACGGGTGGTGGCTCTGCAGCTCCAGGTACATCTGGACCGTATCGGTTCCTTGACCCATTTCAATCTGGGTTCCGCCCTGGCTATGGCAATGAGACGGCGATGGTGGCTTTGGTGGACAATCTCTGCCGGGAGACGGATGCAGGATGCTCTACATTCTTGATCCTGCTAGATCTCTCGGCCTCTTTTGATACCGTGGACCATGGGCTGCTGCTGAGACGGCTGCGAGACCTGGGGGGTCTGGATGGGACTGTCCTTGGGTGGTTCTGCTCATTCCTCTTGGGGGGAAGCCAGTGGGTGGTGCTGGGGGCTGAAACATCTAGCCCCCGGCCCTTGACCTGCGGTGTTCCGCAGGGTTCGATTCTGTCTCCGCTTTTGCTTAATGTATATACGCAGCCCTTGGGGGAGATCGTGAGAGGGTTCGGGGTGCATTGTCACCAATATGCTGATGATACTCAGCTGTAGCTCTCGTTTTCAACCGACCCAGGTCCCGCTGTCTCATTGCTTTCCCAATGTTTGGGGGCTGTGGCGGATTGGACGCGGCAGATCAGACTGAAGCTCAATCCTGAAAGGACAGAGGTGACGGTGGTGGGTAGGGCAGGGGAGGTGCCGACCCCTCTGGGTAGGGGAGGGGCCCTCCCATAGCCCAGCCGGTTCGGAGTCTGGGGGTGGTGTTGGATCCGGGCTTCTGTCTGGATCGGCAGG
>QEPC01003596.1:777395-842506 GCA_003113815.1 Sphenodon punctatus
GGGGATAGTTTTAAATTATTTATATTGAGGGTTTATGTATTTTATTATTGTTTTAGTTGTGAGCCGCCCTGAGATGCCGTGGGCATGAGGGGGCGGTCAATAAATGTAAATAAATAAATAAAGTTTACCCATGTAAAGAGGGATGCCAAAAAAGGAACCCACCAATCTTTGTGGGATTTTAAAAATTCGACTGGAATCATATCCTTGCCCAGGGATTTCCTGTTTTTAAGATGGTCAATCAATTCAGCCACTACATATTCTTCAACTGGGGGCCAACTGGAGGTCTCAGATATAGAAAAGGAACAAGCAGTTGGTTAGTGACAGAAAAATATATCCCTATAATAAGTCACGCATTGATCCTTTGGGATTGAAATTGACCAGCCATTTCTTTCTTTGTGGATGGCACCATTTATAATGTGCCAAAAAGTAGCTGAATTACCTAAATGGGCAGATGCAGCTAGTTTATTTCACTGGCGGGATACGTAGTCTGACTTTTTAGTTCTAATTAGTTTATACTTTTTTAATATAAAAAAGTCTTCTTTAATATAAAAAAGTCTGGGGCAAGAGATTGAACCTATATAAATTGTACCTTTGTGAGAGAGTCTACAATCAGCATCAAACCATAGTTCATTCAATGGTGAATGGTGTTTGGAGATCCTTTTCAACTGGTTTCCTAAAAGACTTTGAAATAATTCAAAAATCTTGCTATACGGTTTAATCATATCATGGGATGCCCTGGACTTTATAATGTTCCAGAGCTGACCACATGCCAAAAGATTTTAAAACTGTACACAGTGATTTAGCCAATACGTCGCTCCAGGGGCGTATGGAATACCTTTGGCAAGATAAATCCATCTGTTCATAATCGCCCTTATATGGGCTACTTGAGAGGGCGACTTGGTGAAGGCAGATTATTAGTGGAAGATAATCACCAGACAAATTTTGGCCCACCTGAAAATAATCAGCTAAAGGAACAAGCTCAGCTGAAACAGCAATGTAATCGACTGTGCTCATGCCCTGATGGGAGAGGAAAGTGTATTCTCCCTCTGGGTCCATAATAGAGGAGCTATTCAGGATATAAAGATCGAATTTAAATAAAAAAATCTGCAAATATAACACCTGCATTTTTAAGCACCTGTTCCTTGGCTTGATGTTTACTAAGAGGAGAGATAATTTCTCTACCAGCCAATGCTGAATAACAGTCTACAGCATCACCACTAGAGTCAAGGCGAACACTGAAATCCCCTGTGAGTATGACTTGAGTCACTGGAGAATTTGCTAAAAGATTGTTAACAAAAATGTCTAACTGAGGCCAAAATTGTTTGCTGAACGTTTTGGCATTGGCAGGAAGGATATAAACTGATATTATTATATATTTCAAATTCCCAAGACTATGGACCGGCATATACAAATGCTTGGATTCTCGTTACCATACTATCTTCTGAGGGGTTTCAACGCAGCTAAAACTGAACTGTCCCTTAGACTGAATGACACTGCTTACCAGATGGATTTATCCATGATCTTTACAAGCCCATCATTGGGCCCTTATTCTGATTTGGCTCCTGTACAAGGGAAAATGGCTGCCTATTGGCAATACCACCTGAAACCGGCCGAGGCTAAGCTATTTTTCCTGACCAGATCAAATCCTCTACCCACAAAGGTCCTGGAAGGGTGCCGTTTGGCCATACCCTTTGGTCAGCGCTTGTGTCCCTTCGATCAAATGGAAGCAGAAACAGTACGAAACGTTCTTTTTGAGTGTCAGCTCTATCAGGCCTTGAGATTGCAATATCTGATGTCTTTTATGATCAGACACCCAGGGAAAGCAATCTCAGAGCTTCTTATTTTCTTGGCAGATGCATGCTCAGATTTCACACATGCAGTGATTAAATTTCTAGTGCAGGCTCTTCACAGAAGGGATCATTTCTTAAAGTTTAAATCCCATTAAGTTAAATAGTTGTGTCTATTTTCTGGTAAGAATTGTGTTACTTTATTTTTGATCGGTAGCCTCGGTTACTAGTTTATTGGAGGGAAATATTTTGTTATTTGTGTAGCACTGTGGTTTGTCTGTTATGTTCACATGTTTATGTACATATATATTATATTATATATATTTATATGATATTGTATTTTATGGCAATGTCCTGTTGGACACGCTACAAATAAATTTGATTTGACATAGTGCTATCATTTTAATTTGAGACTAATACATCCTTTTTCAAGTAACTTCAAGTAGTAGTAGTAGTAGTAGTTTATTAAGGCACTAGCTTTCGCCATAGCCAATCACAAATAAACATAAAAAAAGACAAATAAAACACAATACAAGAAAAGGGAGAATATCTCATAAGCTGTCCAGATGTTATACATTTAAGTATCTGAACCAAACCAAGGTTACAAAAGCCAACTACTTGTGATGCTTAATGCTAACACACCTGTACTTACAATATATCCCCAGATACCATGCTTAAACAATTATGAGACCGCTTCCTCTCGCATTCTTACAGCTAAGAATGCAAAGGATGCTACCAGTGTCATCTCTTTCTCTATGCGCGTAGCCAGGAATAATTTAATTTTATGGCAAGGAGGGAGATGCTCCTTCCCTTTCCACAATGGCCTTATCCAAATCTCTCGTGTTCTCATATAGAGAGCATTTAAACAAGATATGCGGTAAATTCTCTATTTCCGGGGCCAAACAAGGACAAATTTGCCTATCGCAGGGCTTGCCGCTGTAACGGCCAAGGGTAACTGCAGATTTATATAATTGAAAGCGAAGCTGCACATAGTTCTTCGCAGAATTGTGTCCCTTAATTGATCTAAATAATCTTCAAATTTATGCTCTTGTTTGAAATGATGGAGCCATGGCACAACTTTCCAAGAAGCCACTATTGCCATGTCTTCCTGTCTAGCTATATCGGCTGCTCTGGCAGAGGCCAGGCTTTTCTGTTGGGCTAAGTTTTTGCCCCAAAAGAATGAAGAAGATAGAGCCATATTTTTCAAGGGAAGAAACATCTGAGCTAACCAGGGGTAATACAGTGCACCTTCTCAATTAAATTCTTCCATAAGCACTGGAAGGTCAAGGCCGTACTGCTCTGATTGCACAACTTAACCCAGTATCTGAGGCAAGACTGCCTTCCAATACATTCAATAGCCAGCATACCCATCTCGGCCCTTACGATTGCCCCAGGTGTACCTTGTGGAACCCTCAGCAAACTCCTTAAGAACTTGTTTTGGACTACTTCGAGATCAGTCAAGCTATCTGCCGAGATTATTTCAGTACCAAAAGTCAACAGCGACTGTACTTTGGCCTCAAAAACTTTCAGGACAGTAGAAACCTTAACATAGGTAGACCTTGCCACCAGCCTTAGTATCCCATTAGCAGCTGTAGTAGCCTTCAATATAATTTGGTTTTTGTGTCTTTCCCATAGTTCACTGCTGCTAAAGGTGATACCTAGGTAAACATATGAGTCTATTTGCGAAAATTCATTTCCTCTTACATTCCAAACATAGTTTGGAATGTAAGAGTTTGTTTTCATCGCAATACTCAAATTTTCTAGTTGACTTTGTAGAACCTGTTCCCGGAGGCTATTTTATTTATAGCTGGAGACTGGAATGCTAGAGTAGGCCCCGACTTAGCTAGTGATCTAAGGTCCAGGCCGAAAACCTTAGGCTGGATTCCTGAGAGGAAGAAGAGGCACGTGATGAGAAATGAGTCTGGGGTCCTTATGATAAAAATGCTGCAACCAGATCTCCTATCCCACAGCCATGTCACTTCCACAGGTATCGTTATTCGCCAGGTAATCTGACCCCAGGGAGATGCCATTTGGAGATGACAACTGAATCAATGGGGGCATCGCCTGGGGAGATAAACTCCATTTCTCCCTACTGTAGGAGAATGCTCAGTCTATTGATATCCCCCTCGGTTTCAAATATTTCCTAGCCAAAAACATTTTCTTGACCAGGTGATTGAAGTTAAAAAACCGTTTGATACAGATATTATTCTTACTACGACTCAAATGATCAACCCTTAAAATATCCAAGGCATCTAACTTGGTCCCCAGTAGGCTGGATAAATTGTCAGCAACTATGGTGGGATTTCTCCAATTGGGGATAACACTGTTATCAAGAAGCCTAACTTTGACCTATATTGCACTATCGTTTATAATCAATAGGCAATTTGCACTCTTAACATTATGAGTGCCAGTCAACATTTTAGTCCTATCATAATATCCCTCATTGGTCCCTTCCTTATAAAATATTTTATTCCGGGAGCCTAAAAAATTATCAACAGTTCCGTGCTAGACTGCAGAAGGTCAATTTTAGTAGAGACTTCCTTCAATTGGGACCTGACCCAAAGTAGGGAATCCCCCATATCAGAGATACTAAAAAACAACAGAGCAACAGTCTTCGTGATTAGACGACACTGGGATTTTAAGGCCTCCCCAGTAAAGTGTAATGCCATACCATAGGGGATCTTACCTTCCCCTCAGTATTCCCCATGCTAGGCTCATTACTCTGCACAGCCCTGGCTGCCTCCCCTATGTCAGCAAAATGCTGAGTGTTTCCCACTAAAGCAGGTCCGCCTTCATATTGCCTTCATCCCCCATTTCTCCCAAGAGACAAAATCTGTTAATTCCAATGGGGCTTGAGTCCCCCCTGCTAATACATCGAGTTTAGGGCACTTTTGCCTAGGTAAATCTGCAAAGTTAGCAGGATAACTTGACAATCTATGTCTCTTTTTCTCCATATTTCAATCAATACTGCCTAAATCTGATGCCATACACTGCATCAGCGTATGCCATACACTGCCATACAATGCCATACACTGCACTAAGCAACTCGTGATTAAACAAAACAGGAAAAACTTACTTTAATATAGCAGGATATGCAAGCGGCCGCTCTTATCCAGTGCCTAAGGCTGCGCGCACAAGGGTTACCTAAGAGCCCGGCAACCGGAAGCAATCAGGCAAGAGTCCCCAGGTGTCTAGCAACTCAGCTGCAGCCGTAGGTCATCAATGAAACACAGGACAGGGGAGCAAAGCAAGTAGCACCCAGGCAAGTCCACAGAGACACCGCCCTTCTCACAGTTCCCTCGTCTCTGGAGTACAGGTGGTCTCAGGTTGCTGGCAGCATCATCTGCATCCTACCTGCCCGTCACCGCTCTCCCACAGCCCTTCTTGCTTGCCCCACACTCTTCCACTGGCAGTGTTCCTGGCCACAGCCACAAAGGCCGACAAACGGTTCGACCAATGGCCAACACCCTTTAGGTGTCGCCCTTCAGGCTGGCGCCCCCCCCCAGGGCCCCACCCTGCTGTAAATACCTGTGGGTGGGAGGGACGCAGGCGTGAATGACAGGGTAACTCTCCAATGACAGTCCTCCCTATGGTAAGTTCTCCTTTCCCAACCAACAACAAACACTCCCTCTGCTCAGCGCCCCCAGGGCCCCGCCCCGCTGTGAATACCTGTGGGTGGGAGGGACGCAGGTGTGAATGACAGGGCAGCTCTCCAATGGCAGTCCTCCCTTCCCCGCCAACAACAAACACTTCCTCTGCTCCTAACTTCAAGAAGCACAGTTCCATCCTCATTATTGCAACTGTCACCGGTGGCTCTGCATTTGCAGGAAGCTGCACACAGTAGACAGGACTTCTTGCACTGTACATATATATGCACCTTGTGGTACAGTTTCAAGTCATCAGTTCTATACATGAATCTGGGACAGGTGGTAGAGACATAAGGGGGGCATAAGTGAAGTCTCTTCTAGTCTCCATTCCATGGACTCAGGAGGAGGCAACTTTGGGTATTGCACGTGTGCTTGTCACCACAGTGCTGCCTGATAATGTGAGTGTTTGATGTGCAAGGACAAGGTATTACTTGTGGGTGGAAGGCTTTCTGGCACACATGATGTGACAAACATTACTGAACATGATTTGTCCAGTGTTTGCATTTGGCACACTGTACACTTTGCAGATGAAGAGTTCTGCACCCTTGGCAGTTTGGTTATCCACATGGTGCTGCTGAAAAACTTTTCAGCAGGTTTTCTTGCTATGCCCAGGCATGTACGAGATGGTATCATTGCTACTGATAACTTGAAATGCAGGAATGATTTCCAACACATCTTGGTCAAATGGTAGTTGCTTCACAATCGTGTGAAAAGGGATATACATTCTTTCTTGGCTGTCCTATCCTTGAGCCACAGTTTTGAACATGACATCTTGTGGAAATGAGTCAAAGGCAACACTAGGACATCAGTATCACGTGCAGTCAACACAGTGTTTATACCCCAACTTCCTACACAGAGGAGAATAATCCTTGTGTCAGCCGCCTCATGTCGGGCTTCTAATTCCTCAGTGTCTATTTCTGTGTCTGATGATTCCACTCTTCATTACCAAAGTCACCAGCAGCTACAACAATCTTGTTCCTTGGAATATTAATTGTTGTGAGAGAAATTCTGCCACGTCTGCTTCATGGATGTGTCAGAAAAAGTATCCCGCTCGGATGACAAAGGAACATCCCTACTTTCTATCAACCTTTTGACTGCCCTACGGTCCTGACCCCGCCTCGTTCTACTTTTGATTGTAGCCTCATAGTACCTTTCAAATCTGACATTAATTTGCTTGAACAATGCTCCATCTTGCAGAATAACTGCAAGGTCCCTGAATGTAGTAGATTGCTGTGGTTTCCCAATAGAAATCACCAGCACCTGTCTGGCAATGGTGAGTGATGGCGCCTCACCTACATCTGCAGCTTGAAGCTCAGGGAGATAAGAAATTACTCTGATTAGCACCTCAAGAGAGAATTCCCTTGACCCTGAGCAAAGTTTCCCATTCATTTCAGCTAGAGCCTGTGGTACTGGCTCATGCGCTAATGTATCAGAAAGGTTGACAGTGCATTCAGCTTCATAGGCAGTGATGAGACATTGTATGATTTTTCTATCTGTTTTGATTTCTCTCACTTTACCAGTGCCTGAATCTTTATGTCCAGCTTCAATCAATCAGAAAAATGTCAGAGGCTTGTTCTTAGGGGATAGGACCTCTGAATTGGACCTCCCTCTCACCACGTAGCAGAAACCTCTCCTCAATGAACCTATTCAGCTGTTCTTGGCCTTTCTGTTCAGCTCCCAAAAGACAATTTTCAATCAGTTTTGTGGCTAGATCTTGTGTTGCAATATTTTTCAAGTATTGGACTACCTCGCTGCAAAACAGGTTGAAGCTCTGCAAGGTTCTCTTCATCCTGGCTGTCCTGTTTCTGTCTCCCTTTGTTGGATTTATTGTCCACCAAGGCAACATCCGACCCTAGGCCATACATCAATCTAGTTGCATTTGAAAGCTGAGATCTCAGGTTCTAGGACAGAGTCCATTACTCAGAGTCGACTTCCTCCTTGTAATGCCAATGATGCCACCTCCCTTCTGTCCAGTTACATTCAGCCATTCCTAGCTCTGGTCTGAATCCACTTGGTTGAAGTTTTGCTGTGCATGCTTGGCCACAAACTTTTCTTTGTCAAATTCTGCTTTCACTTCTGTGGGATAGTGGAGTATCACATTAATATAAATTGTTCCCCAGTTGGCGTAGTTTGTGTGACTGTAACTGATGAAGAAAGGAAGCATGCACTGGAATGCATGTAAATGGAGTTCCCGAATTCCATCTCCCTGAGAACAAGGGAACAAGATGCTGTACCATTTGCACGTAATTCTACCAGAATTTGAAGCTGGAATTCTCTTTGGATCAGTGGTGGCTGGTGGGTTTCAAGGCTGGCCACTCACACTTGTGATCCTGCCCTGTGCCCCACCAGCCTTGAAACCCACCAGGTGGAGATCCTCTAAGTCCCCGCCTCCCTTTAGCTCTCTGGCCAGTAAGTGGAAAAAGAGGGAGGGGGGAGCAGGAAGAGGAGGATGTTTGTCCCCTCCCCCGCCTCCCCTTGCAGAGTTCTTTCCCTGCAGGCTTTGTTTACACATGACTCATCTGCTCTCCAGGAGGAGAGTTAAAATGTAAACAAAGCCTTCAGACAAGTGGGGAAACTGACAGCGCTGCCACTGGAGCAGCTCCTGGCTCCCCAGCAAGCATGGGGGGGAACCTGAGGGGCTTGGGAGGGTGTCTGCCCCAACAACTTGGGGGAGGGGCTGCCACTGCTTTGGATGCTACAAAGGCTTTCATTATCTCTCTGAACTGCTTGGAAGCAAGCAGGGTAACCAGGTCCTCTACATCATTGCTGTGAGAATACTCCTCAATGTCTTTCCTCAGGTTGCAGTTCTCGCTGTCAATGTGGTTGAGCAGCTGTGGAATGAGAATTCGCCACATGGCCTATAGGGTCATATTGTGTTCTCTCATTCCTCTAGCATAGGACTTCCCAGCCATCACCTGCTCTGCTGTTCTAGAACCCAGCATTTGCTTTCAACCCATGCCTCCAGTAGTTCAGAAGATGGGACATGTTTCCCTATAACTTTCAGCAACTTCAAAGATGTGTGCAGACCATCAAACTGACGATCAGGAAATCTTGATACCTTCCTTTGTTCACTTCAGCTCTGTAAGGTTACAGAACAATGCCTCATTAACTGTAAGCACAACAGGATGCTGACCAAGTGTTGTCCCCACGTGTCTACACCTATGGACCACTGTATTTAGGCTGTCAAGCTCGTGGCTGGTGCTTAGGCAACAGGCATGTAACCAATACTTGTCACCTCTGAATTGACTCTACTGTGTGTTTGATTGAAGTGTGTCCAACTAGTTTTTATTGATGCATCACTCTGTCACTTGATGAAGAATGACATATCTGTAGCAATGGTTTGTACTGCTGTGGGATTATCATATGTTGATTAGTTAAACCACTCCCTATGTCGTTGATTTGGGTGGTGACATTCTTTCTGTAACTGCAGCAGGCAAAAATTAATCCATGACATCTGGGGTCTGAAGGGTACTACTCTTGTTGAAGGTTGGAGGTTCTGTAATCCCATGTCTGCTTCTGGACCTCTTTGCAGACATGCCACCTGTGTGGTGTGAAGGCTGTTTTTCCCATCGAAGTTGGTATCATTGATGTCTCTGTTGTCATATGTGAAGTGTACAAATCTATGGTTCACGAAGTTTGGTGGTATTACTGCTCCTGTTGCAGGATTCACTGCTTGTAGAGTGCTCTCTGCCAAAGATGCGTCAACCTGAAGTACATTTTGGTAACTGATTACATGTCCTGCATTGTCAAATAACTGAACACGTTCCTTTAAAGTAGCCTGATGCAGAGTGCTTGCCAGACCTAGATGTTTAGGAATCCATTGCTTTCCACCACTTACATCGTACACTAAGTTCTGTGCAATGTTAAGAACACTCGCTTGAGTCTTTGCTTCAGTCTCTTGCACCTCAGTATCTTGTGATTCATCTGGATCTGCTTCCAACCTGCTTTGGCCACCAAACGCTAAATGAAAGAACGAACAGGCTTTCAGGAACACAGGAGATCATCTCATCTTCACTGACCGCAAATCCTTTGTAGGCAAACTGTGCCAGGATGTCAGATCTCTGTTTCAAAGCTAGGTGCACCATCTCCTGGAATCCTTCTTTAGGGGGGATGCAACATGGGCACTGAGGAGGATTCGGGATCATCAGCCAACAACATGGGAAAAGGTACATGTCCATACTGTACTGGCACAAGCAATGTGTTTCATTCTGGAAGAGTGATGCAGCAGTATGTCATTAATGCAGGACTGAAGTTTATTTCTGAAAGAACATCTCCTGCTGATGAAGGATGAGAGAACTGTTAACTTCAGTTTTCTCTGCAAGGTCACAATACCTCTTCCACACCTCTGTAAGTTTCAGTATGTGTGCCTTTGCCGCTGTTCCTTTTATTTCAGTGATCAGACACCCCATGGCTAAGTCTGTTTGTGACAAGCTGTCCTTGATTTTTGATGTGTTTCTCTGGAATTTCATGTAGCAAAAGGTATAATATATACCCTCAGCAGCAATGAGATCACTTACACCTGAGAAACCCAACACAAGGTAACTTGGTCAAATCTGGAGGCTTCCAATATTTATTTGCTCACATTTATACCCCGCCCCTCCTGAAACAGCTCGGGGCGGCTTACAGTCTCAAAGTAATATAAAAATATAACTCTAAAATATTATCTGTTCACTCATTTTAAAATGTACTAACAGATGAAAGTCTGGCATTGCCAGTTGTGTCCTGGCAAAACATACAGGCATCCCAGTTAACAGCTTCTGTTGTGGTGTGGAGGAACATGTGCTTCCACCAACATCCTAGTCTCTGGAACCCATATGGCTTGATGTACCTGCATGATATTTTTGTAGCTTTGAGATGTGCGATTTGTTGGTGAAACTTCCATAACAAGACTTATGCCAATCTACTGGATGTCTTTTCTCTTTAACTGAAATGCCAAGAATACTTTCAATTGCAATTCTGTTCTGTCTCTCTCTGTTTTGCTCTAGAATGTGCTGCTGCTTCTACTGTCAAAAACCTGTTCACTACCACTTAGCAGCTTTTCGGTTTCATTGCAAATAATGCATTTGTCAAAAGTAGTGTGTCTTTATCCTTTCAGGCTATATACAAGTTCCATGACCATACTCGCATACTGTCAATCTGTTGTCAGTCCCAAACAAAAAATAAAATAAAAATAAATTTCATTTAGATTCACAAACACCAAAGCACATGAAATGCATTTTTAGAATGAGTTTGGCTCTTTTTTCAGCCACTTTCATTTCCTCACTAATTAATACATACAAGGCAATACGTCCACCTGATAAATACAGAATTAGGTTCATCAACATCAGCTAATGCTGAAATAACTGTTCATTGTTAACTATTATGTTTCATAAACATAACATGTGGTAATACTTCAAATCCTAATTTTGCAGCAGCAATTCTGTTTTCTGATTATTTATTTATTTCGATTTATTCGCCGCACCCTCCTGCCACAGCAGCTTGGGATGGCTCACAACGTAATTAAAACATATAAAATATTACAATAATAAAATGCTTCAATAAATAATCTAAAACCAATAAAAAATCAATAGCAAAAACAACCCAGGCAGAGCCAAAAAACCCCATCCCCCTACCAAACCCCCACCCATCATCCATTTCTCTCCCCAATAACCTGGCGAAACAGCCAGGTCTTACACTGTCTTTGGAAAGAGGGAAGATCTGGGGCCTGGCGGACCTCTGTCGGGAGAGAGTTCCACAGCCACGGTGCGGCCACCAAGAAAGCCCCCCTCATCATCGCCACCCAAGATACCCAGGGGACTCTGAGGGAGACATACTCAGCTGACCACAGGGGCAGGTCCAGGACGCCAGGGGAGGGGAGGGGGCAGAGGCGGGGTTAGGCAATCTTGCAGATAAGCAAGGCCCAGATCATTTATGGCTTTATAGGTCAAAACCAACACTTTCAACAACAAGATTGATAAACTCTACCTGGCTATTGCTTCTCAACCTCCTCCCGTGACCCCATCCACTCTCGTGTCCTAATGGCATTCTCTCACATGGCTGCGCCTTCTTTGCTGCTCATTATTTATCTCTCCCTCTCTACTGGGTCATTTCCATTGGCTTTCAAACACGCCACCATCTTCCCTATCCTTAAGAAGGCCACTCCTGACCCTTACAGCTGTCGCCCCATTTCACTCCTATCCTTCGCTTCCAAACTCCTCGAATAGGCTGTCTATACGCACTGTCTTGATTTTCTCTCTTCAAATTCCTCCCTTGACCCCCTCCAATCGGGCTTCCGTCCTCTCCACTTGACTGAGACTGCCCTTGCCTAAATCACCAACGACCTTCTCTTAGCTAAGTCTAAGGGCCTCTACTCTGTTCTTGTCCTCCTCGATCTCTCTGCCGTCTCTGACACTGTCGAACATGGCCTCCTCCTGGATCTCTATGCTCCCTTGGTTCCTTTGACTCTATTCTCGACTACTTCTTTTCGTATCTCTCAACCCTCTCTTTCAATGTTTGTTTTACTGGTACCTCCTCTACATCACTTCCCTTCTCTGTGGGAGTTCCTCAAGGCTCTCTCTGGGTAAACTCATTGAAACCACAGCTTCCAGTATCAACTGCATGCTGATGACACGGAACTCTCTCCCCACTCCCACACTCTCCCCCTCCATACAGTCTCTTATTCCTGAGTGTCTTCCTGGATGTCTAGTCACCAACATCTCTAGGCTAGACATCTGTGCCTGGACGTGTAGCAGCCAACTCAAATTTAATATGGTCAGGAAGGAACTCATCTCCCCCCTACCCAAAAAGATTCCCCTCCTACTTTGCTCTTAACGTCCATTGAGGGAGCCTCAGATACAGGCTGCTGCTAAATCCTGTCACTTCACTCTGTATAATATTGCTAAAATCCAGCCCTACCTAACTGTTCCGACTGCAAAAACCCTAGTCCATGCTCTAGTCTTCTCTCACCTTAACTACTGCAACTTCTTCCTTACTGGTCTCCCCTGCTCTGATCTTGCCACCCTCATCTCCATTCAACACTCCGTGGCCAAAATCATCCACCTTGCCCGTTGCTTTGACCACACTCAGCCCTTCCCTCTCTGTTCTACACTGGCTCCCTCTATGTGAACACATTCAGCACGAGCTCCTGGTCTTCACCTTCAATGCTCTTTATGACCTTGCTCCCACATATCTCTCTGTTCTTGTATCCCACCACACTCCTGCCTGGGAGCTCTGCTTCTTCTCTGCCCCCACTCTCGCCTGCTCATGACCCCCTTGTCCCTCTAAAGGTCTTCATCCCTTCCTCTCTTGCTGCCTCTCATGCCTGGAACTCCCTCCCTGGATACTTTAATTCGGCTCCCTCCCTCCCAACTTCCAAATCCCTTCTGAAAACCCATCTTTTCCATCAGGCTTTCCCTAGCTTGTCATGAGTGAAACAGCTTCCTCATCCCCCTCACTCAGAATCTAGTATCCTATAACTAAGTGAAGCACGTGCACTTGCAACCTTTCAACCTCATGAATGCATTCTTGTCTCTCCTATTGTTCGCTTTTCCCTTGTCTCTTAGATTGTAATCCCCTTGAGGGTAGGGACCTGTCAAGTGCAAATGAAACAAACGAAAGAAAGAACTATTAATTGTAAAGCACCAGGTACATAACTAACACTATATAAAATAAATACATAAATAAATAATAGCTTGAGAGGCAGAGTCTGTGGTTCAGGCTAGCCAAGTGATTCGCCTATTAATTGTCATCGCTAAGGAGAGAGGATCGCTGGAGCTGTGGTGCTGACAAAGCAGCAAAAAAGTCATCCCTTGATCAGCTTCTGAAGCAAGAGAAGTAATGACCTCCTTGCCCCCTTCAAAATCAGCTATCATTCAGTAATGATAGAGCTAAAATCAGTAATGACCCCCTTCAAAATCAGCTATCATTCCTGTTTGAACCTTTCAAATTTTGTGAAACCATCAATGATGTTTGTGACAAAGAGCTGATTTATGGGCAGCAATTGTACATGCAAAGCTTACTTTCTGTTATTGACTTACCTGCAGCAAATGCACAGTACCATATCTTGCAGTGTTAATTTTAGAAATGGAGGTCAAATTCCTGCAAAGCACAAAGACCTTGAAGAGTGCACAGGTACTTCAAGATCATCATCAGGTCGTCCACTTGACAAAACGAGACATGATGCCTTTGTCAAAGTATGTGAATGGCTTAAAGAAAGTGACGATGAGCCAATATCAGTGTATGATCTTGCTGAAAAGATGAAAGAGAGAGACCTTCTTCCAGAGGGAGTTGTAAGTTACAGTGTCCCTTATTTCAAGAAAAAAAATAGAAGAATATTGGGGGATAGCACTGTGATTTCAACTCTTGAAGGAAGACCAAATCTGGTTACTTTCAGTAAAGCAGTTGCTGACATCCTGTTAGATCATCTTAAACAAACGTCTAGATGATCCTGTTGTGGAAAAGTATCACCTCATATCAGCAGCTGCCAAAATTATAAGAAAGGAGATTAAACAGGAGATTACTGAGATCTATGGATTTCTATCCATCTGCTTCAGAAATCGCTTCAATAAAAGACAACAGGGAGTATTTACTAGCTCTGCTTGATCAACATCATCATACCAGACAAAACTGCTTCTTTGAAAAAATTGTCGATAGACCAAACTTTAGTGCAAGCATCAAGACCTAAATCCACTATATGCCTTTTCTTCTTGGTCTCAGTGTACAACTGCACCAAGATTTCAGCTCCTGACTACTTGTAAATAAGCTACATACACTTGGTTTCTGTGTGTTTTATGATGAACTGCAGAGGTATTCCATGGTCTGCCATAATGAGCCATGCAGAATGAGATGCACATGCCAAAGCTATGGTCTTGAATGTACAGTCATTTGTAAGAACTGCAGTGGAAGCAACTGCAAACACACATCACAAATTACCAGTGATGAGGAAGATGACTAAGCAGTGCTTATTTTCCTCTGAGTTACCATTACAAGCCAATTTTGTTGTTGCCACGCATGTTTAATACTTGGTTAACAGTTCAATCTTGTGCCTTTGGGATGCCTGTTTCAGAACATTGGACATCTAAAATTCAATGTTTACTTCTAAAAAAAACTCACAAAACTTTATGCAAAATGTGACTATTCAACACAATGTCAAAAAGACAGCAAAAAAAAGGTTTTCAATAAAATTATATTAAAAACATGCAACTATATTTTGCTGCATGATTGGATTGTCCTATACTTTAGACATTGTACACAGTAGATTCCCTTATGTAAGATATAAATGGAATCTTTTTTATTAGAATTAGTTTCAGGTAAATCTTTTTTTCTACTTGACTACATGGGAAAAATACAGTGAACGCAGGTCCCTGGATCCAGGGATTGAACACAAGACAACAATGTGATGTGGCTGCAAAAACAGCTAATGCAATTTTATTCTGCATTAGCATAAGCATTGTTTCCAAGTCAACAGAAGTAATAATTCTACTTTATTCAGCAGTAATCAGATCTGACCTGGAGTACTGTGTCGTTTTGGACACCTCATTTTAAAAAGGACATTGACGAAGTGGGTTCAGAGGAAGGCAACAAGATAACTTGACATTGTCGGTTTCCTCGACCCATTTCAATCAGAGTTCCGCCCTGGCTATGGTACAGAGACAGCGTTGGTGGCCTTGGTGGACGATCTCTGCCGGGAGATGGATGCAGGACATTCAACACTTCTGGTCCTGCTAGATCTCTCGGCCACTTTTGACACAATGGACCATGGGCTGCTGTTGAGACGATTGCGAGCCCTGGGGGGTCTGGACAGGACTGTCCTTGGATGGTTCTGATCATTCCTCTTGGGAAGAAGCCAGCGGGTTGTCCTGGGGGCTGAGTCTTCCAGCCTCTGGGCCTTGGACTGTGGAGTTCCGCAAGGTTCAATTCTGTCTCCATTATTGTTTAATGTATATATGCAGCCTTTGGGGGAGATCGTGAGAGGGTTTGATGTGCGCTGTCACCAATACGCTGATGACACCCAGCTTTCCCTCTCTTTTTCAACCGACCCAGATCCTGCTGCCTTAGTACTGTCCCAATGTTTGGAGGCTGTGGCGAATTGGCTACGGCACAGCAGACTGAAGCTCAATCCTGATAAGACAGAGGTGATGGCAGTGGGTAGGGTGAGGCTCCCCTGGTGCGGAGACTGCGTCTATATATTTCCAGACCTGACCTGGCCACCCTCATTCATGCCTTCATCACCTCGAGGCTGGACTACTGTAATGCACTCAACGTGGGGCTTCCCTTGACGCTAGTTCGGAGGCTGCAGCTAGTGCAGAATACGGCGGCTCGTCTCCTTAGGGGGACGAGCTGACGGGAACATATTACTCCCGTGCTCCGCACACTGTACTGGCTGCCTATAACGTACTGAGCCAGATTCAAGGTTTTGGTCCTGGCCTATACAAAGCCCTACATGGTCTTGGCCCCTCATATCTCAGGGACCACCTCACCCTCCGTGCCCCAGAGCAGGCCCTTCAGTCCACCGAAGGCGCCTTCTTGGAGGTCCCCCCGCATGAAGCAGGGGGCCACAATGAGGGCGTTCTCGGTGGCCGGGTTGCGATTATGGAACTCCCTCCCGGAGGAAGCTCGTCTGGCCCAGTCTGTTGGCCTTCTGCGGGGCCTGCAAGACTTGGCTATTCTGCCAGGCCTTCAGAGGAGGGGAGGGGGGGAATGGGATAGAAGTCTGGGTGGTGGTGGTGGGGAGGGTGGGTTGGGAAAATAAAATGTAAGGAGTTGGATGTGGGGAATGGGGAGGTGGTGCTGGGTGGGTTTTATGGGGCTGTTTTTGTATTTTAACTGTTTTTATACATTGTTTCTTATATGTTTTATATATGTTGTAAGCCACCCTAAGGCTTCTTTAGGGAAAGCCGGGAGAAAAATGTAAATAAATAAATAAATAAATAAAATAAAGGGTTTGGAAAACAAGTCTTATGAGGAAAGGTTGAAGGAACAAGGTATATTTAGCCAAGCAAAGAAGACAACGGGGAGACAGGATAGCAATCTTCAGATATCTAAAGGACTGCCAACAAAGATGATGGCAAGGAACTGTTCTGCACTGCTACAGAGGGCAGCACTAGAAAGGAGAATTGGTCACCTACCTCGGTGAATTCCTTTCTTCCCTGCTCTTCGGGTAATCCTCCGCACGGGTAGCTCTGCGGATGGCCGCCGGGAGGCAGAAGATGAAACAACACTCTTGCGCATGTGTGGCAGAGCTAGCCCCTTCGTCAGTCGATATCCAAGCCAAGGACCGACCTGTCCACTTTGATTTAACCTTAACTGTGAACTGAACATAAGAAACTTTGAAACCAAGAAAAAGATAACTGCTGCCCTTTCCACATCACCCTCATTTCCGGGCCATACTTGGTAACTGAAAACATAACATATCTCTAGCCTAGAGAGCAGGACTCAATCAGATGAATGAGTATCCCTAGCCCAAAGCCCATCCACCATAGTACCCACCCCAGGAGTTCGAGTGTGCTGTTTGGTAGGGAGGGCTGGAGGATTACCCGGAAAGCAGGGAAGAAAGGAATTCACCGAGGTTGGTGACTACTTCTCCTTTCTCCCCCTGCCTCCGGTTAATCCTCTGCACGGGATGTACCCGAGCCCTTAAACATCCCTACGGATGGGAACCACTCCAGCACTGCCTGTAGCACCCGCCTACCAAAAGCAGCTCCTGCGGATTGATACACATCGAGCTTGTAGTGCTTTATGAAATAAGACCCTTGTCTTATATCAGGGACTGCCTCGCCTTCCGTGACTCAGGACGGACCCTCCGATCCACTGGGGGTGCCTATCTGGAGGTCCCCCGTATAAGGTGGGGGGCCACCATGGAGAAGGCATTCTCGGTGGTCGGGCCACAGTTGTGGAACTCCCTTCTGAAGGAAGCCTGCCTGGCCCCGGATCTGTTCGCCCAGGCCTTTGGAGGGGAGGGGGTGGGAAGGGGGGAAATTGGTGGGGTGGGGAAATTGGAGAGTAGGGTTAGGGTTGGGGGTTTAAAAAATGTTTTTAAAGTGTTTTTGGTTTTTAATGTATTTTACTGTTTTACCATATTGTTAGTCGCCCCGAGATGCCGTGAGCATGAGGGTGTGGCATAAAAATGCTAAGAAATAAAAAAATGCAGGGAGGACCAGGTCGCCGCCCTGCATCTCTCATCGTAGGAGGCCCCTGTTTTAAAAGCGAAATAATTCGTTGCGCTCCTTACTGAGTGGGCCCATATCCGAAGGGGTGGAACCCTTCCTTTAGCCCTATAGGCTTCCCGGATACATTGTCTCACCCATTTGGAAAGGAGTGTTTTGGAGGCCTTGGTACCCTTGTACCCTTGTCTAATATTAATAAATAAGGCCGTGGATGATCTGAAATCTTTTGTCCTGTTTAAGTATACCCTTAATGCCCTTCTGACATCTAAGGTGTGCCAGATTTTCTCTTTAGGATGTCTTGGTTTTGGGAAAAAAGACGGTAGCACTATCTCCTGATTTTTGTGAAACATGGAGTTGACCTTGGGGATGAAGGCCTGGTCGACCCTGAGAGTGACTGATTGATCCTGAAAGGAACAATAGTTCTTGTCCATCGATAGTGCCCCCAACTCTGAGACTCTTCTAGCAGAAGTGACAGTCACTAAGAAAACCACCTTGAGAGTAAGCATATATAGAGAAATATGCCTCAAAGGTTCGAAAGGCGCCCTAGTGAGGGAGTCCAATACCAGGCTTAGGCTCCAGGAGGGAGCTACTGGGGCTACTGGGGGAGAGATGCATCTTGCTGCCCTTAGAAATTGTCTAACGTGTCTATGTGAAGATACGTGCTTGTAAGTCTGTGCCCTCAGTATGGAGTCTATCGCTGCTGCATGCCTAGCTAGAGTGTCAGGTTTAAGTCCCTTGTCCAATCCCTCCTGGAGGAATTGGAGCACAAGTGAGATTTCTGCCTTGTAGGGGTTTTGACCCGTCAGCTGCCCATGATGCGAAAGTTTTCCAAGTAGCTCTATATGATCTCCTTGTTGCAGGGTGTCTGGACTGCTGGAGAGTTGTGAGGACTGCTTCAGAGTAGCCCCTCTTTTTTAGTGCACCGCAGACAAGTTCCATGCTGTCAGACTTCTATTCTTTAGGTTTTCGCAAAGAACTGGACCATGACTGAGAAGGGTCGGTTTGGTGCCCAGGCTCACGCAGTGACCCTGGCTGAGCTCTATCAAGTCCGAAAACCAGAGTCTCCTGGGCCACCACGGGGTTATGAGGATCACTTGAGCTTGCTCTCTGATGATCTTTGTTAAGGTTCTCGAAAGTAATGGAATTGGGGGAAATGCGTAGAGTAATCCCCGTGGCCATGGTTGGTTTAGGGCATCTATTGCTGTTGTTGTCTGGCAGGGGATCCTGGACATAAAGCTGGGCAGTTGTGCATTTTCTTTGCTGGTGAATAAGTCGATCACCGGAAGACCAAAACGCGCAAACAGGTCCCGGAAGACCTCCCTGTCCAATTTCCATTCGTGCGGGTCTATAGTTTTCCTGCTCAACCAGTCTGTCTGGTCACTGTCCTGACCCCTGGTGTGCAGAGCCTTCAGAGAGAGGAGATGCTTCTGGGCCCAAGAGAATAGCCTCACTGCTTCTCTGTGGAGAGTCGGGGCCCTGGATCCGCCCTGGTGGTTTATGTAGGCTTTGGCCGTGGTGTTGTCCATGTATATGAGTAGACGGTTGAGCAGACTTGGTCCGAGGTGTTCCAGGGCAAGGCGAACTGCCTTGAGTTCCAGGAAGTTTATGCTGTGTCTCTGGTCCTCCTTGCTCCAGAGGCCTTGGACTGATCTGGTCCCGGAGTGGGCTCCCCAGCCCGAGAGACTGGCGTCAGTTGTTATCACCTCTCTTACTGGTTCTGTTATTGGAACCCCCTTGCTGAAAGTGTCCTCTTTTAGCCACCAAGACATGGAGCATCCTAATTCTCAGGGGATGCGTATCCAGGGATTTCAGCCTAGCGTCAGCTCTCGTTGCATAGAATGCAGCAGTCTCTGCAAGGGTCTCAGGTGAAATCTGCCCCACTGCACCTGGCCGGTGCATGAAATCAGGAGACCTAGTAGTTGAGCAAGAGTCTTGAGGCGCATTCGAGTTTGAAGCCTTAGGAGGCAAATCAATGGTGGATTTTGTCTCGTCTGGGGGGAGGAACCAGTGCGACTTCTAAGATTGTATCCAAAATCACGCCAAGCTGTTGCAAACGGCGTGTCGGTTGGAGGTGCCTTTTCTCCCTGTTTATTAAAAAAACGTGTAAGTCCAGGTATTGCATTGTCCTGTCCAGGTCTGTCATGATCTTTATTGATTTATTTTATAAATTTGTACCCCGCTCCTCCTACAAGCAGCCCGGCGTGTTTCGATTGTGACTGGATCAGGATGTCGTCTAGATAAGGGTATAAGTGGATTCCCGTCCTCCTGAGATTTGCAATCAGAGGGACCAGGATCTTGGTAAAGGTCCTCAGGGCTGACGAGAGGCCAAAGGGGAGTGCCTTGAACTGGTAGCGGGTTTGCTGGTAACAGAACCCGAGCCACCTTCTGTGTGGCTGCCAGATTCGTATGTGGAGGTACGCCTCTTGTAAATCGAGGGATACCATCCAGTCCCCCTTCCTTAGGCTCTGTGAAATGGAGGCAACAGTCTCCATTTTGAACCTCTGGGTCCTGACTGCCCTGTTCAGGGTTTTCAGGTCCAGGACTGCTCTCCAAGTACCTAGTTTCTTGAGTACTAGAAAAATGATTGAGTATAGGCCTCATCTCGCCTGTTCCAGGGGGACTGTCTCTATGGCTCCTATGTCCATTAGCCTTTGAATCTCTGAGGACATGGCTAGTGCTTTTCCTGGTTCATTGAGGCAGGGGAAAGGATAAATCTTTCTAAGGGCTGTCTGGATAGTTCTATTTGATACCCTTGGGGCACACA
This sequence comes from Sphenodon punctatus, assembly GCA_003113815.1. NCBI lineage: Eukaryota > Metazoa > Chordata > Lepidosauria > Sphenodontia > Sphenodontidae > Sphenodon > Sphenodon punctatus. The sequence continues at coordinate 797,737 of QEPC01003596.1, forward strand.
CTCTAGTACCCACGAGTCTGAAACTGACCTTTTCCAGGTCCCTGAGAAAAGTTGGAGCCTGCCCCCAACCTCTGTGACTTCCAGATAGTCAGGAGTCCTGCTTGGGTTGTCCTGCAGGGGGGCCCCTTTGCTTTTGTTTGTCAAATCTGGGTTACCTGTTTCCCTTCCCTCAAAATGGTTGATTACTCTGACTCTTTCTGAATTGTGGTTGGAACCTTTTAAACTCCCCATAGTTAGGTCGAGGCTTATACTGTTGGGGTCGAAAAACCCTCCTCTTCATCCCCATTTGCTGGAGAGTCTTATGCTTAGATTTATCATTGGCGTCAGCCAGAACCTTTTCTAAGCATACTCCAAACAGTTTGAGGCCCTTGTAGGGAGCTGATACCAACATATTTTTGGCCATGAGGTCGCCCTGCCAGGACCTCAGCCATAACCTCCACCTAGCTGAGACTGAGCCCGCCACCGCTCGGGCTGCCCATCCCATCCCATCCATAATGGAATCGGCTAGGAAAGTGGCTGCTAGCATGATTCTCGAAGATAGGATCTGCAATCTTTTGTCAGAGATCTCTGGGTCTTGAGCCTCCTGCAGCCAGGACAGCAGGGCTCTTGCGACATAGGAGGAAATAACGTTTACCTTTATCGCTGAGGCCCAAGCCTCCAGGCCCCTTCTAAGAGCAGAGTCTATTGCCCTGTCGGTGGGATCTTTAGGATAAAATCCCCTTCGGTGGGGAAAACAGTCTGCCTGGCTAGGGAGACTGCTGCTGCATCCACTTTTGGATTTTTAAACAAGGGCTCCTTTTTCCTTGAGAAGGAATACAGAGATGTTTGTGTTCTATTCATTCTCTGGGACTTGTCAGGGTTTTTCCATTCCTCCAGGATCGATTTCTCGAAAACCTTATCAAGGGGCATGCCTGACTCCTTTCTATGTAGGGAGGGGATGTAGTCCCTTTCCTCCTCCTCTTGGGAGTCTGAGGAATCCTCTTGGACTGGCCTTTTCTTTAGTTGTAATACTTCGGTCACTTGAAAAAATTGATTCTCTATATAGATTCTCTATATAGGAGTAGGAGGAACTGCCTGTCCACTCCCTGGGGTTAAGGGGGGGTGTCCTGGTGCGAGGGACCCTCAGCCTCACCAGACTCCTGTGCCAGGTCAAGCTCTGAGTCGGAGGTTAGGAGCATATGGGACAGATCCCTGTGCTTTCTGGGCTGCTCCCCTGCTGAATTCTCCTCAGACGAGTGAGAGAAGACTTGCATCAGTGCTCTAGTGCCCCCTTGTGGAGTTCTGGGCCTCTTTCTTCCTGCCTTTTTGGGAGGTTTTCCCGCCCGCTTCCCTGCTGATTTGGGGGGAGGGTTTGGGGACCCCTTGGCTCTGGAGCTCACAGAGCCTGTCCAGGGATTGGAGGATCTTTTCCATGGTGGCAGCCGTGGCAGCCATGGCCCCCATCGGTACCTGTGGTTCATCCTGGCTGGAGGCTGTCTGATCCTGCACCCTGTTTCCCCCGGTTGGCTCCATGCTGCAAGAGAGCAATTCCTATCGCCTCGAGGTTTTTGAGCTGGCAGTTTGGAACCCGCTCTCACCTCGCAGAGCTGTTCCTTTGCGGGGAGGTAGCTGGTGTTTCCTTTGCCTCCGAGGGGTGACGTCCAAAAGGTAAAAATAAAGTAGAGCCCCTCGGATCCCCTGTTCCCAGGCGCTGTGCACGGGAACCAGTCCAGCCTATCCCTGTGGCCCCAAAGTCTCGGGGGAAGCACTGCTGCTTTGACCCTGCCTGCTCACCTCTCCGCCGAAGAATTTTTTTTTTAAAAAAAATACTTTTTATGGCGAGCCCGCCTACGTGTCCCGCGGGGAATGTAGCAAAGAGAAAGAAAAGAAGGAAAAAAAAAGTTGACAAAGCTCCCGACGGCAGAAGACAGACTGACGAAGGGGAGCTACCTCTGCCACGCATGCGCAAGAGCGTTGTTTCATCTTCTGCCTCCCAGCGGCCATCCGCAGAGCTACCTGTGCAGAGGATTAGCCGGAGGCAGGGGGAGGAACAATAGGTTGAAGTTAGAGGAAGATAGATTTTGGTTAAACAACAGTAAAAGCTGTGTGGCAATTGAACAAACTGCCTGGGGAAGTTGTAAGCTCTCTATTACTGGAGGTTTTCAAAAGGAGGATGTTGCCATCTTTCGGGGATGTTGTAGCTGTAGTCATCCTGCTTCCAAGCAGGGGGATGGGATTGTATGACCCCTCCAAGTCCCTTCCAACACTAAGATTCTTGCCAGCATGTGCTTAAGTACCACAGTATAAACCCTCCAACACTCCCACCCATCCCCTCCCTGCATTGCAAGCTCTCCAGTTCAGGCGAGTAGTAGAAAACAAGAAAACTAGGCATTGCGCTGCAAGCTTGGTGTGAGTGTGGGTCTTACGGCATAGGCAAGCATAGCACTTCTCTTCCATGCTTTTCAGGTTTACTTCATAGGAATGCAAATTAAGCCCAATAATAATTCAGCTAATTTGACGTAATAAACAGTCTACTGAAAAACTGCTCTGTCCTTACAAAGTGGATATTATGTTTCTATACATATTTGCTTTCAGAACTTCACTTTTTCCACAAATCAGGTATTTAAGTAATACAGTAGTGGGGACTGGATGATTAGAAGAAAACCGACCAAATATATTCTTGTGACAGAATTTTATGCAACAACCAAATTTGTTAAACCACTATCTATTAAAATCCTTCATAAAGCAAACTGGTTTAAACAATGGGTTTGTTTTTTTGTTTTTGTTTTTTTAGGAGGGGGTACAGTGGTTGGATAGTACAATTAATCACTTACGTTGTTGATTTCTCTTGTCGCTAGCATTTTTCAATGGAAGACACACAGGACAATCATGTCGAGTACAATTTTTCCAGTGAGAGATGATTTGACGAGAAGATGCACAATGTGCAACTATGACCAAAAAGGGAAGCAATACAAGTTTATTTTGGTTTTAGAATTTTAGAAAAAAAAATTCAATTCTATTTTCAAAATTCCCAAGATTCACTCCTATGCTTCCACTCAGTCCGAAGAAGAAATCGTTGATCTGAAGATATAGTAGCGTATAGGAAATTCGTTCCAGCAGCTCTAGTAACAGCTACTCTTACTATAGTAGTGGAGATTAGACATGCTGCAGACGACATGCTTAGTATGTGAAAGAACAGATAAAACATATTACTTTATTTTGACGTTACCTTGACAGGCTTTCCCCGCTTGACAATGTGTCATGTGATTGAGGACATTTTTCATGGTTCGACAGTGGGGAAGAGAGCAGGCTCGCACCTCTCCATTTGCTTGTTCTCGTCTCTGACATTTGTGAGCGTGAAGCAACAGAACAAGTTGCTGCTGTATCAATTTCCGTTTCTCAGGATCTGCTGTTGGACCAGTTGCCATTGCCTGTGGTACCTGGGTTTGCATCTGAGACTAAGAAAAAACATTTAATATTGTTATCAAGGAAATGTCTACATATACACAAATAAAGTAGTTACAGTTAAGTGAAACTGGTTATAATATAATCTTATAAAAATAGTAGTTCAAATGTTACAAGGCCATATACAAACTACTCATGGACCCAGATGCAAATCTAAACTCAGCGCTAAAAATAAGATCTTGCACATAAGCAGTGACAGGGTGTACCTCTAGGAGACGTCTGAAGTCCAGTCATGCAGGATGGTCAATTGCTCCTAGCTGAAACCCACTGTGAAGTGCTAGCCTATTAGAAAGGCAATTAACTATACAGACTAAGCCAAACCCACTCTGAGCTCTTGGGATATGGTGAGATTGAAAAATTAAATAAATAAATAAATTTTAGAAAAAAACCTCAGGAAGGACCACCACCAGGGACAGGACAGACCAAGGAGAGCATGTTTCGAAGGAGTTAGCAGCTTCCCTTAAGATACCCCAAGAGAAAATGAGGAAGGAGGCTGTACATTCATCCCAAACCCTGCATCATCAGGACTACTCTGGAACAGGTTAGCCAAGGGCGCTGGGTCAGAGGAGCTGAGCCAAAATTAACAAAATGAAATTCAACAGAGATAAATGTAAAGTTCTACATTTAGGTAAGAAAAATCAAATGCACAAGTATAGGATGGGAGATACCTGGCTTGGCAGCAGTACATGTGAAAATGATCTAGGGGTTGTAGTTGATCACAAGAACATGAGTCAGCCATGTGATGCAGCTGCTCAAAAGGTTAATGCAATTTTAGGTTGCATTAACAGAAGTATTATGTCCAGGTCACGAGAGGTAATAGCTTCACTCTATTCAGCACTGGTCAGACCTCATCTGGAGTAGCGTGTCCAGTTCTGGGCACCACATTCTAAGAAAGACACTGACAAACTGGAACGGGAGCAACAAAGATGGTCAGAGGTCAACAAACCAAGTCCTATGAGGAAAGCGGGGGGCCACAATGGAGAGGGCATTTTCGGTGGCCAGGCCGTGTCTCTGGAACTCCCTACTGGAGGAGGCCTGCCTGGCCCCAAGCCTGTTGGTATTTCGGCAAAGATGCAAGACCTGGCTGTTCGCCTGGGCCTTTTTTATCTCCCCCATCCTAACTGGTTTTATATCCCAGGTCCTGTTTAGTTTTAATGTTTTTTGGAATTATTTTTTATGTGTTTTAGAGTGTTTATATTGTGATTTTATGATTGGAAGCCGCCCCGAGCTGTGTTCAGGAGGGGCGGGGTATAAATGCAACAAATAAATAAATAAATAAATAAATAAATAAATAAATAAAAGATTGAAGGAGCTGGGTATGTTTAGCCTGCAGAAGAGAAAACTAAGGGGCGACATGAGAGACATCTTCAAAAATCTGAAGGGCTGTCACATATAAGATGGAGCAGGCTTGTTCTCTGTTGCTCCTGAAGGCAGGACTAGAACAAGTGGGCTCAAATTACAAGAAAGCAGATTTTGGCTCAACATTAGGAAAAACTTCCTAATGGTAAAAGTTGTTCAACAGTGGAAGAGGCTGCATTGGGGGGGGGGGGAGCTTGTCTTCACTGGAGGTTTTCAAACAGAGGCTGGATGGCAATCTGTCAGGAATGCTATAGCTGTGGATTTCATGTACTGAGCAGGAGTTGGACTAGATGACCTCTGAGGTACCTTCTAACTATGATTTCATTACTCTTACCAGAGGCAAGATGACAAAATCCATGGAAGGTAGGACATAAATACCTCTGCTGGACTCCTTACTTCTGCCTTATAGGAGATACTGGTAGCCTTCCGTCCCTTCATGTTCCTCCCGCAGGGTGGCTGGCTCCCACCGCCCAGCAAGTTGGTAGATGGGTCCCTCCACTCCTCCACGTCCACCTGGGCTAGCTACTTGTCAACCCAGGCTGTACCTCAAACTCTTGATTGGCTATGTGAAAGCTATTAGATGTCATCCCTCTCAGCCTTTAAAAGGCCCCAGCAGACCCTCTGGCCCTGTGGGACTCAGGAGCCACAGCAAATCACTGAACTCAGGTCCTCCTAGCTGGAGAGGCAATAAGCACTATGAGAAGCTAGCCCGGGTGCAGGAGGAGTGGGACCCACCCACCAAGTGCCTGCCTCAGAAGGTCGGATTCCCGTGTGGGAGACGAGAGTTTGGGGAGCTGAGGGTAAGTGGTGAGGCTGATAAGGTGTGTGTGCAGGTATGATGGCAAATTATGCAAATTAGGCCTCGTACCAAGACTTTGCGCACAGCCCCATAAACCCTGGGACTGGCCCTGTAGACAAGGGAATGGAGGCAGGGATACATACATTCCGATTTTACAGATGGGGAACAGAGAGCAACTTGTTGAAAGCCACCAAGTGAATTCATGGCTAAGGTAACATTTGAACCCTGGTCTCCCAGGTACAAGTTCTTAGTGACTAGGCTACTCTGGTAGGAGATCTAGCCAATTTGGAATGAGCTACTACTGCTTGCTTCCTTCGGATGCATTCACACAAAACCCAGATTTCCAAGGAAGAGCAGCAGCCTATCTTATCTTCCTATATAGATCAGGTGTTGTGAAAAGGGTTTTGCTTGCTCCACAAGCCTCTTCTGACACTACCTGATCCATGGGGGAAATAATCATGAGCTTCCTTTCTCCTAGGATCCAGGTTCTGTCTGAACCCCTAGTGATGGGAAACTTTCACTTTCTTGGCAATTCCACTTCTAGCACATAATAGTTCCTCTCTGTTCTCTTGGTATATTAGGAACGTATCCTAACATAATTCACTAGCATAATACGCAGTTGCACAATTAACGGTATAACACATTTGCATGTGGGAGAATCAAAGCCAATTTAAAAGTTACAAATCTCCTTTTTGCTAGGGAGCCCCACAAGCGTGAAATGGGGAAAGTCTAGTAATTCTCATGTCAACACTGGGCAATTTAGCCACAGGGCAAACTAAACAGCTTCATCACCAAGGACAAACCCCAAGGTCCATCTTTAAGAAGAAGTTGACATCCGCACCATACTGTTGATGAAGAAGATGAATGAGCTCCACTATACAATATAAGGTCTTTTTTACACGGATGTCACCCACCCACGAACACCCAGAAACACCCATCGGATAGGTGGGAGAGAGTTCATGCAAACATCCACAAGTGGGTGGGTGCATGTTCCTGACCCACACACCAACACCCACGAAGCAGCCTGGAAGGATTCAGCATGTTCTTTGGGTGGAGATGGGTGTTCCAACACCCACCGTCCGTGTAAAAACCAAAACACCCACACCCACAGGGATGGATCTGCCGAAACCACCCAGAGATGGCTAGAGAGGCCATGCAATTGCCCCCAAGCAGACACACCCACCGACGGAGACGCTGGACGCCTGGCCGGGAGTCCTTAAAGGAGAACCGAAACATAAGATGGGTGCGCCGACTCCCAATGTGTCTGGAAGGAAAGCCTCCAACAAAACGAAGCGGGACAGGTCAAGGTAAGCAAAGGGACCCCAGGACACCCAGGGGAGATGAGCCCACCCCAACGGCACGGGGGGGGGGGGAGGTAAGGCAGCTATTCACAGCACACCTCTCCCGTCAGAGGCCGAGGGCATACCGCAGTGACGGCTCCGCCCGCATCCCACCAGTTCACCACAGTCACGGGCACAGGGATGGGAGCACAGCCAACAGCAAAGTAAGAGCGAGGGTACCACAAGCACCAAGGAAGGTGGGGCCGGCACAGCAATGCCAGAAACCATCCCGAGGGAATGCAGGGCGGGCAGCTGACAGCTAACCATTACCCCCACCCCAGAAGAGCACCCATACACAGGGAGAAAGACTGGATCAACGAACTAGAGAAAAAGGGAAACTGCGGGACAGATGCTAACCCCCATGCAATACCCCCAACAGAAGACAACCAGCTCCACTGTCACCCCAGCCACCGGGCAGGCCCCAAGCTGCCAAGCTGGAAGGCCCCCCACACACACACACGCGGTACTCAAAGGGGGGAGCCCTGGTTAAGGGAGGAGACCTGGCACTTCATGTGTGTGGGGGGAGGTCAAAAAGGCCCAGCACGACCTGGTGTGCAGCTACAAGACCAGACAGGACTATGAAGCCATTGCCCAGGAGATGCAGCAGCAGGGGTACAATAAGGATGTCATCAAGTGCAGGCAGCAGGAAAGGACTTGAGGTCCGGATATAAGTATATCAAGGACAACAATCTCAAGACCGGCCATGCCATGCGCACTATGGAGATCCATGACGAGCTGGACTGGTTCCTCTGAATGGACAGGGACATAGTTGCCTCCCACATACATGGCACCGCCTTCGTCAGGGGCAGAAAGAGGGTGAAAACTACACCACCCCTGCCTGTCTGACCCCCCCAGAGCAGGGGGAGAATGCAGCCCCTGGTGAGGATGGCCCAGGATGCAGGAGGGGACAGCCCCATCACACAGGGGGAGGAGGCGTCACAGGAAACGGGTCACTGTATCACCACCATCCGCGTGCACCCACAAATCCCAAAGGGTGACAGGCTACAGGGACGGGAAGCAGACGCAGAATGGACGGACACCCGGGACGCCTCCCAGAATGTGGAGGAATACAATCCAGGTAGAAGCAGTACCACAGCCCCGGGGGGGGGAGGGGAGGCAGCCACAGTGACCAGGGCCCAAGCTGGGTGGCAGGGATCAACTGATGGATCCCTTTTCCCATTACAGCACAAGGGTGCCTAGAGATGCACGAGAAGGAGGTCGGAGGAGGAGGTCGTCAAGGAAGAACCGGAGGCACCCCTGAGACCCGAAGATCAGGACAACGATGGTAGGCCAACACAGATAAGAGAAGGTATGCGGGTGATGCCGGGGCAATGTAATAGTATACAGGGCAGAGAGAGAGCCCCCCTAGTAATAAGCCACCAATGCTAAGACAGGGAAGGGCTGGGGGCACTATAGTAGGGGCACGGAACTACACGGGTCAACTTCCTCTGACATGCATGCAGATGTGGGGTCACATGGCCACGAAGGAGGGATTGAGACACGTCCACAACGGGGTGCTAGGACAAAATGATCCCAGGATAAGGCAAGCAGGAATGGGGCCACCACAGCAGTCTGACACACAGGATGGGAATACGGGGACCCCACCCTGTCAGCCGCCATCCACATAGGGACATACACTAAAGGGGGGCAGGTAGTCCCAGTGGCACCGCTAGGGGTACAGGGTACGGACATGGTAAGCAATATGACCTATGTGGTAACATGTCTTCCACAGAAGAGCGACTCGGTCCCGCAAGGGGTGCTGCCGCTGGCAGCATTGAGAGGAATCAGGAGATGCGGGCCAGAAATCGGAGGAGGGGAGAGGACCTGGGGAGGGAACTGCTAGAGGAAACCAGAAGGTTAGCCGAGGTGCACTCCGAGGAGCTCGCCCTCACCAGGGAGGTGCAAAGAGGGGAGGGGGATAGGGACCCAGAAACGTTGGCAGCAATGCTCAACCGGTCCTGCACCAAACACCTGTGGGATAGGCGCCAGACTGCCACCCTCCACCACAAGTTGCACCTCAACAGGGTAAGGGCCCGTAGCACGCTGGAAGGGACAGCCGCATGGGCCCTGGGCCTTATGGGGGAGGCATTGGGGGCCCTGCGGCGCGAACCCCAGGGCAACATGGGCCATCCAGGCACGGATGGAGGAATGGCAGCCGACTTCCACCAGGGCCCACTCCCCAGCACTTCTGCCAACCCTGGTTTCCCCAGCAGCAACCCCTTCCCTGGCCTGGTGCACAGGGTCCCCCCCTCCTCCACAGAGCCCCCCAACAGCCTGGGGGGGTGCCCTTCCAGCCCGCACCCATCCCGGTTCCTCTACAGCTGCCTCCGAGACTCCTCCTCTGCGGACCACGGGCTCCTCTTAACATCTTGGCACCCCCAGGAAACTAACTACCCATGGCTACCTACCGTCCCACCAGGTCAGGTAAGCTGGATCACTATGAGGTCTCTAAACAGGGGATGGGGCAGGTGCACGTGCACCTCGACCTGCACAGGGATGGGTGGTGGGCTTGCAGCATGAGGATCCATGGAACCCCCATGGAGCTACGAACAGGACAGTGGTGCAGGGGATCCATCCTGGGTAAAAGTGTAATGTTTACCGTATGCTTGAATATCGCAGGGTCCAATACCTGAGCTTGAAGCGGAGCGGCCGGTGGACAACGGAGAGCACAGGCCGTCAAGCTGTCACTCACTGTGGACGGTGGCAGAAAAGGGCCGCAGAGAGGCGAGTCCCGGTGGTGCGCCAAAGTGGAGATGTGGAAGGCTCCGCAAGAAGTGAAACCCACCCCTTGTAAAGAACCCCAAATAAAATATATGTCTATAGTACCTCTATGTCATTTGTTATGTTCAGGGCGCTGCATGCGCTGGGAAAGGATTAGTAGCGGACATAAGGGGCCGTGCCATGCGCAATACAGGTGTACCGCTCATGCCTGCCAGAAGGCGGTGGGGAAACGACAAGCCAACGGTAAAAGAGCACAGGCCTGCACACGGATATCCCAGTTGTACCGCATATGCTAACCGGCATCCAGAGAAAGCCGTATGCAATACGGGTTACTAATGCCATGGCTGCCAGCAAGTTTGTGACCCCGCTCAAAGGAACTCCGCTCACATGCGTAGGCAACCCCTAGTACCAAATCAATATGACACGTGGAGTTTGTAGTCGGGTCATATCTGTTTATTTGTTAAGGTTACACCGGCTGGGGGGGGAGGGGGGCATGCACAGGCACGGGTTAATTGCCTGCCATCTGGGCACCACTGCACCTAGAGAGCGTTCCGGTTTTCCTCCGAGATGCGTCGGAATGCCCCACCCTTGCCATGTTGGTACAGGGGCACAGGGCTCGCTCTCTGCACCAGTGGGGGATTGTCAAGGGCAGCTCTGCCAGTCTCTCATAGGTTGTGCAGAATGTAGGCCGCCAGGACAAGAATGGGGGTGTGCTCCAGACTGAACTGGCTCCTGTTCATCAGAAGGCACCGGCGCATCTTCAGCTAGCCAAATGTCCGCTCCACCACGCTCCAAGTAGATGATAGGCGTTCACTGAAGAGCCTGCACTCAGGGATGCGAGCCACGGGATAGGCCCTCATGAGCCAAGGACTCAGCGGGTAGGCAGGATCCCCAATCACCACCGGAGTCATGGAAACGCCCTCAATCACACGGTGTAAGTTGGGGGCTCTCTCACCATCAAACATCCGGGCATAGAAGGGTGACGCCCGCAGAATGCATGCATCATGGCTCCTCCCTGACCGGCCAGCATACACGTCAGTGAATAGGCACCTGTGATCCACAACAACCTGCAGATTTATGGAGAATGCCTGCTTTCGATTCAGATAGTCTTGGTGTGGGGGAGGTGGATGATAGAGATGTGGGTGCTGTCATCACACTGATACAATCTTGGGGTTTACCCTCGGTTCCCTTTCCTGTGGGTTGTGGCCACTCAGCTGACTGTCATGCCTTCCTTTTGTCCCCCTCTGGCCCTGTCTCGCTGCCCCCCCTTCCCTGTGGTCCCTTGGGCCGGGGGGCCACCCCCTTGTCTGTTGTTTTGGTGCCTTGCCTCCTCCCTGCCTTGGTGTTGGTCTCCCCATTGGCCACGCGCATCCGTGTTTGGTGGGCAGCAGCGGCTTTGCTGCCAGTTGGTGTGTTCTGGGGTTTTCTCCCCCTCCCCCCACTGTCCTCTGCCAACCCAGCTGTGGCGTGTGCTTCCATGCCTGCCGCCGTGACCGCATGTGTCCCATTCCCGGCTCGTTGTATAGGGGCCTTGGGATTGCGTGTGCGGGGGTTTGTGTTGGGGTCCCCTGCTGCTTCGGGACTCGGACTTTCTCCCCGGTGCCCTTTCCTGCCCTGCCCCCACATTGGGGTGCCCCCGCCTCCTTGGGCATGTAGCTGTTCCCTGTATAGTTGTGTGTGGTCGAGTTCTGGTTTGGGGGGGGGGGGGGAGAAAGGGGTCCATGGCACCCAGCTGTCTAGCCTGTGTCTCAGGACTGGCCAGGGGCTACTACTCTGTGTCTCCTGTCATCCCTGCTCCCTCCAACCCCGCCCACATAGGATCTGGCAGTTCACGGGTGGTGCTGCGTGCCACAGCTTCCTTTGCCCTCAGTCGGCCATGCTGTCATGTCGCTGTCCTGGGTGGGGTTTCCCCTCATTTGAAAGCCAGTGTTTCAAGTTTCAACTGGTTGTTGAAAGCCAGTGTGATGTATTTATTTTATACATTTCTACCCTGCCTCTTCTGCAACTCGGGATGGTTCACACCCAAAATACGAAAACAAAACACATCCAGAAATCTAAAAATCAGTAGAGCATATAATAAAATTGTAAAATTTTAAATATTTATTTGCAATGGCTAAGCACACAGTACTTGGACAAGAGAACCAGGGTCCCCCCTACCCAAGTCTCGCCTTAGTCAGAATCTCACTGCATGACCGTGAGCCAGTCACAACAGACTAACCTACCTCACAGGGTTATTGATAGATAGATTTATTGCACGTAGCCTTTGGCCATGGCATCAGAGTTATTGAGTGTATTTTTTTTTTTAAGTTGTGTTTATTAATTACATGTAAAGCACTCCAAGTGCCATGGCGAGGGGGGTGCTATACAAATATAAAGATTATTATTATTTATAGCTTCATAATTCCAGGCAAGAAGTGGATATATAAGGATATAAAGAGCTGCCAAACAGAGTCAGACCAATTGTCCATCTTAGCCCAGTATTGTCACAACCTGACATGGCAGCAGAGTTTCAAATCCGGCTCTCCAGGGCTTCCAGGAGAGGCCTCACCCAAGCATGCTACCTGAGATCCTCCAGGATCCCCGGCAAAGGCCTCACCCAGGCATGCTACCAGAAATCCTGAAATGGAGATGCCAGAGTACACTTGGGACCTTATACATGCAAGGCGTGCGCTCTACCACCTAACCCACGGTCCACCCCACACGTCAATAGAAGTCAACATGAGAGAGCTACTAAAGGTATTTTAGACCAATTCTTTGAAGCACCTTTAAGATTAGAAATCTTGCATCTAGTCTCATCAAATGGAGAACCAGAGTACAGCCCTGGAGTGATGTGATGGGATCTTGGCACTGATGCCAGCTAGGAAGGTGACTGTAGCATTCCAGATTCATTTAAACTTTTTTAAAATGTTGAAAAGTTCTCTATAAGAAGTTGCAACAATCTATACTGGTGGTTACAGGCAATGATAATGCACTGGTGTAAAGATCTGTGTGTTATAACAAAGGGTACATTCAGACAAGTCAGATTGAAAACAAAGCTTTTTTGCAGCTATTAGTGACACATCAGGTCACAGGGAGGACTTCAGCAGGACTCTCAGCTGCAGAATAATTTGACATTGGGGCAGACACCTTTGACTGATGGTGAAGAAATATCTTGTTAAAGACAGGACTTCAAAGTATTTTCCTCTTTCCATTAAGTAACATTCTCTATCTCCATCTGCTGGTCAGAAGAAAAACTGCAATCTGACTACTGTATACTTCCAACACCAGTGCAAACTCTAAGACAATAGTGACAGCATAGTCCAAACAGGCATTTGAGACCAAATGGATCGACTGATCAGGTAGTGTATGGATTTGAGAAACTACAATGCATTTTCCTGATGCTGGGGCTCTGATCATCTCTGGCATCTGTTGCCTCTTCTTTAGTAATGAAAAAAACAGGACAAAGCCTTCCTTAATTCTTGATGTGACCTGGCCCCTTTTCTTAGGCCTTAGATTCCCTGCATCTGCTCCTATAGAACTGGCATCTTGAAGGTCATCTAGTTCTGCCATTGTACGACTAGATTCCCTGAAGCAGTATTTTTTTAAATCTTTTTGATCTTTTTCAACCCCTCCTGGAAAGGGGTTTCTCTTACTATACGTGCAGAACTATTAGCCTGGCTTTGAAGAAAGAATCTGCCACCCACTGTATTAAGTCAAATGGCTATCCTGTCTGCCACGAAGGGGGTCATGCCTCTAGGAGTAGACTGAATTATGTTGTATCTGTGGGTATATGCACAAAACAAGAAATGTGGCACTCAAAACAAGATCTTAGTCATTTAAGAGCCCTCATTCTTTCCTTAAGAAAAATGCTAAGCTTTCACAGAGTGGCCCCTAACAGCCCCTAACCCTCCTCCCTTCACCGCTGTTTGGAACATGCCTGAAGCACAGACAAACTGATGCCCAAGACATCAAAAGAAGGAACCCTAGAAAGCTGTTTCTTTTTTATTTATTTAAACCTATATGCCATCCTTCCCAAGACAGCTCAGGACGACTTACAATATAAACACCCCTAAAACGTTTTTAAATTTTTAAACAAAAAAATTCACTCCCCTGCCCCTTAAAGCACCCTTCAAAAACCTCCCTAACCCCTCCTACCAAAAGGGAGAACAGCTGCTTTCTATGTGATCTCTTGATCCTGAAGCATGTGGTTTTCAGAAGGTGTTTTGTAGAATGGAAAGTAACTGATGTCATCTAATAGACTTGTTTCCTATCTGAAAAGCATCACTCATTGTCTATCGTCTCTTATAGAAATGGACGGACATTGTTGTACGCTTGTGACTCATAATAAAATTGTTTAAATAAAAAAGAAATAGACTGACAGATAAATAATTTTATAAGAAAGAGACAACATAGGATCTTGTTTGAAAGCTCTCCCTGTGGGCCAAGAACACACACCCTAAGTGTTGAAGAGCTTTTTACACATGCAGTTTGCCCTCCTCTTTAAAGTGATGCCCAGATTGAACCATCTGATCCTCAATAGCCCTGATCCCCTTCTTTATCTACTCTCCCCCCTCCTTTCTGGTTGTCTTAACAGCAGCAGCTCATCCTTCACCTTGTCTGTGGTCTCATACGTTGACTGGTATTTGACAGGTAAACATCTTCTGGATGGTCTATTATTCAACAGCGGGTGCTCTGCAATCTCCTGTCTGGTGGATTAGGGAGGGAAAGAAATGGGAAGAGGTATGCTGTGCAGTTCCTTCCTCTTTCTTTATTCGGTGGTCAGAAAAGCACATTCCCAAAACTCCTAAATCACAGGTCTGTAACGTACCTTCAAAGAGAATTTAAATTCATTTTCCTAACGTTAAGCAGAACCAATTACACCCAAATCATCCCTGATAAATGCTATCTATGTTTTTAAAACTTCCTATGATGGAGAACTCCAGAATCACACTAGGTAATTTATTTCACTGATTTAACTATTCTTAGTGATGAGAATATATATATTTATTAAATATCAGAACACTCTATAAATTTTTCTTTTCTTATTCATGAATAAAAAATTTTATGACAACTGAAATTAAGCTGCATATGTGTGGTATGATGACTGAATACATATACGTGATTAGGAATGTATACAGTATAATTTTAGTTAAGTCAATTTTTTTATTAACGAATAAGAAAAGAAAAATGTATAGATTGATCTGATATTTAATAAAGTTGCCTTAACATACAATTTACTGTCACGTTAACATTTGAGTATAGTTTTTAATGCCGCATTAACAAGCTTCTTAAACCAAACGTTTTTTGTCTAGGTAATATGCCGTTCTTTTGAAACTTAATAGTTTTGTTATTGCATAAGCCGGTCCCAGACACAAGAACACTGCAGGTGCACACCCATTCCCCTACATCCCACACACAGATCAACCTGTTTTTTTTGCAGGTGTCTCTGTGCAGGGGTGATGGGTAGAAGTTCGTGTTACACAGGAGCGCATAAGCAACTACTTTCATACAAGATGCGCCCACCCATGCCACTGTGTGGGTGCGTCTCATATAAAAGATGTCACAAACTCTCTCACATACATTCATTCTAACTGATCTCTCACACAATCATTCAGACAGTACACACATGCTCTCACCTCACACACTCATTCAAATTGACCAGTCACACACATTAGACCAGGGGAGTAGCTAGGGTGCAATGGGCACCTGGCCAAGAAGTCAAGATGCCCCCCCCCCGGTGTGTCCCGCCAGCGGGCCTAGGAGCACTGCCCAGTTCGGCAGGCCTGGGGGCGCTGCTAACGAACACAAAGGCACCCAAATGCAACCAGCCTATTAAGCGCATTATGCCATGAAGAGAGACATATATATGACCAGGTCAGTTGTGCCCCCATAATCAATTCATACTGCCCCCACCCCATAGCCAGTTAATCTGCGCCCCGCCCCCATATAATCAATTCACGCTGCCCCCACCCATAATCATTTAATTTGTGCCCACAGCATGAATTGATTATATGGGGGTGCAAATGAACTGGTTATGGGGTGGGGGTTTAAAGACAGTATTCCTGTTAGCAATAACTTCATTAAGAAGAGCTAGTGAAATAGCAGCCATAATAATCTCAGAACCATATTTGCAGATTTTCCAAACTAGAATAGATATTGCTTTACATCCTAAATTCCTACTTAAGATAGTATAAGTAAGGTAGTTGTGAGAATGTAGCCCTTTTTACACGGGCCTCTCCCACCCACGAACACGCAATTTCTGCATGTTTGTGGGTGGGGGAGCTCTGTGTGAACGACGCAGAGCACCCACAGTGAGTCGGGGTGCGTGTGTGCATGCCTAACACGCATCTCCACTCACTCCCCATCTCGTCCCCACACATGGAGCAACCGGGGAAATGGCAGGTGTTCCGTGAGTGCGGATGGGTGCCACCCATACAGTGGCATGCCCATGGAGCCACCACCGGGCAGAGCTGTGTAAAAACAGCCTATGAGGAGCCACTCAAGAACAGAAGGTTGCTGTTTTGTAAACAAGGTTCTTTGAGATGGCTCCACACATTCTCACAACACCCACTCTTCCAGCATCGCATGGAATTTTCTTATATTCCTAGAAAGGGTTGGAAGGAAACAAAAATTGGTCACCTACCTCGGTGAATTTGTTTCTGTTCTGTCCTGTCGTCAGTGCTCCGCACGGGTAGCTCTGCGAATGGCCGACAGGAGGCAGAAGAAGAAATTCTTGATGTGCATGTGCGGGGCTGCCCATCTCTCTCTCTCCAGTCCATAACAAGCCGATGGCTGTATCCATCTTCCTGAAATTTTCTTAATTATAGTCGTTAACATATGCGAACCCTCCAGGGATCTTATGAACCAAATAACTTCAGATCAACGTTTAATTACCTAAAAACTAATACTAAGAAGAATACTTATATCCCTACACTCTCCCCATCTGTACGAGTGCTGTTTGACAGGGAGGGCCGGAGCACTGACAGCAGGACAGAACAGAAACAAGTTCACCAAGGTAGGTGACCAATTTTTGTTTCTCCTTCTGTCCCCTGTCGGTGCTCCGTACGGGATGTACCCGAGCTCCAAATCATGGGTGGGAGCAAACTGCCCTGGGAACCTCCAGAACTGTCTGCAAGACCCTCCTGCCAAACGCTGCATCCGCGGACTTGAAGAAATCTAACTTATAATATTTGACAAAGGTATGTAGGGAGGACCATGTCACTGTCCTACAAATTTCATCATAGGAGGCCCTAGCCTTAAAGGCATACGAAGTGGTCGCTCCTCTGACAGAATGTGCCCAAATCTGTAATGGGGAAACCTTGTTCTTTTCCTTGTAAGCCTCTACTATACATTGTTTTACCCATTTTGAGATCAAGGCCTTTTAGGCCTTCTTTCCCTTGTATCTAGGCCTGATATTAATGAATAAGGCCAAAGTAGACCTCAAGTCCTGGGTTCTCTTGAGATAGACCTTAAGGGCTCTCCTGACGTCTAGAGTGTGCCATACTTTCTCCTGAGGATGAACAGAGCTGGGGCAGAATGATGGAAGAACTAACTCCTGAGATCTATGAAAGGTCGAGTTCACCTTGGGAATAAACGCCTCGTCGATTTTGAGTGTAACCGACTGGTTCCCAAAGGAGCAAAAATTGTCTTCCATTGATAATGCCCCTAACTCAGACACCCTGCGAGCTGAGGTCACCACCACCAAAAATACTACTTTAAGGGTGAGCATGTATAAAGATACATGACTGAGTGGCTCAAAAGGGGCCCTGGTAAGAGCATCTAACACGAGACTGAGGCTCCACGAAGGACACCTGTGGATAACTGGTGGAGAAATGTTACGAGCCGCTCGTAGGAATTGTTTAATATGTCTATGAGGAAAGATGCATTTGTGGGAAATTGATTGTAAGACCGAGGCAATGACTGCGGATTGGCGAGCTAGTGTGTTTGGCCTTAAGCCCTTTTTCAAACCATCTTGCAGGAACTGCAGAATTATGTTCACCCCTGCCTGAAAGGGATCGAACACAATTTCCCCTGCCCAGTTGGCAAAGGTTTTCCAGGATGACCTGTAAGCTTTTCTGGTAGCTGGACGTCTAGCCTGCTGTAAAGTGGCCAGTACCTCCTCTGAATAACCCTGTGCTCTTAGGGCAGAGCGCTCAAGCGCCATGCTGTCAGCTTTAGGATGGGAATGTTGCTGCATAACAGAGGACCATGTGCTAATAGGTCCTGCCTTGATGGTAGTTGAAAGGGAGTTGTCTGACTCAACTGCACTAAGTCGGAAAACAAGGGCCTCCTTGGCCACCAAGGAGTCACCATGATCACCTGGGCCTGTTCTCTGATAACTTTTGCTATTGTCCTTGCTATAAGTGGAAATGGGGGAAAGGCATAGAGAAGGCCTCTCGGCCAGTCTTGGTTTAGGGCGTCGACTGCTTCTGCTGTCCCGTCCGCCGTCCTTGCCATATATCTGTGCAGCTGTCTGTTGCTCTTGCTCGTGAACAAGTCCAGGACTGGGAGGCCGAATCTCTTTACCAGGGACTGGAATACTTCCAGATGTAGTTGCCACTCGTGCGGGTCCAACGTCTGGCGACTCAACCAGTCCGCCTGGAGATTCTCTGTTCCCTTGATATGTAGTGCTTTCAAGGAGTGAAGGTTGAGTTGTGCCCACGTGAATAGTCTGACCGCTTCGCGTTGGAGTAATAACGCCCTGGATCCCCCTTGGTGACTGATGTATGCTTTTGCTGATATATTGTCCGTGTAGACCAGTACATGTGCAAATCCGATTAGGTGGATCAATTGCTGTAGGGCTAAGCGGATTGCCCCGAGTTCCAGGACATTGATGTTCTGTTTTAGATCCGATTGGGACCATAACCCCTGCACTGATGTGGTTCCCATCTGGGCTCCCCATCCTGTCAGGCTGGCATCTGTTGTTAGCATTATCCGAGTTGGTTCCGAGAGAGGCACTCCTGCTTTGAATGTTTTTGGATCTAACCACCAGGACACTGATCTCATGAATCCCCGAGGAATGGTGACCCAGGGATTGAGCCCTCTGGTGAGCTCTAGTTGCATAGGCCTCAGCAGCTGCTGCAAGGGGCGAAGGTGGAATCGTGTCCATTGTACTTGTTTGGAGCAGGAAACCAGTAGACCTAGTAGCTGGACTAGAGACTTTAACCTCGCCTGGTGCCTGTGCTTGAGGCTTGTTATCATTGTCCTGATGTGTTGTTGTCTGGTTGCTGGGATGTAGACGTTGCCTAAGGTAGTATCGATTAATACTCCGAGGTGCTCCAATGTGCGAGATGGTAATAGGTGACACTTCTCTCTGTTGACCAGGAACCCGTGTTCCATGAGGTACGACATTGTTCTGTTCAGGTCTTCCATGAGCCTCTCTCAGGAATTTGACCGCAATAGTAGATTGTCGAGATATGGATAGACGTGTATCCCTTCCTTCCTGAGGTTTGCCACTAATGGTACCAGGATCTTGGTGAAGGTCCTTGGTGCTGAAGAGAGGCCGAATGGTAGGGCCCGAAACTGGTAGTGGTCCCCTTGGTAACAGAAGCGAAGGTAAGCTCGGTGCGGTTCCCATATTGGGATGTGGAGGTATGCATCCCTGCGGCCCATGGATGCCAGCCAGTCGTTGGTTCTGATGGTTTGGCAGATTGAGGATACCGTTTCCATCTTGAAATGCTGGTACCGCACAGACTTGCTCAATCTTTTTAAGTCCAGGACTGCCCTCCAGCCTCCCGACTTCTTGGGGACAAGGAATAGGATCGAGTACAGACCTAGGCCCACCTGTTCTAAGGGAGCTGGTTCTATGGCCCTGATGTCCACGAGTCTCTGAATTTCTCCCAGCATTGTTGAGTGCTTGTGGTGATTTGCTGACTCGGAGAAGGGATGAAACCCTGGGCGGGAGAACCCTTTAATTCTATACGATAGCCGTGGGAGACGGAGGCCAGGACCCATGCATCCGAGACTGACTGTTCCCAGTCTGCTGAGAAAAGTTGAAGCCTGCCTCCGACTTCCAGAATATCTGGATAGTCATGCCTCTGCTTTTTTCTGGTTTTGGGAGAAACCTCTTGGTCTCTGCTTGTCCTGCCTGAACCCTTGGCCTCTACCTCCCCTACGAGGGTTGAATCTGTTTGCCTGGTCAAATCTATATTGACCCTGTCTCCTAAAGATTCCGTACCAAGAGGTAAATCCTCCTCTAGGTCTATATGAGGAGGAACGAAAAATATTCTTTTTCGACCCCATTTGCTGTAGAGATTTCTGCTTAGTTTTGTCGTTTGCGTCTGCTAATACGGTGTCCAGACAGACTCCAAACAACTTAAAACCCTTGTAGGGGGCTGCTGAGAGGAGGTTTGTGGTGGTGGAATCTCCCTACCATGATCTAAGCCATAGCTTACGTCTTGCTGAGACTGATGAGGCCACAGCTCTAGTGGACCATAGCATAGAATCCATCGTGGAGTCCACTAAGAAGGCTGTAGCCAAGTTGATCCGGGCCGCGAGCACTTGTGCCCTATTATCAGAGTTCATGGAACTCTGGGCCTCCTGAGCCCAGGCTAGTAGGGCTCTAGCTACATAAGGAGGACACTAAGCTGACCCTAAGTGAAGTGGCCGAGAAATCCAACCCCTTATGCAGATAGGATTCTATCCCTCTATCTGTGGGGTCCTTGGGGAAACAGTCCCCTTCTGTGGGAAACACCATCTGTTTTGCTAGGGAAACAGCCGCTGCATCCATTTTTGGATTTTTCAGGAGGGGTTCCTTCTTTCGGGATAAGAAATACAGAGAGGCCTGTATTTTATTCATCCTTTGATTTTTCTCTGGTTGTTTCCATTCCCCCAAGATTAGTTTCTCAAATGCTTTATCTAGGGGGGCGCCCAATTCTTTACCATGACATGAGGGAATATAATCCTGGTCATCATCCTCCTGGGAGTCTGATGAGGCTTCTTTTACTGGCTTTTCCACCAGTTTAAGAGTCTTAGTGACCTGGGCCATAAATTCACTCCTGCATGGCAGGGGAAATTGTCTCCCCCTGTCCCTGGGGTCTTGGAGATCCAGAGGGGCAAAATCTTCTAGGTCCTCCCACTCCTGAGGGGAGTCCAAGTCTGACTCTGATGCCAAATCTAGTTGGGCTTGCTCTCTAGGCCTCTGAGTGAGACTCTCTCCCACTTTCCTCAGCCGAGTGGTGAGGGGAGCCCAGGAGCCTGGTTTTGTAGCCCCCTAGTGGCCGCTTGGCCTTTGATAGTTTGTGCGGCGGGGCTTTTCCCACCTTTTTCTCTGCGGTGGGGGGAGGGCGGGGTTGTTATCCCTCTTACCCTGTAACTCCCACAGGCGATCCAGGGACTGCTGGATCTTAGTCATAGAAGCCGTGAGGGAGGCTATATCTGTGGGGGCTTCGTCCTGCCTCGGCATCGCCTGAGGGGCTCCCGGTTCTGCCGCTCCCTCCATTTTTTCGTTCCCGGTTCCCTTGGCTTTAAGGATGGGGGGAAGGTTTTGTTGGCTGTTTATAGCCTGTGGCCGGCAGCGCGGTGATGAGGAAGGGGAGATTGTCCCGTTAGCCCTTGGCGGGGCTACACTCACGGCTCCTGTGGTCAGTCCCCGGGCACCTTGCGCGGCAACCTCCTCGTTGCTGGGCTCCGCCCACAGCTCACTGACCGTTCTGGCTCCCGGGCACTTTGCGCAGCAGCTACTGCGGTCTAGACCCTGCTTGTCCCAATGGAGGGACGGTCTTCCGCTTGTTCCTGCGGTGCAGAGTTCCCCGGTTCCCGGGCGCTTTGCGTGGCAACCTTGGGAGGGGTAAAGGTGGCTCCAAGCCCGTCCCCGCTTGTGCTGCTGCCAGCGAAGTTGGCGGGCGCGCACCCAATCCTTGCCCCCTTTATCCTCTTCTTTCTATTTCTTTTTCTTCTAATTTAATTAATTTTTTTATTTTTTTTTAAGGTTCGGAGAACGCCTAAATGCCTTCCTATCGGCCAAAGGCAGAAGATAAGACTGGAGAGAGAGAGATGGGCAGCCCCACGCATGTGCATCAAGAATTTCTTCTGCCTCCTGTCGGCCATGCGCAGAGCTACCCGTGCGGAGCACTGACAGGGGACAGAAGGAGAACCGTCATTCTGAGGGGGAGAGTGCTTTTTATACTAGAGGAGCTTGAGATCATCATGTGGTCTGTTATTTGAACATGGTGAACATGCACAACCCAGTTGTAAGAACGTTAGGAGCCATCGCGAAGAACCTTCTTTACAAGACAACAGCCTTCTGATCACTCACATGGGGAGTTGTGTGTTTACGAACAGTTTATCTCCCAGTCCGATCGGTGTCCTGCTGCTACTGCAGCACTACTAAGAGGCACAGGCAGGTGAGGAATGGGAAACCTCCCCCCACCTCACCGCTGGACTCCCCTTCATTGTTTGTAATCAAAGAACACAGGTGTTGCTGAAGAAAAGCTAGAATGGTCATCAACCGGATGTTTTTGCTCTACTGACTTCCATTTAAGCAGTACAGGCACTGTTCAAAGAGAGTTTGCTACCACCTTAACTGTAGGGCCATGACTGTGGCCCTATAATACACACACACACACACACACACGTCGCCTGCAAGCGCCGTATGCAGGCCAGAACACGCATGCTCGGGCGCACCTGTATGGCATGCACGTAGCACAACCACCTGGGCTGTGCTGCGCGTACGTTCTGGCTTTAGCACGGCACTTGCCGGCAGCATATGCGGGCCGCTGGATTATCCCCAGTCTCTCTTGTTCTGGCCCTTAGTGGTCACAGAGAACAATTGGCTTGAATTATACTGATAGCCTGGGTTACAAAAATCCACTCACCTGCTTCCCTCTAGTGAGTATATTTTTGGAGCTGGCAAGCAGATAGCCCTGGATATGTCCTTTATGGTAAGCACCAATCTGCAAGTAATCCTTTATACCTGGTATGTTTATATATTTTTATAGTCCTGCTGACATCTAGCTTTTTCTTGTATTTGAAAACTTATGCCCTACTTCAACCTTTTCCTCTCCAAACTAAATATTTATTTATTTTGTTTCTACCAATTTTAGCCCGCTCCCTCCTGCTCACAACAGCAGCTCGGGGCGGCTCACAACAAGATTCGAAAATATAAAACAATTCAATAATTAAAATCAAATACATAAAATGTGTATTAAAAAAATCATTGGAAGAGCAGAACCAACCCCCCCACCCCTAACCTACCCATCACCCTCCCCAAAAGCCTGGCAGAACAGCACGGTCTTACACAGTCTCCAGAAAGAGGGGAAGTCTGGGGCTAGGCGGGTCTCCGTCAGGAGGAAATTCCACAGTCTAGGAGCAGCCACCAAGAATGCCCTCTCCATCATCACCACCCGGGAAACCCAGGGAACTTTGAGTCGGGTGTCCCCGGCTGACCACAGGGGCCAGACCACAGTCCGGGGAATGAGGCGTTCCCGCAGCGGGACCCAAGCCATTTAGGGCTTTATAGGTCAAAACCAACACCTTGAATCGGGCCCAGAAGACAATAGGCAACCAGTGCAGAGAACAGAGCACTGGTGTAATGTGCTCGTAACGACCCATTTCCGTAAGGAGGCAGGCTGCCGCATTCTGCACCAGCTGCAGCCTCCAGACCGTCACCAAGGGTAGCCCCACATAGAGTGTGTTGCAGTAGTCCAGTCTAGAGGTGATGAAGGCATGGATGATGGTGGCCAGGTCAGAGTCCAAAACATACAGCTGCAGCCGTCGCTCCAAATGTAACTGACGAAAGGCGCTCCTCGCCACTGCCGCCACCTGGGAATCCAGGCAAAGCTGTGAATCAAGAAGCATCCCCAGACTACAGACCTGAGTAGCTGAAGGGGGGCAAACCCCATCAATGATGGGGGCCACCATGCCTTCAGCCCTACCCACCAACATCACCTCCATCTTGTCAGGATTCAGTTTCAGACGGCTCGCCCTCATCCAATCCCCCACAGCCGCCAGACACCGGGTAAGCATCGAGACTGTCGGGTCTGGGTCTGCAGAAAAAGAGAGGTAAAACTGTGTATCATCAGCGTACTGATGGCAACGTACGCCGAACCCTCTCACGACCTCGCCCAAAGGCTGCATATACACGTTGAACAGGAGAGGGGACACAAGAGAACCCTGCGGGACTCCACACGTGAGGTTCTGGGGAGATGATGAACACTCCCCAAGCACCACCCATTGAGTTCACCTGGCCAGGAAAGAGCGGAACTATTCAAGAACAATTCCGCCCACCCGACAGGCCACCAACATCTCATGGTCAACGTTATCAAACGCTGCCAACAGATCTAATAAAATCAAGAGACATTCTGCCCTGATCCAATTCACGGCGCAGGTCGTCGACCAAAGCCACAGGTGCGGTCTCTGTGCCAGACTGCAAAGGATCAAGAAAATGATCCAATCTAGAGGCCCCTGAAGCTGCCGAGCCACCACCCGTTCAATAACCTTCCCTAAAAACAACAGGTTAGAGACTGTCCAGTAGCTGGCAAGGGAGTCAATGCCAAGCAATGTTTTTTTGAGCAGAGGCCACACCACCGCCTCTTTAAGGTGTCCAGGGCACTCTGCCCTCCTTAAAGTAGGCATTCACAACCCCAGCCAGCAATGGTCCTAATGTCTCAGGCCTTGACCAACCAGGACAGACATGGATCTCATTCGCAACAAGTGGCTCTAACCACCCCAAGGACATCCACCGCATCAGCAGGCGATACCCACTGAAACTGATCCCATGAAAATGGACAAAGTTTAGCTCAGGTTCTCCAACTGCTACAAGTACAGCATCAAAAGAGATTTTATCCACGAAAAAGTCAACAAATGTCACAGCGAGCACCGGAAGATTCTACTTCCAGGCAGCGAGAGGCCGGACTGACCAGCCTCTCCACCACCTGGAAAAGCTCAGCTGAATGCAATTTTGCGGATGCTATGATAGTAGCAAAGAGCACCTTCTTTGCTGCACGCACAGCCACAGCATAGGCTCTTTAACTCTATGCTGCAATCTATCGGCTTCACTACAGGTACAGTTTCAATATAGCTGAAGCCGCCATCCCTCCTGATTCATCCGTCGCAGGTCCTCTGAAAACCATGGGGACCTGCTTTGCTGGCATACAGAAAGTGGATGCCTAGGAGCCGTTCAGTCAATGGCCTCAATCAGTAAGGTATTCCAAAGAGCTACGAGATTATCCAGTGAACCGTCATCAAGATTGGTGGGTATTTCCCCAAGAGCATTCTGGAATCTTTCTGGTTCCATAAGTCTCCAGGGGTGAACCAACCGAACTGGTTCAGCACCTCTCCGGGGGCAGACATGCACCAGGAGACCGGCCCGAAGGAAGTAATGGTCTGACCATGAGAAGGACACAGCTAACACCTCCCCCGCCACGGGATCCCCTGCCTCAAGGCCAGTGCAAAGTATCAGGTCCAGGGTATGTCCCCCATCATGTGTTGGGCAACAACCTTCAGAGACAGTCCCATGGTCCCACCCCTTCCACCCAAAAACCAAACCCCCAACAATATCCACCCTATAAAAACCAGCTGCCCCTATAGTAAACTCCTTCTCTCACAGAACAATGACCAGTCTCCCCTAGCCCCCCTCGGCCCCACCTAAGGGCCACATCCAAGGGCCCTTCGGTGCGGCCCTTAGGTGCATGGCATGCAGTGCGTGCCTGCAGAAGCACTGACCCAGCCACTGCTTGTAGCCCTCCCGCCGAAAGTCCTCCCAGGGGAGATCCCCTGACCCCACCCCCTCACCTCCTACAAGGGGGAGGGGAGGGACTGAAAGTACTGGGAAGTCAGGGGTCTCTTCCCCTACAGAATATGCTGCCCTGCCACCACACAATCACCTAGTAATAACCACCCAGTGGCTAAATCGCCCCTCATAAATGCCACGTTACACCCCAGGGCCATAAAAATGTTCCCCCACAACCTAAAAACTGAAACCCACTCCAATCCCCAACAGCCTGCAAACGGCAGCTGCCTACAGGCCAGGCAGCCCTTTTTAAAGTCCTGGAGAGAGTGGGGGCATGGATGCAAGTCCCAGCCCAGGTGGTGGGGAGTGGCAACTCCCCCAAGGACACAGCTCCTCCTCCCTGCTGCAGGCCAGGCACCCCTCTTTAAAGTCCTGGAGAGGGTGGGGGCAGGGATGCAAGCTGATACCTTCAACCTTCCCTTATATACCATTAATTCCAAGCCATTTCACATCTTCTGTGCTCACCTCTGAACTCCGTTTGTTTCAACATTTTTCGTAAGTACAGACACCAAAATTAGATGCAGTATACCACATGAGACCTGAAAATGCCAAGAAGGGTAGAACCATTATATCCTAATATAATGGTTACAAATCTTCCTCAAACAACTTTCCACACCATTGACTCACATTTAATTTGTGATTTACTATACTCCCCAGATCATTCTTGTTCACTCCATTTGTCCTTATTGTATTTTATCTTCTGGTTTCCAGTCTTAATCCCTAAAGAATTCTTTAATTTAATCAAGAAAACTTTGTATTCTAAACCTACCCTTTAAAACAGGGGTGGCCAGAATTATGGGGCATGCAATCCATGTGATCCCGGTGTAAACCTCAGGTGATCTACTAGGATACCTGCTGCTGGCTCCAGTGTTCCAAGCAAGAAACTCTGCTGCTGGCTTGCAGCTCTATGTCACTTCAGCAACTGGTCCCTTTAGAGTTCTTGTAGCCTATCTTCCCCAGAGGCACTCCCCAAGG
Organism: Sphenodon punctatus; assembly: GCA_003113815.1. Classification (NCBI taxonomy): domain Eukaryota; kingdom Metazoa; phylum Chordata; class Lepidosauria; order Sphenodontia; family Sphenodontidae; genus Sphenodon; species Sphenodon punctatus. The sequence continues at coordinate 824,084 of QEPC01003596.1, forward strand.
CACCGCAGAGGCAATCTCCAAGGTCTCGACTCCCACCCTACAAGATGATCTACTGAAGATTAGCTTGCGATCTACCAGATCGTGATCTACCTTTTGGCCACCCCCGCTCTAAAGTGCAACGCCTCCCAACATTGGTAGGTATGGTATGTATGCTCTCCACTCCATCTAAATCACTGATAAAAACACTGAACAGCACCAGATCTAGGACAGACCACTGTCAATCTCAGCTGGTTTACAGGAGGTAACGAATGCTCGACAAATCATTAACTACTTTCTGAATATGGCTTTTCAACCAGTTGTGCACCTTTGTCTCTCACTATGTCCCCTCCTCGTCTCCCCCCCAGTGTCTATTAGATTGTAAGCCGTGGGCAGCGACCGCATCTATCTTATTGTTCTGTAAAGTGCCAGGTACACAGCTGGCGCTATGCAAATGTTTATAATAATAATAATACCCAATAATAATTCCATGTACCCACATTTCTCTGGCTTGTTTCTAAGTGTCATGAGGAACTGTACCAAGTACCTTAACTATGCTTTTTGGCACTGTTACATTCTATACTTCTGTGGGTTTATCATTTTCCTTTTTGCATAGTGTCCATTTGTAGGTTGAAGAAAAGTGGTTCATTTGAAAGATTTCCCCTGAGGAAGCTGCACCTGTGACAAAATGTTGGGCATTCTCAGTTTCAGAAGATAGGAGGTGAAGATGCCCATTGATCTAAAACAGACTTATCAGACCTTTCTCTTTGAACACTTTTGAATATTTTATTCTTGCACATTGTTGAACTTTGTTGAATGTGCCCTTGGGACTCTTTTCGCCTCGACACCTTGAATCCATGTTTGTTTGCAAGTATGTTGTGAGGAACTGTACCAAGTACCTTACTACTGTTAAGAAAAATATATTACACTGGCTGCATCTCCTATTTACTAGACCAGTCACCTTATCAAAGAAAACGTGGTTAGATTGGAATGATTTGTTCCTGGTGAATCCATGCCTGATACTTACCACTCTCTCCTCTTAGGTATTAATGTCTGAAATGAAGTTTCTAGAGCAAGAATGGAAGGAAGCAGCCCACAGCTGGAACAACAGGAAGAGAAGATCCTATCCCCAATGGGAGACAGAGATTTCTTTTCAGCAGTACAGCTGATTCTAGACATTACAGTAACCCTGCAAACAACTGAACTTTGTGGAGATTATCTTCTCTCTTGGCGCTTATCTCCTGCTTTGGGGAACTTATATCTGGCAAGGACTGCAGCCTGTTGCTCTCTATGGAGGAGCCAATCTGCAAATATTTTTCCATGTGAAAAGGTGCAAAATCCCCATTCCGGCTAGTTTTTCAAAACCCTAAAATGTTTACATATATCCTATTTACCAAAAATTTGAATTTCCAGAGAAGCAGTCTGTCATGAAATGCAACATTTCGAATAAACTGCAACAATTTGTTCTGAATGTACCGCTGGGAAACCTCACTGAAGATGTTGTTCACCAAGGAAGAAAGTCCACAGGGAACCACAGTATCTCTCCCTGGCAAGTCTTAATATAGTCTTTGCACCTGAAAATGTTGTGCCTAAAATTAATAAAGAATTTAAGGTAAAGAAATTAAGAGTAAGATGTTTTACTTCAAGCTCTCCTATTTGGAAATGAGGAAGTTAGAGCTAAAGGCAACTTACCATATTTGGCACACTGGTAACTGAAGTACTCTTGATATCAGTAGAAAAGGGAGGCAAACTATTTGCTATGCCTTGCTTGTTTGGTAATGGTGGGTTCACTCCTGTAGCTCCCAACTGCTGCCCTCCAGTTTGACTAAAGGGCTGCCCAAAGGGACTAGTGTTACTGGTCATTCCCATCTGGAAAGGAAACAGATAATGCTGGTTTTGGTTTGCACATGCTTCCATTTTAGAGACAAGAAGAAAAATAATACAACCCCTCTCCTATCCAGATACACGCCTGTTCCTCAGTTACTTTTAAACATTACGAATACAATAATCCCAACTGTACAAGCTGAGTTGTAAAAATAAACTTGCCTGCTTGAGTCTGGGGAATATAGTTTCTGAGCTGGCAAGTGATTCTCACACCCTTGGACCCACTACCCCACAGCACATCCTAGCATGGCAAGTAGTGGTTTATGCCTGGCTAGTGAATTATTTACTTTTATAGCTCCATGAATAAGAGACTTTAGCCACTTGTTCTTTGCACCTAAGTCTTATTTGCTGCAAACTATAAAAATGTCAAACTTTCTCCCCTCTTATCTTGAAATATTACTCTTCCCAATAACGCAATGACAAAAGTTTGTTTTCTTTTTTGTGTATTATGAAAGAAATGCAACCCACTATACAAACTGCATATGAGAAAAATAAAATGAGCCTTTGCCAATTGGTGTTAACATTTTACTTATACATTGTTTTAATTTAAAAAGAACAATGTATCAAATCTGATACAAGGCCAACGAAACAAGAAATTTCAGATATGTGGCTCCATAAGCAATTTATCATTTACTTGAACATTTAATGCAGACCTTTTAGAAAGTGTTACTTATACACAAAATACTTTTTTCCAAATGAGATCGCGAAGCTAAGGAACATGATTATTGATTTCTTTTATTTATAAAGCCACCAAATTAAGTATTTTATTTATCTGATTGATTTATTCTTTATTTCAATTTGTATCCCACCCTTCCCCTTAGGCTCAGGGTGTCTCACATTTTCAATTTAATTTTAACAATTAACATTTAACCATTAGAATTAAACTAATTAACTCAACTAATAATTCTCACATCAACCCTGTGAGGTAGGTTAGGCCAAGAGATTTGTGACTGGCCCAATGTCACTCAGTGAGTTCATGGCTAAGGTGAGTCTTGAACTGGGGGCCTCCCCCATCTCCTCATCCCAGTAGGGCGCTCTTAACCACTACACAACACTGGCTCAAATGAAGTATGACTTGAGCATGGCATAAGGGTTAGGGAAGGTCTAAGCATATGAAATTCTCTCAATATGCCAGAAGGTTTGCCCACCCAAGCACTCCTTCCCATGCTGTACTGCTCTTGATGGGGTAGGGAAAGAGGCTGTATAATCCAAGCAGGGGTTGAATTAGGTAACCCTCAGGCTTCCTTCCAACTCTGACATTCTATGACATTATCTGTTTAAAGACTATACTCAAACACATATAGGGATTTTAGTATAAGAGATGTTTCCTAAGTCCAAGGAAGTGTAACGAGGAGAAAATTCATCAAGTAGAAAGAGGAAAGTTTATTTAGATTCATACAAAAATAAAAAAGGGACACTCTACCCAAACTTCAAGGCACCCCACCATAAGTTGCAAAAATAAATAAAACAAATTAAAAAACAGAGAACTCCTTTTAAGTATCAAGAAACATTTTTATCCATAAAGTATATTAACCAATAAAATAGTGATATGGTGGAAATCTCATGGTGTGCATCATTTTAAAAATGGACTGGACAAAACACTTGAAATAGCATGTAGAGTACTTACAGCATAATAATAATAATAATAATATAATTTCCATTTTATTGTTTAGCAAATAGCCATAACAAATTTAAAACGGTACACTATACAACAAAAAAATGAGCTTTCCATTCCACTGCACAAAACTATATATTTTAAAACTATAACACACCTCTCAGCATTACTAATGCCAAATAGTTGGATAAGAAAGATTTAATACCATTCAGGCTTCCCTTACCCTGCCCAGGGTGAAGCGACGGCCCAAAGTTCCTGGGCCCTGCATAACCTATAAGTGCTCATTACCAATTCTTAGATAGGGCACATATGAGCGATCGATCACTTAATATATGGGACGACTAAAGAGGCCCTTGCTGGGAACACCCCTTAGATTTGAACAGTCCACCCACACATATTCCAATAGGCGAATACACAGATTTGCTACATCACCCTGTACTTTACTATTTTGTCATACTCTTACTTCCACTGTTTTGGGAGGGTTTAAGCTGTTGCTTCCTATGTAGTTCCATATTGAAAATCCCTAAGGCAGCCTGCCGCACAACTGCCTTGTCCTGATTTGCCAATATAAAGGTGATCTGCGACTGAACATCCCAGTGCTCTTTACTCTCAAACCAAGGGCTAAAATACTTGCTACAGATCTCCGATGACCTAGAGCAAAACAAAAGATAATGCAGCAAATCCTCTACGGATAATTGTCCACAATGGCAGAGTCTTAACTCAGATGGGATGCCCGTATATCTGCCATCGGTGACCTTGGTAGGCATCATATTAAATCTCGCCAATGTCATGGCTCTTCTAACTTTGGAATTCGTTATGTCAGTAAGGTAGGTCTCCTATCCAGGGCTGTGTTTAAATAACGGGTACCAAGGAGCAATCTTTTGTTCCTGCATTGCTGCCCTATCATTCTGCAGGCTTATGTCCCCAATCCTCATTTCAATTTGTAATTTAGCCCGAGTTGGAGTACGACTCCGCAGAATGGAAGGCGAAAAGCCCAAATAGGCCAGATTGGAGACTATTGATTTGTACCACCTAAAAGATGCTGCATAATTTAATAATTTCTATCACCAATTTATATGAATGACAGTAAACTACAAGTAACAAGTTGGTTGGTGAAAGCCAGCTGGGAGAAACTGGGGTCTCTGCTACCTGGGGTTGTCAACACCTCTTTATACAAGGGCACAGTACAGGACACCCTTAAAATGGCAGTTGTCTGACCCCTGCTCAAAAAAACCATTGCTTGACCAACTCCCCGGACAGCTCTCTCTAACCTCCTCATTTTAAAGAAGGTTACTTCTCCAAACAAATCCTTTTAAGAATTTATTTACAAGAAAAAATGACATGATTGGCCTAGAAAAAATTATTGGAGAAAAGGACTTGAAGGAATAGTCAGATTGGCCTCTCTATGGATTGGTTTTATGGATTAACCGGAAAAGAAGCTAAAGGGTTGGTTAAAAACAACGAATCCTGGATATAGACAGGCAAACATATAGGGCCATAGCTGCTGACTCAAGGGTTACACCATATTATAAGATACTGGGTACCAGCGTTACATGATGCAACCTATATTAAAACTCTTATTAATCCTGAGTTAAGAGCAGCATTTATGGGTCTGAGGATGCAAACATTTCAAATCTGCAGTGGTAGAGGGAAGACACGAGGGTATCCCAATAAAAGAAAGGATCTGCCCACGACAACGAGTGATAGAAGATTTAGTACATTACATTTCTGAATGCCCATTCTTTGCAAAGGTTAGAGAAAATGTGTGGGTCAGGATAAATATGGATGAGCAGAAACCCACAATACAAAAATTGATCTGGCTCCTAGGTGACAATGATCAGGAGAGAACAAACCAGGTAGCAGGGTTTGCTTTAGTAGTAGCAAAGGTACGAGCCGCTAGGACTAAGCCACCCAAAAAAATTTTTTTTCCTTTAAGCTGATATGGGGATTTATCTGAGCAACATAGGGAGGTTGTAAGTTTAAGATCTAACATCTGCTAGAAGAATTGTTAATTTAATTTACATAAGTAGTCTTTTTGTCTATAGAGCTTTGTAGTTGTTAAGATCCAATGTGGTGCCTACAGTTGTGTAAGAAGAGAGATACATTATTGTGTATGAAAAGTTTTGCCAGGATGAAGTTGACAAAGGTCTGCCCCTTTATCATCTTTAATCTGCTTTTAATTGAAACTAATCACAGACTGATGTTTCTCTTTATATAAGCAGAGAAAGATCATTATGAAATACAGAATTTAGGTATCTTTAGTTGATAAGCCCTAGAAGCTGTTTAAAATGGAGTTAGCGAAACTGATGTACAAATCGTAGCTTGTAGATGCATCTATACCCACAGTTTTTGCGTTATACTTTATAACTTAGCGGTGTACGGTAATCTGTCAATATGGACATTTTATTTTTATAAAATAAGTTATTTTAATGTAATGTGTATGCATTTTGATGCATATGTTATATGGATATTGTTATGTTTGTGTTATACTTTTTATAGTGTGTCATGCCTTATGGCTAAAGATAATAAATGACAAGACAGAGAAGGTTACTGAATGGGTGGGCGCCCAGCAGCTTCAGGAAGGTCCGCAGGACAGCTCTTGAATGGTTCTGCTCTTTCCTGTTGGGGAGGTTCTAGCAGGTGGTGATGGGCGATAGTTTGTCATCCTCCTGTCCCTTCTTCTGTGGGGTCTTGCAGAGTACCATCTTGTCTCCCCTCCTGTTCAATTTGTATCAAGGCTGCTGGGCGAGATCATGCATAGATTTGGGAAGAACTTCCATCAATATCCAAACACCCAAATCTTTTTTATCTTTTTCAACTGGCCCATATGCTGCACTCTCAGAGCCTGGCTGCTGTTGTGAACTGGATGCGGGTGAGCCAACTGAAACCGACTCCAGACAAGTGATGTTGGTTGGCTGACCAAGTGACCTGGGGAGGGGGATTAGGATGCCCATCATTGATGGAGTACAGCCTCCTGTGGTTACTCAGGTTCGCAGTCTTAGGATGCTTCTGAGCTGGATCAATCAATACTTTGAGTACTGGCTTCCGCCATGACTCAGACTGCATACGGAACATCAGGTGGCAGCAGTGTTCAGGAGTGCCTTTCACCAACTCCATCTGGTGATTAGGTTAGGAATCTGGCCATCATCATCCATGCCCTCATTACCTCGAGGCTAGATTACAGCAATGTGCTCTACATGGGGTTGCCCCTGAAGACTGTTCAGGGGCTGCAGCTTGTGCAAAACTCAACAGCTCGCCTTTTGAAAAGGTTGGGACACTGGGAGCACATAACACCGGTGTTTCAGAGTCTGCACTGGCTGCCAATAACATCCTGGGCACAATTCAAAGTGATGGTTTTGACTTATAAAGCCTTAACCAGTTGTATAGGTTTCTGGAGGATAAGTCTATTAGCAGCTATTAGCCAGGTAGGTTTAGGGAACGTAACCTCTTACTGTCAGGAGCTGGGAGTGAACAACAGGGAATACATCATCCCATTGTGGGGTACTACCTGTTGGGTACTACTTTCAAGCAACCAAGATTGGCCACTGTCAGAGACAGGTGCTGGGACCATTGGTCTGACCTAGTATGGAACTTTTTTTCCTTATGTCCCTCTGTGGTCTCTAAGATCAGTCGAGCATGCTCTCTTGCAAGTTCCATCTTTAACCCAGGTCCATATAGTCTGTGGGCCAAGAGCTGAAAGTTCACATGTTACGGTGGCAAACTCTCATTCTGTTTTTCTGAAAGGTATATGTCTGTGTATTACATTTTCACATGATAACCAGTTCTGGATGGTAGCTTAATAGTTTTATGATATCAAGATAGCTGAAATAACATTTTTTAATTCAAGATATAACGAGATACAAGTGACCGATTTTAATTATTAGAATTATTGGGTATGCCAATGAAATCTGCTACAAATAAGGTGTTCTCGGTGGCCGCGCCGCACCTCTGGAATTCCCTCCTGGTGGGGGGCACGTCAGGCCCCGGACCTTCCAGCCTTCTGTAGGAACTGCAAAATCTGGCTGTTCCGTCAGGCATTTGGTGAGGGAGAGGGGCAGGGTTGGGTGGGGTTGGGGAGGGTTGTTTGTGGTTTTTATCTTAAGTGTTTTTGTGTTTAAAACGATTTTATACTGTATTTATATTATGTGGTTAGCTGCTCTGGGCCGCCTCTGGCAGGATAGAGCGGAATATAAATTTTGTAAACTAAATAAATAAATAAATATGCCTATCCAATGCACTTGCTTGCACTGATATGTGAAAACTATGGACATGTAGCAACCAAAAAAACAAGATGTAGACTTTTGAGTGGTGACAATCATTCAAATGGTTGGGAGGTGTGAAATGATGAAAGTATAACGTTTGTATCGATGAAAACATATGCATATTAAACCATTCTTAAACTCCCAAAACTAATAGAAAGGACAATTGGGTCACTTACCTTGGGAATTGTCCTTCTATGGCTTCTGAGGAACGTTATTTGGATGCAGGTAGTGTGAGACTTCACGGCCAGCAGGAGGCAGCACTGACTTTCAACTGGGCATGTGCATGGAGAGCATACCCTCAATCCCCAGGTATAACACAGCCGATGGACCAAGGACGCCTGAAAATAACGACAGGAACACCCCTTCTACAACTAGGGGCCTATTCTAAACAAACCACCCTCTAAGAAGGGCCCATCTGTTCCAGCTAGAGCATCCGAGGAACCCTAAGAAAAGGAGGTTGCCAACCACAATCAAAGACCCACAGGGAGGGTCGAACAACCTCCCTCGGAAGCCACAGAAGGACAATTCCCAAGGTAAGTGACCTAATTGTCCTTTCTATTGCTTCTTCATCCGGTTATTCGGACGCAGGGAGATAAAGCAGTACCCCCTATTCAGCACGGGAGGGTAGGAGCGGAAGGCAACCAAACCTGCAAAACCCAGAAGCTGCAAGGAAGGAACCTGACTAACCCAGGACCCCCTGCAAAATCCGCCTGCTGAAAGCAGCCCCGGCGCAGTCCAAATGGTCAATCTTATAGAGCTTGGCGAATGTGTGGGAGCTCATCCATGCGGCCTCCCTATAAATTTCACCATAGGGGGCCCTCGTCCTGAAAGCCCAATTAGCTGCAGCCCCCCGCCTGGAGTGGGCCAAGACCCTCGTCAGTGGCAAGACACCTGCTGCTCTGCAGGCATCCCTAAAACAGGAGGAGACCCACTTGGAAATTACAGTCTTAGATGCACTTTTACCCTTTGAATGAGGGTGGTAGCGAACTAAGAGAAACAAGGTCTGTCCGGAGGAGTCTGTACGTCCCAAGTAGATCTTAAGTGCCCAACGAAGGTCTAGGGTATGCCATAGCTTCTCTAGGCGATGCTGTGGGAGAGGAAAAAAGGAAGAGAGAATTATTTCCTCACCCAAGTGGAACTGGAATTCACCCTCGGAACAAAGGAAGGGTTCAGTTGTAGAACAGCCGACTCCTACCGGAAGGTGCATAAAGCCGGATCCATAGAGAGGGACCCCACCTCAGACACCGTCCTAGCCGAGGTAACCGCAATTAGAAAGGCTACCTTAATAGAGAGAAAGTATAGGGAGACCTCCCTGAGGGGCTCAAAAATGGGACATGTAAGAGCCTTCAGGACCATGTTAAGGTTCCATGAAGGCAACCTATGTGCAACAGGGGGAAAAGTTATTGAGTGGCTTTTAAAAACTCTGTCTGATATGTTGATGGGTGTAGTCGCTAGATGCCTAGACAGCGTATTTGGACAGAGTCCTTTGTCTAGACCCTCTTGCAGAAACTGCAGAACCTGAGCTACTGAAGGGGACAGTGCCTAGACCTGACTGGCATGGCACTAATTGACAAATACCCCCCAGGTACACCAATAAATGTGCTGAGTGGATTTACACTTAGAGGCCAACAGTGTCTTAATGACTGCCTCTGAGTAACCTAGTCTATGGAAGGCTGCGGTTTCAATAGCCAAGCTGTCAGCCTCAGAAACCCCGGTTGTTCATAGAACAGGCCCCCCCCCCCCCCCCAAGACAGAAGGTCCAGTTTGGGAGGGAGCTCCAACTTCTCCCCTGCCAACAGGGTGACCAGGTCCATGAACCACTGTCTGCGAGGCCAGTAGGGAGCCGCCAGGATCAGGGTGGAACATTCCAGCCTGCATTTGCGGATTGTTCAGCTATGATGGAAAGGGCGGGAAGACATATAATAGGTCCAGGGTTCACGGATGACTGAGAGCGTCCTACGCCTCAGCCCTGGGATGAGATCCCCTCGTGATGAAGTGACCGGTTTTGTTGTTAGACAGTGAGGCAAAGAGATCCAGACTCGGCTGGCTGAATCTGTATACAATTTGGCAGAAGGCTGACTGGCTGAGGGACCATTCCCCAGAGTCCAGTTGCCTCCAGCTCAGCCAGTCCGCCTCCATGTTGTCCACTCCCCGGATGTGGAGTGCTGAGAGGGAGAGAACATGTCCTTTCACCCATGTTAGGACTCGCATCACCTCCGCTTGCAAGGTGTGAGACACCCCACACACACACACGATTGTTTACAGAGTCTAGAGCGGTCATGATGTCTGTGAAGACGAGGACATGACATCCCTCTAACAGGTGGGTGAATTTCTGCAGGGCGAGTTGGATAGCTTTCAACTCCAGCCAGTTGATTCTGTGTTAGATCTGATGCAGACCATGTGCCCTGCACCACAACTGTGGCTAGGTAGGTCCCCCACCCGAGTAAGTTGGCATCTGTGGTGACAACTGCCCTGGTGAATCCATCATGGGCACCCCTACCTTGCACCCGTGGGAGTCCTCTCACCAGTCGAAGGAGCCCAGAGTTCTCTGGTCCACTTACAGACTCACTGGGTTGCTGGCGATGTGTGCCTGCTATGGGCGGAGCCATCTTTCAAGTGGGCGTGAGCAGAAGCGTGCCCACTGCAGGAGCCAGATACAGGACACCATCAGACCTTGTAGGGATGTCAGGGTCTGCAGTGAGATCCAAGATCAAACCCAGGTCATGAGCATCCTGATTTTGATCGATGTTTTGGGATGAAAACTCTGTCCTGGGCGGTGCCGATTATCAGCCCCAGGTGTTCCAGCCATTGGGTTGGTGTGAGGTGGCTCTCGTCCCAGTTGATAAGAAATCCATGGAACTCCAGGTAGTCGATGGTATGCCGTAGTCGGAGTGAGACAAGTTCCTCAGACAGTGCCCGAATGAGCAGCCCGTCAAGATAGGGGAAGACCACTATGACTTCCATGCACAGATTTGCTATCAGGGGGATGAGGACCTTGCTGAAGGTATGTGGTGACATGCCCAGGCGGAAGGGAAGAGCACAATACTGCCAGTGGTGGCCCACATAGCAGAAGCGGAGCCAATTCCTGTGGGCTGGGTGGATGGGAACATGAACGTAGGCGTCCTTCAGATCCAGGGACACAAGCCAGTTGCCTAGTGAGAGGGACAGGCAAATGGATGCAAGGGTTTCCATCCTGAACCTCTGCGTCCTCATCGCTTTGTTTAAGCACTTTACGTAAAGGACTGCTTTCCATGTCCCGTTCTTTTTCTGTACCAGTAACAGTACAGAATAGAGCCCTCTTCCTCTCGCTGCTGTAGGGACCTGCTTCATCGCTCCTATCCCCTTCAGATTTCAGATTTCCTTGTACTTGAGTTCTATTGCATGTCCCCTCGCCACCATGCCTCTGACCCATATGTCTGTGGTCGCCTGCACCCACCTGTGAGCGAAGAGTTCTAGGTGGCCGCCGAGAAGCACACAGGGTAGGCACAGCCATGGGAACATTCAGGAGTCCTGCTTCCAGGTGGGAGACTCGGAATGCTTGGAGCGTGGTGAGGGGGTTGGATATACGCCCAACTTCGTCCCATGGCCACAATACCCCTTGCCGCGTGACTTAGGTCCAGGAGCTTGGACCTTCCTTGATCCCTTTGGGAAGCATTGGAAGGGGTGAAAAAAGCTTTTAAAAGACTGCATTTGATTCAGAGTGCTTCTTTTCCTTATTTGAAGTTTCAGTAAGGGCCTTGTCTAAGGCAGAGCCAAACAATTTGCCCCCTTTGAACAGTCCATTAATATGCAGGTTCTTTGCATGCAAATCTGCTCGCCAGGAATGAAGCCAGAGTCTGTGCCTGGCTGCTACGTTAAACACCATGCACCTAGCCGCCCAGGTGACAACATCCATGGGGGAGTTGATAAGGAGGGCATGTGCCCATGTGAAGTTGGTGGTCAACTTTCAGGACATAAACTTTGATATTTCTGGGTCCTTGCCCAATTTAGACCACTTCATGATGGCTCTAGAGACATAGGAGGTAGTTATAGCCATCCGCAGGATATTAGCTAGGGCCACATAGCTCTTTCTGAGACTGATCTCCACCCCCTTATCGGTGGTGTCTTTAGGGAGCAGGTCTCCCTTGTCTCGGAATACAGATTTTCATGCTAGCAAGACTGCAGACACGTCGACCTGTGGCACTTTGAATACTGAATCACTGTGTTTGAAAACGTCATACAGGGACTGCTGTACCCTGGATAGCTTTAGTGCCTTAGTAGGTTCTTTCAACTGGGCTCTAATAATCTTTTCCAAGGTCCTGTCCAAAGTGACTCCTATCAAGGTACTGGCCCACCTAGGGATGTGGTCCCAAACAGAATCCTCCTCCTCCTCAGAGGGAGAGTCAGACTCCCTTTTCTTTTGGGACCTGGGTGTGATCCTGACTACCCTCTCTGCCCACTTCACCAGTTTAGGGCCCTGGTTAGAAGGCAGCTCCCTGCCCAGCTCCTCTGGGCCCCGTGTTAGGATCTCCTTCAGTTCAGGGGGATCCCTTTCTGAGGAGTTGGCCTGTGATGCCTGGTCTGAGTCCTCATGAGAGTCTCCCTCCTCTACCACTGGGGTTCTGGTGGGCCTGAGTCCCTTGTCTTTTTAGTTGGTGGGGAGAGGCTGGCATCAGGGTCCTCCTCAGGGGGAAGCTCACCCTCCTCTATGCAGGCTTTGGCAAACTCCTCCGTTTCTGAGAAGGAGCCCATTAAGTCCCAGAGTGACCCCTTCTGTGGGGACCTGTGGGATTTCTGAGGAGTAATTGTGTTTCCCCTTCCCTGCGGGTTTGGAGCATCCCCTGAAGGCCTTATTTTTTGAGTGGGGGGGGGGGCAGGGCAGACTCATTTGCTGGGTCAATGTTCCCTGGCTTGTTTCCCCTCTATCCTGGCCAGGGCTCTCATCATTTTTGTAGCTGCTGGACAGGGTTCAAGACTGGGGGGGGGGGCGGCTTACTGTGGGTTGGGAGGCACAGGAGGCCTCCTTCCTCTGATCTGCTGAGGGAGGCAACTTCCTCTCCATGGATGCAGACGTCGGCATGGCTCTCCGCCCGGGTGGCTCGTACCTTTGTGGTTTTGCTTTCCCTTCCTGTGTCTCGGCTAGGTGGGAGGCTAGGTGGAGCGGCTAGGTGGGAGGAGGGCTGGTGGGTTTTGGTGGTCTCCGCCATTTCAGCAAGTACCCCAAAGCAAGGGGGTGTACCCAGTGGGTCAACCTCCCACACCTGCTCTGCCCCAGGCCGTACCCTGGGACTGGCCCCCGGGGGGGGGGGGGAAGGGTGCGGCATGAGCCACTGTTCTGTTTGTTGGGGTCCAGTGGGGCGCAGGCTGAAAGTTGAGAGTGCTACCCCTCCAATTCTGGCTAAGACACCGGCTTCAGCGAGCTCTAGAGGCTAGAAAGTCTTGCCGGGTGCAGAGCACCCTTGCTGCACTTCTAACTGGTCCAGAGGCAGACTTTCAACTGGGGATTGAGGGCATACTCTCCCTGCCCATGGCCCAGTTGAAAGTCAGTGCTGCCTCCTTCTGGCCATGAAGGAGAACACTCCCTGCGTCTGAATAACCGGACGAAGAAGGTATAAGAAGTTTCTTTACAATAATAGTAAGTTACAGGTTATCCATACATTGGTTAAAATCAATAAAACGTGGATCTGCTCGAACACTTCTATGTTTTATAATAATTTACTCATGCCATAGCTCGCTGGAAAGGCAAAAGAGTAAGCTAAAATTGTGTCTCAATGTTTACATGCGTATCTGCAGCAGGTAAAGAGTGACATGCAGTAAACTGTATAAAAAAGGGAGGGGGGAATTGACTTTTCCTTGTTCTACGGCTTATACCATGAAAATGGTTATGAATAACAATCATCAGTATACCTTATTTGTAGCAGATTTCATTAGCTTTCCAACGGTGTTTTAAAAATTAAAATTGGTCACGTTATAGCTTAAATTAAAAAATATGTTGTTTCAGTCATCTTGATGACATAAAACTATTAAGATACCACTCTAAACTTGTTATCATGTGAAAGCATAAATCATAAACATACACTTTTTCAGAGAAACAGAATGAAATTTTGCCACTTTACCTGATACCGATTTCTGGTCTGGCCCACGGACTAATACATCCCAGGTGCTCAGAGAGGCGCTCTCAATGAGTATTCTCCAAAACTTTGGAACTACCCCTGGAAGTTTGTTTAAGCCCTAGTTTGAGCATCTTCCAGAGGCAGTGTAAAACCTATTTATTCAGCCAGTCATTTAAGCGAAGTAGATCTGGGGCGGGGGGTGTATTAGGTCTTATGATGGTTGTCACTCTAGAATCCACCACTTAGACAAGCTCTGAGCAGAGCTAGACAAACTTGGAGACTATCCTCCCCACATTTCTAAAGAATAAATCTGCCTTCCTAGTGGGTTTAGTCCCATCAATATAGAATGGCAGCGCCCCACAAAATCCAATGTATATACGACCACTTCCTAGACATTAGAATGGGATTTGGGGAAGAACACCAGAAGGAAAGTGTCTTGATTGATATGAAAGGGTCAGAATATTTTAAGAGTGAAATCTAGGCTGAAGGACAACCTATTCTTAAAACTAAATATAGGGGGATGTCACTCATCTAGAGAAGATTTTAAAAATGCAACAAAAATGCTATTTTCATTGGTAAGTGCTACAATGAGCAAGTGACTGAGGTTTCAAAGGGTGGATCTGCCAAGAGAACTACATTAAAATCCAAGAAGGAGTCAGTCCCGAGACTGGCAGGTAAGTATTAAAAGTATTTAAATCTTTGAAGAGAGATTTCATTAGAGGGTGGGGGAAAGAGGGTTGCCATGAACTGTGGCATATTTTGCTGAAATTGCAGCTAAGCACACACTAATAGAAAGCAGATAAGTTCTTGTGTTTCATTTCAATCAAGTAACTGACTGTTTTCAGTTCAGTAAGTATAATCAGCAAAGAGGCCATAAGGGCAGCTGTGTGCTTTATGTGGAGTCAGGTGTGGAAACATAACCAATTATGGGCATACAACTTATGAGCAGACTCTCTACGGATTTTCATAAAGCCACAGCAGGAGGAAGGTGAGGCTATTTTTATTTATTTGTACATTTTTACCCCACCCCTCTCGCTACAAGAGACTTTGAGCGGCGTACAAAATTCATAATAAAAACAGTGTAAATATAAAACATTAAAATTCCATTAAAACTCTAAGCATGCGCAAAACCCACAATAAAAAACCCCCCAAATTTACCCCGACATACCCATCACAACCTCTCTACCTCCCCCGTCAATTGCGTGGCAGCTGAGGCAAACCTCTACTGGAAGGAAGTTCCGAAGCAATGGCACAGCCACCAAGAATGCCCTCCTATCTGTCCAAACCTGTCGGTAACACGGGACTTCCTGGAGGGCATGCCTGGACCATGGGCCCAGGGCGTGAGGTAATCACTCAGATAAGAAAGGCCTAGGCCATGAAGGGCTTTAAAAAGGTCAATACCAGCACCTTGAATTCGGCCAAGACAATAGGCAGCCAGTGCAGTGCTTGGATCACCAGCGTTACGAGTTCCCTGCGGCCCGTCCCAGCAAGGAGACGGGCCACCACCTTCTACACTAACTGCAGCTTCTGAACCATCATCATGAGCAGCCCTACATAGAGCGCACTGCAACAGTCTAGCCTCTAGATGATGAACGCATGGATGATAGTGGTGAGATCAGAGTCTGAGACATATGGACGGAGCCTTTCCACCAGATGTAATTGGCGAAAGGCACCCCCGGTCATACTGAGAGATGTGGGGATGGCAGATCCAGATGAAGTATCTTGCCAATTTGGCAGGATAATAAATCCACCATGAGGAAGATGCAGCTGCTATTAAGACTTCTCCAGGAGGAGAAGAAACCAAGGCTGCCTCTGCCACAACAGGACAACCAAGATTTTGCTGGCCTCCTCCCAATGCATCTGTCTTAATATTTTCAATAGGAGATATAGTGGAAGAAAAGCATACGGTAGGCCCACCCTATAGGGTATCATGAGTCCATCTGATAGAGAGCCCCAATCTTTGTCTGCTCTACTGCATAAGACGTCCACCTTTGCAATGTAGCAAAAATCTCCAGACTTCTTCACCATTGGATGATGGTGTTTGCAGCATCTGGATGAACAAACAACTTTTTCTGATCCTCACAACTCCTGCTTAGAAGACTTGCTAGACTGTTGGACTTAACGACAGAATTTATGCCCAGTGCACAATTCCACAAATGCACAGACTTCCACATAGCTGTGATGGTCATGGTCCTTTGTTCCTTGTTTAGACACCACATGGCTGGCTTACTATCCCTCACCATGTACCACATAGCCTGAGAGTCGCTGGAAAAATGTCCTAAACACCCAGCAAATTGCTTTTAGCTCCAAAACATGTATGTGGAGGCCAGCCTCCTTTCTAGAAAAGACTGAGCTGTGAGGCAACTGCAACGTGTCCTCCACCCCCCCACCCCACACCCACTTTCCCATCAGGGAGGCACCAGTACTGACAAACACTTTGGAAGCAGGAGGCTCAAATAGCATACCTTTGAGAACAAGGCCCACCTGCATCCACCAGAGGAGAGATACACACACATTGGGCGAGTGGTTAGAAGTAAGGATGTGGGGGCCCAGTCATGGGCTTACTGGCTTGCTAGACAGTGGTATGGGATCTCCTCCTTCACTAAGCATATGAGGTCACTGCTGTGGTGGATGCAAAGAGACCCAAATGGGAAGAATCAGCCTAACCTCTGTGAAGGGATAAGCAAGAATGGCCTGAGTTACCCCCAAGATTATTGTCAAAGCGCTACTATGGAAGGAATGCTCTTGTGTGTAAAGTCCAAGAACAAAAGAAAACTCCAAGATGGGAATGAAATGAAACGTCACTATATTGACAATTAGCCCAGGCAGTTTAATAACGGTTTCATTTACAAATGGTGCAGCTGAAGAACTCTCCAAGAAGATGCCCGAAGAACATCCAAGAAAAAATGGTGTATGCACCATTATCTACAGCTTTGCCACAATCCACATGAAGACTCATGCGCTGCTTTTTGTGGTGTCAGCTATCCTCCATAGTAATACGGTGATTAGCTTTAACTTCTTTTTAACGGGACATCCTTGCTAAGAGAGTCAGGTGAGCTTTGCAGCCATAAGGTGATTGGGGAATTATCAGGTCTTCTTCAGAAACAATGGTTTCCCCCTGCCCCACATTCTCTGCTAGAAGGGAGGGGCTGCCTCAGCCCAGCAAGCTAAAGTCCAGCCCCCCAACCAAGGACAGGCAGCTCCTGGGTGACCAGTAACCTGGCTCTGTTTCTCTGGGGTGGGGAGAGGGGCTTTTCTAGTGCATGTAAGAAAGGGGACCACCTGTGTTTGGTGAGCAGGGAAGATTTCTGGAGCATATAGGGAAGGGGTAGTCTGTAGTATGTATGTATGGCGGGAAAAAGGAGTGTTATTTTTGTGCCAAGAACTGTTCTTGCAGATGAGGTTATGTAGCTGTGTGTTGCTGAGGTAGTAAACGGTTGGGGGAAAGTAAGTGTGCTTATTGCTGGGTGACTCGTCCCGAGAAATAAGTTTACAGAATCATGTACGTTTTATGTGCACAGTGAACTTGCAGATTTTTTGTTTCCCAGGCTACAAAACATGGGGGGGTGGGGGGATGTGCAGCGCACACAGGCCCTTAGCTTAGTGTTATGTCCAAAGGCAGTATGTGCAAAGGTAGTGAAGATGACTGAGTGGGAAGACAAGTATTACAGAGGTGCAAATGATAAGACCACTCATACAAAGTAGCAAGAGAATATGACAAAAGAATCCAGAATGACAAAAGTACAGATAGAATGTACCAAAATGTGACAATTTTTCTATTTGATCTGGGAAGATAAAGCATTTTCTGGCTAGTGGAGAAACTGGATTGGGATCTGTTTTGCATTGGTTTGAAAAATCTCCGGCTGGCCAAGAGGTGGTGATCTTCTGCTCTGGAAGGAGCTGGTTGCAGCTTTCTGGCAGTATGAGTAGCATGAGCAGAATAATACCTCCTCCTAATGGAATGGGCTACAGCAGGTGACCTGGCCATCTGGCAGGCCTCCTTTTATCTTCGACAGTGTCACCTGTGTACTTCATGAAGAGGTGCATGCCATCAAAAGGAAGATCCTCAGTCCCTGTTTTTTTCTTCTGTGTCAGGTGATGAACCTGAGCCATAAATGAACTGCAGATACTATACTGCAGATGGCACAATCAACTATATGCATAACTACAGTGAGCTGGAACTGGGCCACTCTTCTCTGTAAATTGGCCAGTTATGTGGAGTCCAAAGTCAAGGTGGCCTGTGTACCACAGCCAATGCTGGTAATCGCACACAGCAGATAGCTGGTAGCTCTCAATGACACCGTGGCCGAGAAGGCTTTTCAAACTAGCATGCCCAGTGCAGTCTGAAGGAGAGGTCTGTACCACACCTGCTCTCAAATGCTGTGTGGCCACTGTAATGACAAGGGAGTTGGGGATGGGGTATTTAAAGAACATTGCGGCACTTCCTGAGGGATGCTGACGTAAGAGTGTCTTAAGGAAGGAAAAATGGGTGGCAGCATTGGTGGTACAGAAGCAGGTACCACCTGGATGAGCTCTGTAAAGGGCAGTGAGACTTGACCAGGAGAATGGGTAAGTACTGAAGGGGGGGGGGGGG
>QEPC01003596.1:842518-854544 GCA_003113815.1 Sphenodon punctatus
GGGAGATGAAAAATGGCAGTGGCCCAGGCGCTGGCTGCTTAGACTCAATAGATGGTAGGTTTCACAGCTTACGATACTGGGGGGGGGGGGGGGGGAGATAACAAGGGAAAGAGTCCCACCTTATCCAGAAACTCACTAGATGACCTTGGGCCACTCACAATATTCTCTCATCCTAACTTACCTCACAGGGTTGCTGCGAGGATTAAAAGATGTGTTATAGGTAAAGCGCTCCAAGTGCCATGGCAGGGGGATGCTATTTAAAAATAAACCGGGGTTACTTACCTGTAACCTTGGTTCTTTGAGATAGGCTCCATCACTCACACCAATTATTATTTGTATTATTTATATAGCGCGAACAATATAACTGACACCGTACAATCCACAGTCAAAGACAGGTCCCTACCCCTAAGGGGCTTACAATCAGACACACAAGGAAGTGGGATACAAGGGAGAGGTAAACATCAGGAAGTTAAGAGTACATTCAGGATGTTGAGAAGTTGCAGGCTCATGTGCTTCGCTTAGTTACAGGGTTCTGAGTGAGGGGGGAAAGGATGCACTATCACTCATGACAAGCTAGGGAAAGCCTGACAAAAGAAGTGGGTGGTTCAGGAGGGATTTGAAAGTTGGGAGGGAGGGAGCAGAGATAATGTATCCAGGGAGGGAGTTCCAGGCATGAGGGGCAGCAAGGGAGAAGGGGTGAAGACGTTTAGAGAAGCAAGGGGTTCACGAGCAGGTGAGGGTGGGGGCAGAGGAGGAGCGAAGCTCCCGAGTAGGAGCGTGGCAGGATACAAGAGTGGAGAGATATAGGGGAGCAAAACCATGAAGAGCCTTGAAAGTGAAGACCAGAAACTTGTGCTGAACATGTTCCTGTAGAGGGAGCCAGTGCCGGGCGGAGAGGAGGAGCTGTACATGGTCAAAACGACAGGCAAAGTGAATGATTTTGGCTACGGAGCATTGAATGGAAATGAGGGGAGCCAGATGAGAGCAAGGGAGACCAGTAAGGAGAAAGCTGTAGTAGTCACGTGTAGAGATTGCTAAAGCATGGACTAGGGTTTTTGCAGCAGCAACAGTAAGACAAGGCCTGATTTTAGCAATATTGTACAGAGCAAAGACACGATTTAGCAACAGCCTGGATCGGAGGCTTAAAGGAGAGGGAGGAGTTGAAGATGAATCCCAGGCTACGGGCCTGAGGGACCTGGCTGGATGGTGACTCCCTCAATGAAAATTGAGAGAGAAGTAGAAGGGGAGCATTTCGGGGGGAAGACGAGTTCAGTCTCGACCATATTAAGCTTGAGTTGGCCACGAGACATCCAGGCCGAGATGTCAGCAAGATAGTCAGCAATACGAGTCTAGATGGAGGAGAAGAGCGTGGGAGTGGAGAGAGGGAGTCAGCATACAGGCGATACTGGAAGCCATGGGTTTCAATGAGTTTACCCAGACAAAGAGTGTAAAGGGAGAAGGGGGCCCAAGAGAGAGCCTTGGGAAATTCCCACAGTGAGGGGAAGCAACGTAGAGGTGGTACCAGAAAGAGAAACATTGAAGGAGCGGTTCAAGAGGTATGAAGAGAACCAGTCAAGAACAGTGTTCCAGAAACTAAGGGAGCATAGCGAATCCAGGAGGCGGCCATGACCGACAATGTCAAAGGCAGCAGAAAGATCAAGGACGACAAGAACAGAGTAGAGGCCCTTAGACTTAGCTAAGAGAATGTCATCCATTAATTTGGCAAGAGCAGTATCAGTCGAATGGAGAGGACACAAGCGTGATTGGAGGGGTTCAAGGAAGGAATCTGAAGAGAGGAAGTCCAAACAGCACATGTAGACAGCTCACTCCAGGAGCTTGAAAGCAAATGATAGGAGCAAAATGGGGCGATAGCTGGAAGGAGAAGAGGGGTCAAGAGTAGCCTTCTTAAGGATAGGGGAGACAGTAGCATGTTTGAAGGCCAATGGAAATGACCCAGTAGAGAGGGAGAGATTGATGATATGCAGCAGAGAAGGCGCAGCGGTGGGGCAATCGATGTTAGGTGAGAGGGAATGGGGTCAAGGTGGCAAGTGGAGGGGTTGGATGAAGAGAGGAGGGAGGTGACCTCATCAAGAGAAGCTGGGGAGAAGGAGAAGAAAGGTAATGTGTTGTGTGCCTCCTCAGTCCAGCCTCGAATGCTTTCTCCAAGCAGGTATCCACGTGCCGATGAAGTCCCTGACTGGCTCCCATTTTGGCGTGCAGGGATGCACATTACCTCTGTTCCTTCCAACCTTACATCCAAAGTATTCAGATGCAGAGGAGTGAGATTTTGGGAAGAAAACTGGCAAGACGATCTGCTGAGACATATGAAAAGTTGAGACCACTTTGGGTCTAAATGTGGGAGACAGACGAAGGGTAACTATCTTTTTGAAAAATGAGTAGCAAAGCATAAACAGTGCTGCTATCTCACAGTAACTGATCTTCCCAGGGAATTAGGAACGCATCAGTCAGAGAGCCCCAGCCTCGCCCTGCTCAAGTGCAGAAAAGCGGACATGGAGCATTTTCAGGTGATGCGAAAAGATCTATGTGCAGTTGACCTCATCTTGAGAATAGATCTAGGGTCACTAACCTGTTGAGCATCTACTCGTGTTGTAGAGTTTGTCAGGAAAGAAAATGTTGTGGGGCAATGGTTCTAGGCTCTGCTCAGTACATCAGCGATTATGTTGGATTTATCCACCAGGTGTTGCTATTGGAAGAATGTTGTGGATGATGGACCACTTCCACAGCTTTGTCGACTCTGGACCATCTCGAGGAGCGAGTGTCTCCCTCTTTGTTTATGTACCACATTGCTGTGGTGATGTCTGTGGCAATTTGAACAGTCTTGCCCTCGATGAGAGGAAGGAATGCCTTCAGGGCAACTCGGATTGCTTGCAACTTTAAGAGGCTGATGCGCGGAGAGCGTTCCCATGTGTTCCAAGTGCCATTAAGTTGTTGCTATGAGTGCCCCATCCGAACAGGGAAGCACTGGTGGTGATCAAGATGTCTGCGACAGACTGAGCGAACAGCATGCCCTCCAGCAAATTCTTATCTTTGCTCCACCAGAATAGGGTGTGTAGGATTGATGGAGGAATGGTTAGAAGCTGCTCGATGATATCCTCGGAGGGGGGAGACATGCCAACCAGCGTTGGAGGGGTCGCATTCTGAACCTGGCATCTCGGACAACTGTAGTAGTAGAGGCCATGTGCCCAACAACACAGAGGAAATTTCAGGCAGACTAAGTGGGATGGGTATGCAGTATGAACATTGACATTTGGATAGTGAGCAGGCGATCCTGCGGTAGGAATGCCCTCTTGAGTAAAACAATGTCTGCACCTATAAATCAAATAGGTTTTGAGGGAGTTAGACAGGATTTCTTAAAACTGAGAACAAATCCAAGTTGTTGCAACAGGTCTATAGTAAAAAGTATCTTTCAGAAGCGGTTTTGAATGCGAAACAAGTAGCCAGTCATCAAGGACAGGAAAGACTGAAAGGCCTTGTTTTCTCAGGTACACAGCAACTGGTGCTCGACATTTAGTGGAGACTCTAGGGGCTGTGCATAGCCCAAAGGGCTAAACCTTATATTGGCAATAAGTAGTCTCAAAAGTGAATCTAAGGTATTTCAGATGGACTGGATGAATGGGAATATGAAAATAGTCATTCTGCAAATTCACAACAGAAAACCATGTCCCTTTAAAAAGAAGTGGAAGAATTTTCTTCAAAGTTACCGTTATAAACTTGAAGGATTTAATGAACTTGTTAAGCAGTCTCAGGTAGGTCTGAGACATGCCCCCCCCCATCCCTCTTAGGAACCAGGAAATACCTGGAATAGAAGCTCGTTCCTAAGAAATTCACAGGTACCGCCTCATTGGCTCTCTTGGAGAAGAGAGTTTGAATTTCCTGTTGTATAAATGTTTTGTGAGATGGATCCCTAAAGAGGGATCAGGAAGGGGATTTGGGGAAGGAGATTTGAGAGAACTGAATCGTGGAGCCTTGGGAAATGGTATCCAGAGCCCATTGGTCACACATAATAAAAGACCAAATTTTAAGATAGGAGACAAGTTTGTCAGGAAAGAAAATGTTGTGGGGCAATGGTTCTAGGCTCTGGAGGTCGCAATTAAAATAGAGATCTCTGCTTGGCAGGGGCTGACGAAGAGGAAGTCTGTGGCGAGACCATTGTCGATATTGTCTCTTTGACTAAGACAGAGAAAGGTTAAGTACCCCAATGTATATCTAGCAGACTTATGAGAAGGCATAGACGAGAACCTCTTCTTGGTCTTGTGCGTGAGACTTAAGGCATATGCTGTCCTTTTAGTGTCCTTCATCTTATCTAGGACATCACCTATGTTGGGCCGTTTTCATCAAAACACAGATTCCCTATTTTGGCTTGGGCCTGGTAGGACAAAGCTGTTGATCAAAGCCAAGCGTGTCTTCTGGCCACTCACTGTTAACCGTTGCTCTGGTTGCCATGTCTGCTATATGAATAGACGTAGTCAACCGAGACTGAGCCAGAGAGAGGACCTCATCCTGGATGATTTCAGCTTTTTCCTTTGACCTGGAGATAGATGAGCCAAAAGTGGACCCAAGATGTTCCATAAAAGATACTGAAAAGATCGCTGAGGCATAATTAGAGGCTCTTAGGATCATAGCAGCTGAAGAAAACATCTTCCTGCCCAGTATGTCAATGCGTTTACTCTCCTTATCAGAGGAAGAGGTCTCCAAGACCTTAGAAAGTCTATCAGATGATGCCTGGACCACCATGGAGTTGGGAATGGCGTGTTTTAGAAACATCAAATGATCTTCTATAGGCACTGGGTAAAAGGCACTGAAGTGTGGATCAACTGATGAGGTTATGGATGAAGTCTTCCATGGGATTCTGGATTGTTTCATTAATTTCTTGGAAAGAGGAAGAGTTAGCTTAGAGGAAGTCCTCTTAGCGAGGATCTTGTAAATGGGGTCTTCCTCTTCCTACTCTACAGAAACTGTCTTGTGATTCAGAGCCTTGGCCATTTTAGCAATTAAAGTTTGGAATCTTTTATGGTCCTCTGAGTGGACCACTTGCGTGAGGTCTGAAATATTGTCAGTTGGGGACGAGAGTGTCCTCGGAGTAATTAGAAGGCATGGATGAGGAAGTGTCCTTATTAAAAATGTCTGAATTAACTGACAACTGGTGCTAATCCGAATTAGATGGTCCCTGTTTGTCTGATGTTGGAGAAGGACTAAGCGCACAAGAGACCCGAGCTCGAGTTGTAGTGGGATGAGAAACGTTTGCAGTCAATATTATTAGTATAGGTGGGGTCTAGGTTGGTAGAGACGTATCAGATGTTGACAGTGCCAGCGCTGAAGGTGGTGGAAGAGATGCTGTTTGTGGAGGTGGGGCTGTGGTAACTGCAGCAAGAATACTCTGCTGAAGTATCTCCTTTAGCGTACTTGCGATTTGTGTCAGCTTGTAGGGAAGCCTGTAGATATTCATGGTGAAGACAATGGAGCTAGGATTGGCAGCTTTAGGCAGGATGCCAATGGTGCAGGGGATGGAGGTGTTGTGCCCCTTGAAGCATAAGTTATTCATGCCCCCCTCTTATCATGAACAAGAGGGGTCCCATTGGTAAGGATGATATCTAGGAGAAAGCCAGAATGGTGGATGTGGCCACTAATAATATGATTGATGTGCCGGTGAATTGAATTCAGACTGGTACTGTCTAGGTGAATGTGAAATCACACTCCTAAACTTGGATCACGATTCTTCTGGTGGTACGGAGGGGCGAATGAAATGTGGAGAAGTCAGATTAATTTGTTCATCTGAGTCCAGATAGGAGTCTGGTGAGGAACATGGAGAGTTCCCAGCAGGCCTCTAGGAGATATAGGAGTTGCCCGTACCGAGTTAGGTGAATGTTGACACTCTGATGAATGGAGGACAGAGATCAAGGAGAAACTAGTATATTGTTGGATATGGAGTGGTCTTAGAATGCTTAGATGCAGTGTCACGGTCATTGGATTTGTCCCACTTCTTCTTGGGAGATTTCTTTTAGCGGAGGATGAAATAAATGACTTTCTTCTTTCTTTTGGGAGAAGCTTGTGTTAGTGCAGAGTCGTCTGCCCATGCTGAGGGATAAGCTGCAGACATGTCACCCAGTGCGGAGGTATCTCCCAGTGTGGAAGTCCTCGGGGCGGAAGGCTGGTTCCGCATGGAAGACTCCCTCGGTGCGGAGGCATCGATTGGTGCAGAGGTTGCTGTTTGTGCAGGGACACTCTCCTGCACTGAAGATAATTCTGTCGAAGACCCCAACTGAGATTGGAGTCCACACACCCCTCAATGGGAAGCAGATCCTCTTTGGCTCTGTCTTTTTGGAGAAACCATTGTCTTGTCTGTAAGTGGGGGAGAGCTCCTATGTGGCTGAGGTGCCTTTTCCATGAGGTGAAACTGAAGCTGCATTTTGTGGTTTTCAACTGTCTGCTTCGAGAAGCTACCACAGCTATGTGTTTTGTGAGCCTCATCCAGGCATAACAGGGATGTGTCATGCGGATCCGTTCGGGGGGGGGGGGGGGGGGGGGGGGGGGGGGAAGGAGATGGGGCAGTTTTAGTGTCAGGCCTCTCCCCCACCCCCCACGCGTCCCCGTCCCGTGAGGGGAGGGAGAAAGAAAATAAATTTTAAAAATTGGAAGAGAGGTTGAAGATCTTCAATAAAAGAGCTGCTACGGAGGACAAAAACTTCCTTCAACGGTCTAGGCTTGACTGTTAGAAGGGAACTGAGGTAACGCGCATCCCACCCTGCCTTATATACTGACATCAGAAGCCCACCAAAATGGCATTCAATCAAGCAGGGAATTTGTTGGCGTGAGGATAACTGGTAGAAGATCTTCTGAGGCCAGACTGCGCAGGTGCAGAATCCATTGGTAGGAGACACGAAACACCACTCAGAGAGATTATTATTATAAATGTCTATCTCCCGTTCATTTGGACTGTACAGTACTTCTATCCAGAGCAATGGAACCACAGAAGAAGTTACTTTTAACCAAGGAGATTTTTCCCAGTTCCATTAGTTCTTGAATTGATCAAGAACTCAATTATGGAACTCCCACCCCTTGGAGATCTGTCGAAGCTCATGCCTGCTCATCTTCCAGTGGTGATGTAAGATCTTCTTGTTTGGTAGCATGAAAAGGGTTGGGGTGTTTGGAGTTAGGAGATTTTACTTTGTTTTATTTGGGTATTTTAATATTTGGGTTTATTTTGTATATATGTCTATATATTGTAATACGCCCTACACCTTAAGGGGATGAAATGTGAAGAAATTAATAAGTAAACCCAATTTTAAACAGTAGTTGATTAAAAAGTTATTTCAACAAACTTACTTTCTATAATGCAAGCTACATTTTCTATTTTACACCCTTGTTAAAATGTAAATCTTATGTCACATTTTAAGATGACTTAATATGGAAGAGTTCTACATTCGTAAAACAAAATTTACTTTTGGATTTTCCTAGCTTATGGCTCACACACACAACATTCTAGCAATGGGAGGGTGCACGTACAGCACAACCTGTGCAGGCTTCCTCTCTTGGAAGATACTGTGTGAAATGGGATTGCATTTTTCTAAGAAACAACAAATACACTGCTGCTATACAGACACAAGTCTTTTGGGCCAGGGAGAAGAAAAGCAGAGCGCCACCCTTAATAATGCATTGTCTAGCTATGATGCTGCATACATTTTGATGTATCTAGCAACAATCACTGAAAATGGCTCCTAATAGGTCCCAATATGATAAAAAAAATCAAGGTGCTCATCCAACGGCATGGCAATTTATTTTTGCAATGGGCCAAAATTCAAAATGGCCACCACACGAGCAAATTACACAAGTACTGATTAATCATGCATGTTAATAAGTGGCTCGTACGGTAGCAAAACATGTTTTTGTGCAGAATGAATAAAAAAATATCACATGTAATATACAGGGCCAAGAATGTGTAGAAATGTGTTTGATGATTTCAGGCACATTGTCATGGTCACCACTCAACACTGCACATTCTTATTAGTGTTTTCCTCAATCTGGTGTTTATCTTGATGTGCAATATTTTTATTTATACTGATTCCAATAAGGAATATGATACTTCTAAAAACCATTATTTGTGGAATAATTTTCTCTCTTTTGCTGCATACTGTAGAAGACTGGGTTTCACAGCTCTTGTATCAAGTGTTACGCATAGGTGGAACATTACAGAGGAAGTTCCTTTCATTACAGAAAGTTTCATATCTAGCAATCTATTCACTTTGTACATTTTTTTTGATGAAACCTGCATGAAACATGTTGTAAAAGACGATTGGGAGTCATTTTGACAGGTAATAAAAATTATTATTCAATTTAGTTCTTCAATCAAAAGCGGTATGTCCTAATCTAAAAACCATATTTATTTTCATCAATTTTTGCATTTATTGCAGGTGAACTTGAAGAAAATAAGGTGTACCGTGTTCAAGGGATACCTCTTATATGGAGTGTGAGTGTTAGACATCAAGAAGTGCATAATCTGCCCAAAGCTTAAGAGACTCTGCAACAAGTACCAAGAATGGGCAGAAGAGAGTCATCGAAGCAGCAGATATTCGTGATGTGGTAAGAAAATGCTTGAAATTGGTTGAACAGAACAACCTTTTTGTTTACCATGTCAGCAATAACTGCTACAAGAACTACACTGAACAGCGAAAACTTTAAAAGCATCAATGTGCAAACAGGGCTGGTCTAGAGAAAGTAAGATACGAATTCCAGCTCTGGTGGCATTGACCAGGTCCAAGTCTGCAGATCCAGAACCACATGAACAGGTTGCGCATCATGTGATACCCCTGTCGACTCTGGACCAAACCTTCACATATTGCATCATCTGCAGCAGAGCAAAACATGGTGGGAAATATGCAAAATTCCACATTTGTGAAAAGCAAAAGGCCCAGTCATTCTTAAAGGCAGCCAAGCATTTCCGAGATGTCGTCTATACCTGCACCAGTGATCTTGAGGATGAAAACAGTGCGCTTGCTACAGATATGTACTACGATAGCAATTGTATGAGTGCATATTTGCTAAGATTTAATCATGAAACAGCAAAGAATCTGGACCTGAAACAGTTTGTACAGGAAATGATATATTTTTCTCAGTTCTAGAAGACCTGCAGCCACGTTTGTGCCAAGGTGTGGGATAAACCTTATCCGATATATGGGATCAAGTGAACGATGCAATGGGAACAGAGCGTTAAGGAATAGAGGCAGACGGCAGTTTCTCACTGACTATTTTAATGAACAGGCTCAGTTTTCCAGTCTCAATAAGCCTGTTCTGTTTTTGTTCAAGTCAAACATATATTCATAGACGACATTGCTGACCATGTTCGTGGCAGTGATGTAGTACAAGACACTACTAAACGTCAGAGAATCACTGCTTAAAGTGGATTTTCAACTTACAAGATCACTTTTGTGATGCTGAAGACCTCGTGGGGTTATAAGAGAATTCCAGAGTCTACTTTCACATTTTTCTGCACCCTCTTTTAAGTTGAACCCAGGTTGTTTGAAAAATACACAGACAGAAGTGGTCAATAATGACCATGAACCGAAAACATCTACAGCAGAGGCATCTTCATCTAAAAAGTTCCGCATTCCGAAACCTTTTCAAATAATGTTATAGCCTGCACAATGGCAACAAAAAACACCTTTTCATGTGCTGAATGGCCTTGTAGTTCATGAGGCCTGTAAGAGCAGCATTCTTTTAGGAGTCTGAATCATCTAGGTCTGTGCATAAGTTATGTCGAAGTTTTGAGGCACCATAAGGATTTAGCAAACTATATCGTAGATTCTAGTCAAGACGATGCTCCCCTTCCAAGTCATTTTGATTCAACACAGTATAGGGCTGGTGCGCTGAATAACTTTGATCATGAACAGGCAACTATTTCCGGGATCGGCAGAAGCCATGACACAGTTTCCATCTCGTTTCAAAACAAGCTGAAGCATGAGAACAGAAGCCAAATATTTCTGAAACTAAAGTCAAGCATAAGTCTTCAATACTGAGTGACCTTTCCTACCAGAAAGTAAAAGACTTCATCAATCTAGCAAAAAAACCTGATCTTCCCAAAGACTATGTTGTACCTAAGGAATTGTACACAATGGATGGAAGTGAATACAAAAAAATAAGAGAGACAGACTTCACATGGTTTGTCAGATTAGGAATATCACAAATTGAGCTGCTTGAGGTGAATGTCAAATCAGAAAAGCAAGTGATACCATCGTGATCTGCATTCAACTCCATTGTCACCAAAGACAAAGAAAAAGGTGACCCGCAGATTGTAGGGTATCTTCCTTTAATCCCACAGCCGGTGACACAATACTAGACTGTATTCATGGCCTTAAAGAATTTTTTTAAGTGTCTTAGGCCAACTGAAGCAGAAGCAATTTGCAGTGGCTTGCAATGAGGGTGTATACTAAGTTGCCCAACAAATGTAACTTATGCAACCAGAGGAGTTCAAAGGTACCATTTTGCTTATGGGGACCCATTCATATGACAAAGGTTGTCCTTGCCTGCCTTGGAAAGTACCTGAAAGGAAGTGGTGCAGAAAGTATCTTAATTGAAAATGCTGTATTTGGCGTATCAGTGACAGAATCTACTCTGCGTGGTTCGAAGTGTAACCCGCTGCATTGTATTACAGGATTTTGATCAAATAATTCTGATTTGGAGTATCAGTTCTCCAGAGCAGAAGCTTACTTCATGCAAGTTTTGAAGAAGGGAACTTTGTGTAAAACAATGGACGACTTTTGATACTGGATGTAACCTCATGGAAAGGCCAAAACCATTAATGATTTCCCAACAACTAGTATGCGTCTTGTGCCTGCCAATTATGCTTGACGAATAGTTGTCGCTGTAGGAAGGCTCAGATTTGTTGTGCATACTGCAAGTGCAAAAGCACTCTAGGAGATGTCTGCAGAAACATGCAGGTGTAAGGAAAAATAAGATGACTATGCGGTGCAAATAATGCTTCAGAAGGTAGTTGTACATTCTTAAAGTGCTTATTAACTGCTCATTACATAATCTGGAAGTATAACTTTTAGGAAGAACACACTCATAGTTATTAAATGTTGTGATGGCATACCTGAAAATCATTGTGTGTATCATGATTATGCTAGATATGTAATAAACCTAACTTTTGAGGACCTTGGGTCACGTGTACCTTGTTCTGGGTGGTATTTTTTTTAATCACTGTGCATGAAAACCCGTTTTGATACCATCCAAGCCAATTATTAACATGCATGATTAATCAGTAATTGCTAACATGGTGGGCATTTTGAATTTGGGCCCACTGCAAAAGAACACCATGCTGCTGAATGAGCACCCTGGTTTTTTTTAATCATATTGGGACCTAGTAGGAGCCATTTTCAGTGAGCGTTGCTCTGTACATCAAAATATACACAGCATCATAGCTAGACAACCCATTATAATGTCAAAGTGTAAAATTGAGTCTAACCAAACACACACACACAAACGCATCTCACAACAAAAAGCTGCAAAATGATGTTATGAGAGCTGGTTTAACACCTACATTTTCTAACCTCTTTCCACCAGGTCATAATTTGACAAGATACCAAGCAGAATCCATGTTCTGCAGTCTTAAACCAGAAGTTCTGCAGAGACAGTAACTGGCTTTGGAGAAGAATACAACCAATTTTTGTTAGTCAGAAGGGTAAAATATATGAACAGATTGGAGGTAATCCAGACTGGACTCTCATTCCCAGTCTCTCATTCACGGTCAATAAAATTCTGAAATTCAGAAGTTTAGTAGTTCAGAATGATTACTTCCCTCATCACCAAAAAATTACATTATTATTATTATTATTATTAAACATTTATAAAGCGCCAGTAACAACCTGGCGCTGTACAGAACATATAATCAGCTGCGGTCCCTACCTGTGGCTTACAATCTAAAAGACAAGGAGGGGGAGACAAGGAGAGGGGACAGCGGGAGAGACATGGGAGAAGACAAACAAACATTCAGGCGGATGCGAAGTCTCAGG
>QEPC01003596.1:857759-901802 GCA_003113815.1 Sphenodon punctatus
CTGGGCGCGGGCGTGCACCTTTGGCTTGTGGCTATGGGGTGGGGCCCTGCTCACCTGGAGTGGATTCAGAGGAGGGCAACAAAAATTATTCAGGGCCTGGAAAGCAAGTCTTATGAGAAAAGGCTGAAGAAACTAGGTATGTTTAGCCTAGCAAAGAGAAGATTTAGGGGGCTGCAATGCCTGCTGGGGCTTTCTGGGCGCGGGCGTGCACCTTTGGCTTGTGGCTATGGGGTGGGGCCCTGCTCACCTGGAGTGGATTCAGAGGAGGGCAACAAAAATTATTCAGGGCCTGGAAAGCAAGTCTTATGAGAAAAGGCTGAAGAAACTAGGTATGTTTAGCCTAGCAAAGAGAAGATTTAGGGGAGACAATAGCAGTCTTCAAATATCTAAAGGGTTCACACAAAGAAGATGGCAAGGAACAGTTCTTAATTTCTACAGAGGGCAGGATTAGAATAATGGGTTTAAATTACAAAAAGGTGGGTTTTGATTAAATATCAGGAAAAACTTCCTAACAGCAAGAGCTGTGCAGCCATGGAACAATTTGCATAGGGTGGTCATAGGCTCTCTGTTGCTGGAAGTTTTTTTTTTTGTTTTTTTTTAAAAGGCTGGACAGTGATCTATTTGGGATGTTGTATGTAGCTGTAGTCATCCTGCATCCAAGCAGGTGGTTGGACTACATGACCCTAAAGGTCCGGTCCAACTCTACAAATCTGTGAAAAACAAAGTTTAAACAAGTATGGAGCTAATGATCTAGAGTGCTGGGTGGGTGGGCATGTTATGTTGATCCCAAATATGTTGGATTCCAAATATGGGAGACAAGTTATTTAACATCTCTGACTTATTTAATATCTCAGCATGCAAACATTTGTGTAAACTGATAGCATGCAAACATTTCTGTGTCGCATGCTACACAGAACGCTGTCTCATCCAGAAGTTAGTCCAATAAAAGATATCACCTCTACTTTGTCTCCCACAGCTAGTGACGCTATTTGCAAAGTCATGAGAAGCAATAGTTCCACTCTATTCTGCACTGGTCAGACCTCACCTGGAGTACTCTGTCCAGTTCTGGGGACCACACTTTGAAAGAGCTGGGTATGTTTAGCCTAGAGAAGACTAAGAAGAGACATGATAACAGTCTTCAAATACCTGATGGCCTGTTAAATAGAAGCTGGCAAAGACTTGTACTCTCTTACCCCCTAAAGGGCAAGACTAGAAATAATGAGCTCAAAATTACAAGAAAGCAGATTTTGGTTAAAACCTTAGGAAGGACTTCCTAAAAGAAAGACCTGACAGTGGAACAAATTGCCTAGGGAGGTGGTGAGCTCTCCTTCACTGGAAGTTTTCAAAAAGAGGTTAGACAGTCATCTGTCAGGGATGCTGTATCTGCAGATTTCCTGCATTGAATAAGGGTTTGGACTAGATGACCTCTGAGGTCCCTTCCAACTCTATGATTCTAAGTATGGCGACAGGATAACACTGCAACATGGGACTCTTGACAAGGACATGAAAATAGAGTTTCAATGAGTATTGGAAGTTTACTTTTCTGAAGGAGGAATGAATAATTTTCATCAATAGCGGACAGTTTCCCCCCCAACCGGCTGTCTTTTGAGCCCAAGAGAACAAAAGCAGTGGCACACCCTTAATGTGAAAGAGAAAACTGAGTGTCAAACACACCACAGAACATTTATGCTAAGAAAATTATAATTTACTGAAGACTGGTAAATAAAAGTTAGGGTCAAAACTTCATTAGTTTAAAAAAACTGGAAAGTAACTAGGTTTTCCTCAGACTGGTACAAATGTTAAAAATATTTTTATATGTTATTACTTTTTGTTGGGATCAAAATTGTTATTCTGTTTTGTTAGTTTCTAATACATCTTAGTTACTCTTGCTGATTGACCTTTTAATCTATTTTGCAAGCCTACACAGGCACTTAGACAATGTTAAGATGAACAAGAGCTGCTTTTTTAAAAAAACAAACGCTCTAGCCTAGCAAAAAGCTGTTAAAAAGATTATATACTATCTTTAATACACAATATATATTATATATATATTAAATACTAGTATAATTATAATATATATAATAAAATATAATATTTAATAAGATAATATATAACATTCTGGCATAAAATGTATTTATTTATTTCATAGACTTTTACCCAGCCCCCCTGCCTAGGCACCTTGGGGTGTATTACAATACAAAATTAAAACAATATAACTATAATTAAAACATACATATACATAAAAAAAAAAAAAAAACCATAATGGGGGAATGTAAAAATAATCAACCCCTCCCTTCACCCATCTCCCTCACCGAAAACCTGGCTGAAGGAGGGGCGGTCCAGGGTCACCCGGGCCTCCGCTGGACAGAAGTTCCACAGTCGAGGAGTGGCCACCAAGAATGCCCTCTCCACAGTCGCCCCCTCCCCATACAACTTGGGGGACTTCAAGAAGGTGCTCCCAGCAGACCACAGGGGCTGGTCCAGAAAGCAGTGGGTGAGGTGGTCCTGCAGATAGGTGGGTCCCAGGCCGTATAAGACTGTATAGATCAAAACCAACACCTTGAATTGGGCACAGAAGACTATAGGCAGCCAGTGCAGAGCCCGGAGCACTTGTGTAATATGCTCATGGTGGCTCGACCCCATAAGGAGATGGGCCGCCGCATTCTGCACTAGCTGCAGTCTCCAAACCATCACCATGGGTAGCCTCACGTACAGCGTGTTACAATAGTCCAATCTTGAAGCAATGAAAGCATGGATGATGGTGGCCAGGTCGCTATCTGAAACATACGGCCAAAGACAACGCACCAGATGTAGCTGGCGGAACGCACTCCTCGCCACAACACCCACCTGGACATCCAAGCAGAGCTGCAGATTGAGGAGCACGCCCAGACTGCAAACCTGGAGGACCAGTGGAGGGTAAATCACATCAATGATGGGAGCCACTACATCCACCGCCCTACACCCACCATCACACCTCCATCTTGTTGGGATTCAATTTCAGTCAGCTTGCCCTCATCCAGTCTCCCACAGCTGCCAAGCACCAAGAAAGCACCGAGACTGCCGGGTTTGGGTTGGATGAAAGAGAGAGGTAGAGCTGGGTGACATCAGCATATTGATGACACCACACCCCATACCATCTTGACCTCACCGAGCAACTGCATATACATGTTGAACATGAAAGAGGATAGAATGGAACCTTGCAGGACTCCACACATGAGGTTCCGGGTAGATGAAGAACAATCCCCGAGCACCACTTGTTGAGTTCTTCCAGCCAGAAAAGAGCGGAACCATTCAAGAACAATTCCACCCACCCCAGCTCGGTCCCACAGGCAAGTCACCAACATCAATGTCAACTGATGATTTTTGAGCAGAGTCCGGACCACCGCCTCCTTGAGGCAGCTCAGCACTGACCACCCCCGCCAGCACCAGCGTCTCCCAACTGGCCTGGACTAGTCAGGATGGGCACTGGTTCAGTTCGCAAGAGGTGGCTTTGACAATCCCCAGAACCTTCTCTGCATCAGCGGGTGACACCCACTGAAATTGATCCCACAAAAATGGGACAAGGCAGGGCTTCCATGAAAGTGGCATCAAAATCATAGTGCATGAGTGACTTTATCCACGAAGTAGTCAACGAACATGTCACAGTGGGCTCCAGTTCCAGGCAGAGTGAAGCCGAACTGACCAGCTCCTTCACCACACAGAAAACCTCTGCTGGACAAGATTTTGCGGACGCTATGAGGGCAGCAAAGAACTCCTTCTTTGCTGCCTGCACGGCCGCAGGATAAGCTTGTAAACTAGCTCTATGTTGCAATCAGTCGGCTTCAGTATGCCAACAACGCCAACGCCACTGTTGCTCCAACCAACGCCCTTCTCACTTCAGTTGCCGCAGACCCTCTGTAAATCAAGGAGGTAAGCGGCACCGATGTTTAGGGAGCAGATGCCTAGGAGCCGTCCGGTCGATAGCCTCTGTCAGCAAGGTGTTCCAAAAAGCTACGAGGTCATTGAGCGAACGGTCATCAAGATCAGAGGTTAACTCCTCGAGAGCATTCTGGAACCCCCCGGTTCCATAAGTCACCGGGGGCAAACCATCCAAACTGGTTCTGCACCTCTCCGGGGGCAGACGTGCACCGGGAGACAAGCCCGCAGGAGGTAATCATCCGTCCTCGACAAGGGCTCTGCTGACACCTCCCTCCCCAATGGATATCCCTCCGCCTCAAGGCCAGTGCAAAAGATAAATATAAAAAGGCTCTATTAGAACACATTCCTAGTCTTACTTTGCAGTAGCTCTAAATTTCTACTTCAAGGGTTATACTTTCTACAAATTGACAGTTTAGACCTATCTGTCTTAATCAGACTTGCATGCTGTGTAATGTACTACATGATGGATATTTTTTACTTTCCAGGTTATATTTGGTAGAAATGTTTAGACCATGATCCAAATCCATGGCACACTGGCACCAGCAGTGTACCATACCAGTGAGCCCCTAACAGCCTCCCTGTCAGCACAAATACTGTTAAGCTATAAGCATGCTGGCATTATGGATGCTCCATCAATTCATCCCACACCAGAGCTAACTGTAGCCACACCCTCTGCACCAGAAGGTCTATTGCATCATGGAGCAAGCGTTTAACCCCATCATGCAATCACTGAATACGTACTTGCCAATGATTCCTATTCCCCTCACCCAATCACAATATGCATGTGACTCCTCACTGCACCTGGTCTGACCAGGAGTATAGCCAGCATGCCCCCAACTTAAATTAAGAACAACAGGCACCATTGAATCCCATGCAATAACCTAGAAATGGAGTTGTGCTCAGTCACAATCCAGATGCAGTTGACAGCAGGTCAGTGCCATCAGCATCAACAGGAAGGGAGAAAGAAGCGATCAGGACATCATACTGAGCCACCTGCTCCGGAGCCATGGCCCATTAATATCTAATACAGTGGGAAGGGGTGGCTAGATGCTCTTGGACAGCGCCACTGACCGGTGATGGGTGTGAGGTGGCACCATGTCCAGGATGTATGGTGGGGGCAGGACTGAGGAACTGCTGTGGCAGATGCAGGGTAGGGCTGGCTCTAGCATGAAGAGGAAGAGACCCCTGTCAGAAGGCCCTCTTCCTAGACAGTCAGGTCCTGGCTGCCACTGCTCTGCTTCACTGGTTGAACAATGTGAGCAGCACCCCATGGGTTTAATTTCCCCAGAGCTGACCACTGCTTCTCCTGGCTCCGATTGCTGCAGCAGCAATATGGGCTTGTTGGTTCTGAAAGCGACCAGGACTGGGGCTTGACAGGGTAGTGTAGGCAATGCTCACAGCTAAACATACAGCCTGTGAAACTGCCTATTGCAAAGGGGAATCAGCAGTTGCTTGTAGCCATTTAACTGTGGATCTGAAGATAGGGGTGTATTAATTGGATGCTGCTGCTAGAAAGAGAGCCGAATGTGTGCTGTGCCCTTTCCCAAGCCATCTTGGTACACAAGATGGTAGCAGAACCCACTTAGCTGGCATCTCCCAGCTTGAAATCTAGGCCACGTTCCACTAGTTGGATTCAGCACACCATTTACCCTGCATGTTGTGTTGCTTGTGTCTATACACGCCTGTGTGACTCTGCTATGTGTTTAACTATATTACACTATGAAACTACATTACAGTCTTCTAAATATAAAAAAAGTTCAGCTAACAAGGTTGTCCCTAATTTATATTGCAATCTAGTGTGGTGAGCGGGCTCCCTATTCCTGAGAACTGCGAGCGGTGATATTGATGGCAGCTGTAACTGACCGGAAGAGCAGAGCTACAAGCCAGAGCCAGGGCTTAAAAGAACTTGGCCGCCAGAGGCGGCGTGTGGTGAACGGGCTCCCTATTCCTGAGAACCGTGAGCGGTGATATTGACGGCAGCTGTAACTGACCGGAGGGGTGGAGCTACAAGCCGGAGCCGGGGCTTAAAAGAACTTGGCCGCTGGAGGCGGCACCTAAGGGCAGCGCCCTTGTGCGCACGGCCTTTGGCGACGGCCGTGAGTGGCCGTGTTCCTTGGGACAGAGGACAGTTATCCTAGTTACTTTGCTTACCTTTTGGCGATTCTTGGGGGTAAGCCATTGGGTGGGGTATTTGGGCTAATCTTCTGGGTGAGAGATACCTCTTTGATCCTGAGGATGTCGGTAAGAAAGCAGGAGACTGCCGAGGGAGCTAGGGGCTTGGCTACCCAGCTGAAAAACTCCAAACAGCGGAAGATCGAAACCTTTATGACCTGGCCGGAGCCTAATCCCTCGTCGCCGGTGAGAGGGTTACAGGAGTTTCCCAACGATTGTCGCCCCCTTCTAATTAATAGTACTTCATTACCAAGTGCTGTGCTGGCAGATTTTCACCGTTCCTCCACGCCGAGCAACAGGCAGGGTAGCCCAGATGACTTTTATTTTTCTGTAGAATCGCCGCAACCGGTCAATACTACTTTTGTAATGTCCTGTTTGGCTGACCATGTATTTTTAACTGCATCCTCCATGCGCTGTTTTTCAGCATTTGAACAGGGTTTCGGCCGAACTGGGAACTTTGTCATCCCTGGTTCGAGCATCCTCGCAGGGTGATCAGGGGGAGGGGAGAGCCGTCTAATATGTTATTAAATGATAAGGGTGAGAAGGCAATGACTGCAATTTCTGCAAATAACTCTGGCCCCCCACACGTGATAAGCCCAGTGGCTGCATGTACTCAAGCAGTTAGTACTGTAGAGAGGTCTGTGATTCGGAGGTCAGTGGCCAATCCTACCTCTGTCAATTTAGCAGACTTTAATAGATTGCCACTGAATGTAATTTTCTCTATTCTCCCATTATCCTCGGGCCAATTACCATTTTGGAACTCTCCTTTAGATATTGCCGAGCACCTCAGAGCATTGCTAAGGGTATCTTCACTAAGCCAGAGTCCAACTAGGCGTGATATTATTTCTATTGAACACCTTAGTATTAGGAAAGATCGTTGGGTTCTTAATGTTCTGTTTAACAAGCAGGAACTAGTGGATTTAATATTTCAACAGGCCGAAAGCCTGGAATCCAGAAATGTCTTTGTGGCAAGAGCTATGTGCCCAAGACCCATGCAAGGGGAGTCAAGAGCCACTGGGGGGGGGAAATCCCACCAGTGGATGGTGTGGTAGCCCCACCCCAGGGGATGGGTTTCATAGCTAACACAAAAGGCACTTCAGGAATGAGGATGCAAAGTAAGGTCAACAGGCAAGCTGGGACCTCTAACCCCTCTTCCTATAAAGACTGCGAGGCTGCTGTCTCCGAGGAGGTACAAATGGACTGGGATAACCCAATAGTGGACAAAGGTCCTGTTGCTCACCCAGAGGGTTTGAGTACCTTCAGAGAAATAAAAGGTGAAGGGAACGTTACAACTCCTGTCCAGCAATGCACCCTTAAGCTATCTAACACAAGTAGGAGCATGAGCCAGATTTCTAGGGAGCAGACCTCAATCTTAGAACAAATGGAGGGTATTTTTCATCAATTGGGGAGGGTTACGAAGCCGCAGAAGCGCCTCCCAGGCTGCTCTGATGGTGCTCAGGATCTAAGAACGGCGAGGGTTGCATCTCGCTCGCAGTCTATAATAACTTTGAATAACACGTTGATATGCTGTGTGCCCCCTCAGGGGGTTGAGCCGGGTTTATTTAATGAAGGGGTTGCTCCACTTGGGGGTGCAGGGAATCCTGTGCCTTTTTTCCAGTTTGAGCAACCTCATTCTTATTGTCACGAGGTACTTCCAGCCCCCCTGACTAACACACAGCTGTGCGGGGCGGGGATAGATTACCCACCCCAGAGTCCACCAGAGTCAATTAAGTATGGGGGGGGATTGCGGGTGTTGGTTCAGATAGCATATTTCCCCAGATCCCACAGGGTTTGGCTCAGAGGAGCAAGGGTGGGAATCGGTTCTCCCCAATTTTGACCTCTCATCTAGAAATAAATGGGTCAAGTCAACTACCGAGGATACTGCCACAGGAACAGGTTTTTAGTGAGGGTATGACTGGATGTAAAGAAAGGTCAGAAGTGGATGGAATTTTTTCTTGCCAGGCTAAGTGACTGAAGGAGACTGATGTATCCATCCTGAGAATCCTTAGCTGGAATATCTCAGGATGGAAGGAGCATCAGTATGGTTCGGACTTTAGGGATTTGATTGAAAATTGTGATATTCTCCGTTTGCAGGAAACATGGGTAAATTACCAGATAGGACGGCAAGGGTTTCTAGTACATGTCTCTCCCACAAGATCCTTTAAGAACAAGGGGCGGCTTAGTGGAGGAATAGCGCTCTTCCTCCGAGCCTCAGTATTGATATGTTGGCGGTAGTGGATGCGCAATTTGGCCTGTGGTACTGTGTAACTAGGGAGGGGAAGGTACTGTGTAACTACTTGTGGCCAATGCATACATTCCCCCAGTGGCCTCAGTATATTATATGCCTGGAATTTGGGAGCAAATGGGGGATGCTATCCAGGGTGCTTATTTAAGATTCCCCGGAGTGATGATGATCTTGGGCAGTGATCTGAATGTCCGGATGGGCAACCCGGCCAAGCTGGGAACTATAGGGTGTCTCGATTTCACAATAATCCCCCCATTTAATAATATCCGACTTTCGAGGGACACGACACTGTGTCCCAGGGCACCAATATTGCGTCAGTTTCAAAGGAAGTTTGATTTGGAAATCTTAAATGGTAGGGTACCTGGGGATATTCCTGGTGATTATACCTTCCACTCAATTTTGGGGGTGGGCGTGACTGACTACTTTTTGACACAGTTTAACTATGTCAAGGACGCTCTTGAGTTAAGGATTTTGGCCTCACTGGAAACCGAACATTCACCTCTGGCCCTTAAGATCAGTAATTTTCTTGGGAGTAAGAGGTGGCCAGTGCAGGATACAAGTGAACAAGTGAGTGATAAAAATCTACAAATGAGGGTACAAAAGAAATGGTCCCCTGAAGTCCTTGCTAATTGTTTGCTGTGGCTGAACCCGGAATTGGGCCGAGAACGAAGTGAGCTAATAGAACATCTATACAAAGGGGACGTGATAGCTTTTGAATTTTTGATAGAGTTCCTTGGGCAGATTCCATCCTTTCTCCCCTCGGGTAGGGCAACTCAAAATCATTCTGAGGTTTGGTTTGACGCCACCTGTCGCAGAGCTAGGAAGTCTCTGCGGCAAGGTGGTTGGGAGGATGAAAGGGATTCCATCTAAGGTGGCTAGAGACAGGGTGGGATATGAAAGAAAACAATATAAACAGCTGCTGAAGAAGAAAAAGGCCGAGTTTCATGAACTGCAATGGACTCTGCTACAACAGGCGGTACAGTCCAAAAACTCTAAGAAATTTTGGGGATTGGTACCTGGGGATATTCCTGGTGATTGTACGCTAGGCAACAGAGGCCCAATTCCTGAAATATTGTCTTCAGCAGCTAAACGGGAGGTTCATTTCACCGCTCTCTTTTCCGGTACACAGCCATGGGTCATACCACCTGACATTCATCCTGCTGATAGGTTTCCGGAGTGGCCGCCGGTTGCGCTAGACGAGGTTAAAGCTTTGATCCTCTCGCTTAAGGAGGGAAAGGCTCCGGGCAGTGATTTTATCCCCCCGGAGCTGTTAAAACATAATACAGATTGGTGGGCAGGGCTATTGGCCCCCCTTTTTACATCCATAAATGCAACGGGTGCAATACCGAGGCACTGGTTACAGAGCATAGTGGTCCCCATCTTTAAAAAAGGAGATGCTTTGGATCCAGCTAATTACAGACCTATTAGCTTGTTGTCAATCATTGGGAAACTTTATACCAAGTTTCTATTGGGTAAATTTGGGGCATGGTTGGACGAGGAGGGAGTTATTCACCCAGAGCAAGCGGGATTCAGAGCAGGTCAGTCAACAACTGATCAAGCATTTGTACTAAGAACGTTGTTTACCAAATATGCAGGGGCACAAGTAAATGCCCCCTCCCTTTATTGCTGCTTTGTGGATTTGCGGGCCACTTTTGACTCTATTGATAGAGAACGCTTATGGACTAAATTGGGACGGTCCTCAATTGACGGGCGATTGCTCTTCTTAATGATTAAGCTCCATAACAACAATACCCTGCAGGTTAGAGCTGGCAAAGATCATCCACTAACTAAGACTATTAAAGTGGAAACAGGCGTTAGGCAGGGATGCCTACTTGCGACAGCCTTGTTTAATTTTTATTTAAACGATGTGGTTCCGTTCATGGAAAGAGTGGAGCTGCATGCCCCTAAGTTGGGCAGTAAGAGGTTGGCCATGCTCCTATATGCAGACGACACAGTGTTGCTTGCAATGTCCCAGGTTGGCTTGAGACAGGGAATGCATAGTTCTGCCCTTTATTGCAGTTGGGAAAACCTAACTATCAATTATGAGAAAACGAAGGTCTTAGTGGTGAGCAGATGCAAGAAGCAACATCGATGGTATATTAACGATAAGGTGGTTGAACAGATCAGGGTATTCAAATATTTGGGAATCATCTTTGAGGCTTCAGGGAGCTGGAAGTACCACTATGAAGCTGCATTGCAACAAGCACGTAGTACAACTAAAGCGTTGGCAAAATTTTATTTTTCCAGGGGAGGGAAGCTAATTGAGCCGGCAATTCACCTCTTTAAGGCCAAAGTTATTTCACAGCTCTTGTATGCTGTACCAATCTGGGGTAGTGAGTTGCTAGACAGGCTTGAAGCCCCCCAGAATAACTTCATTCGTACTATCCTGTGTCTGCCCAAATGTACTCCAAGAGTGATTTTGAGAGCCGAGTTAGCATTGAGAACTATTAGGCTTCAGGCGACATTATTGCTACTCAAATATTGGCTCAAAGTCGCTGTGTTGCCACCGAATCCTCAGTCACTTTTATTCTTTATTCGAGAGGAAAGATCTATGCTTGCCTGGTCACAGCCCAATGAGGAAATATATGTTACGATGGGCTTGGCTAAAGACCGTCTGAGATCTTTGGACTATGGCCAAGCAGTAGTGGAAATTAGGCAGAGGTTTGTGGATCAGGAGATCCAACAAGATGAAGCGGCCATCCAAGTTCAAAAGATAGCACCAGACTACTTGTTTCTTAGCCAGAATGGGTTGCGGCCAGATTATCTAGCTTGGCCCCAGATGAGGTATCGGCGTGCAATGACTCTTTTAAGATGTAATTTATTCCCATCAGCATGGGTGGAGGGAAGGCATCTTAAAATTCCAAAAAAATCTTAGACTATACCAGGTATGCA
The DNA here is from genome assembly GCA_003113815.1 of Sphenodon punctatus. Classification (NCBI taxonomy): domain Eukaryota; kingdom Metazoa; phylum Chordata; class Lepidosauria; order Sphenodontia; family Sphenodontidae; genus Sphenodon; species Sphenodon punctatus. The sequence goes on from QEPC01003596.1 coordinate 868,987, forward strand.
AGGAAGTGTCAATAGATTCTGTGGAGCATATCTTGCTCTATTGCACCGGGTATGACAACGTGAGAAAGGAATTCTTGTTAAGTCATATAAAGGCTCTACCCAGTTTTGTGGGAGACAAAATAAGGGTGCAGTTGCTACTGAGGGGGGATGACTCTAGTTGCTCCAGAGTAGTGGCGATTTTTGGATCCAGAATTCTGGCAGGGATAGCCCACCCAAAGTGAGATGGTCTCCAGGGGTCAAGCTCTGCCAAGGTATGCCCCGTAGAAGAGCTAGGCATTTCCCTAGTTAGGTAGACCCGATTAGTTCTAGATGAGCGCCCTGGACGTATTATTATGCTGAGGACACATGGACCCTATTAGAAGGGGGGAAATTTATGGTACAAGCTGTCATGGTGGTGTTTAAGGGAGGTGTTCTAAGAAGTTTACCTCGTTCCTTCACCCTGGAACATGGAGAAAGGAGGGGTGACATTTTAATGTGTATACTTTATGTACCTTGATATAATTTATATTGCATTGTGAAAGGAGGCCACTGTGGCCCAGAGCCTACATATTCTCTTTGGGGCCTTTTTGCTCTTTGGGCTTTTTGGGCCTATTAGGCCTTCTGATTCATAATTTTGACTGACTTTGTGTGTTTATATGTATTGGCCCTGATATGTATTGGGTTGGATGAAGTTTGTGCTAGTCTGTTGGTTTATGTTTGTATTTACTGACTTCGGTTATGGCGAAAGCTAATGCCGTAAATAAACATTTATTTATATTTATATTGCAATCTGGGCATGAAATTTCAAAGCCAGGCATAGATTTCAAGCTATTAGATTCCACGAGAATGCTTTTGGTCTTTACCAATCCAATCATTTGTGTGGGATTCCTCCCAACTAACAGAGAATGAAATCGAGCTCATAATCTATGTTGGTGTAAAAGAGTTGGCTGCTGGAGAATCTTCACACTGTGCCTTTTGCTGCTTCTTCTGATTGGCACAGTGAAAGTCTAAGGGAATATATGCAAAGGCAAAAAATGAATTACAATGTACTTCTTCCAAAGATACATTATTGTCATAAGAAGCAATACAGATATTGCCAGAGGGAACGACAGATTCCCAAGATTTCTCTCATAGGTAGGAATGGAAGCAATCACCTACTCACAAGGGGTCACACCTCCTGACTGGACTCAAAACCTCATGCTCACTGAACATCACTGTCTCTCTTTAATCCACTGGTAGGTTGCTTCATTCCATGATAAAATCTATTAATTTATTTTTCAAATGTATACATCACCATTCCCACAAGGGTTCAGGGTGGCTTACAATAATAAAACAACAACAATTCATAAAACAAAACACTCACTCCCATCTCTCAAAATTCCCACTCTCCCCACAACCCTACCCAAAGACCCAACCAAACCTCATCCCTGCCCACCAAATGCACTTCCCTATAAAAATGCTTTACACTGCCTCCAAAAGATGTTCAGGCTTGGGCTCAAGCAAACCCCCCAAGGGAAGGGAAATCCATAAAACCGGGACAGCAACTGAGAACGTTCTCTTGTGCACCCCCGTCCTACGGATAAGTGTAACAGATGGAACCTGCAAGAAGGCATCCCTGGCCAACTGTAGGGGTCACAATAGAACACAGTAGGACAGGCAGTCTCTTAGATATACGGGACCCAGACTATTTAGGGCTTAAAAGGTCAAAATCAGCACCTTGAATTGTGCCCAGAATACTATAGGTAGTCAGTACAGACTTTGGAGCACCGGTGTAATATACTCTTGGTAACTCGTCCCAGAAAGGAGGCGAGTCGCCGCATTCTGTACCAGCTGCAGCCTACGAACAGTCATCAAGGGCAGTCCCACGTACAGCACATTGCAGGAATCTAGCCTCGAGGTGATGAATGTATGGGTAACAGTGGCCAGATTCAAGTCTGAAAAAAGGGGCAATTGGGTTCCTTACCTTGGGAACTGCCTTTCTATAGCGTTCGAGGGAGGTTATTCAGATACAGGGAGCACTCTCCCTCATGGCCAGTAGGAGGCAGCACCGACTTTCACTGGGAATGTGTAGGGAGAGTGCACCATCGCTTCCCCAGGTATACCACAGCCGAAGGATCCAGATAACATCTGTAATGAAAAAAGAAAACACAACCTCCCCCAAACAACAGGGGAGGGAAATGAGAACCAGCTACCCATGAAGGGTGCAAACAGAAATAACCCGCCCAGAAACCATGACAGAAGGTTCAGAAACTGTAATCCCCAGGTGGGCCGAATAACCTCCCTCGAAGGCTATAGAAAGGCAATTCCCAAGGTAAGGAACCCAATTGCCCTTTCTATGGCCTTCTCATCTGGTTATTTGGACATAGGGAGGTAACAGAACAGTGACGTCCATTCGGCAAGGGGAGGGACAGTGTGTTTAAGATGAACCCTGGACTCCCTGCAAAATCTGCTGGCTGAAGGTGGCCTCCAGAAGATCAATCTTATAGTGCTTGGTGAAGGTATGAGGGCTTTTCCAAGTAGCCACCTTGCATCTCACCCCAAGTGGGGCCCTGGAGCTAAAGGCCCAATTAGTGGCAGCTCCCCGTGTGGAGTGGGCCAGAACTCTAGCGGGGGGGGAAGAGACCCACGGCTCTATACGTATCAGTGATACAGGCCGAGATCCATCTAGAAATGACCGCCTTTGAAGCCCTCTTGCCTTTTGAGCGAGGGTGGTAGCTTACCAAGAAGCAGGAAGTGCGCCGGAAAGGTTCTGTGCGTTCCAGGTACATCTTAAGAGCCCGGCGTACGTCGAGGGTATGCCACAATTTTTCTAGACGGTGACGGGGGTGAGGACAGAAAGAAGGGAGGACCACTTCCTGGGACAGGTGGAAGAGGGAGGACACCTAAGGCAAGAAGGAAGGGTCAAGTTGTAAGATGACCGATTCCCTCCGGAAGGTGCGCAGGGCCAGATCCATGGAGAGAACCCCGATCTCCGAGACCCTTCTAGCGGAGGTAATGGCAATTAGAAAGGCTACCTTGAGGGAGAGGAAGTAGAGAGAGACTTCTCTGAGTGGTTCCAAAGGGAGCACCCATAAGGGCTCTGAGCACCACATTGAGGTTCCAGGTGGGAAACCTATGGACAACGGGTAGGGAAATGCGTCGGGCAGCCCTTAAAAACTGACGTACGTGGGGATGGCTGGACAGGCGAAGCCCGGTGAAAGCTCCTAGGGTGCTATCCAGCGCTGCTAATTGTCTAGAGAGTGTGTCTGGCCCCTTGTCCAACCCCTCCTGGAGAAACCGGAGAACTTGGGCTATGGAGGGGGTTTGAGGGGGGACCTGATGGGTGTGGCACCATTTAACGAACACCCCCCAGGTGCACTGGTAAATATGCTGAGCGGACTTGCGTTTGGATACCAACAGTGTCCACACGACAGTATCTGAATACCCCAAACTCCGAAGGGCTACGGTCTCAAGAACCCCGGCTGGTTGTAGCGCAGGGGACCCTGGGACAACAGATCCAGGGCGACGGGAAGTTCCAAGCGTTCCCCGGTGGACAACGTGATCAGGTCTGTGAACCACGATCTGTGGGGCCAGAAGGGGGCCACCAAGATGACAGTTGCTCGTTGTTTGCACCTGTGGATTGCTCGGTTGAGGAGGGGAAACAGGGGAAAGGTGTATAGGAGATCCAAGGGCCACTGCTGGCTGAAGAATTGGGCCATCTTGGCGTTGGAAGGGGAGGCAAACAAGTCCAGAGCTGGAGGGCCGAATCTGTATACAGAATCAGCCAGAATGCTGCTTGGCTGAGGGACCATTCCCATGGATCCACTGCTTCTCTGTTCAACCAGTCTGCTTCCACATTGTCCACTCCCCATATGTGCAGAGCAGACGGAGAGAGATGAATCTCCGCCCAGCGTAGCAGGCACATGGCTTCCTTGTGGAGTGTTTGAGATCGTGAGCCTCCCTGGTTGCTGACGTAAACCATGGCTGTTGTGTTGTCTGTGAAGACATATTTCCCCTGCACTTGATGGGTGAAGTGCTGCAGGGCAAGTCGAATGGCTTTGAGCTCCAGCCAACTGATGCTGTGATTGTGATCTAGCACAGACCAGGTGCCCTGCATTACACTTGAATTTAGGTAGGTGCCCCAGCTGGACAGACTGGCGTCTGTCGTAAGTATTACTCGTCAGCTCCATTAGAGGGACTCCCAGATCGAATCTCTGAGGGTCCTCCCACCGAATGAAGGAGAGGAGGGTCTCCGGATTGACTGTGAGGGTAGCAGGTGAGTTGTTGATGATGTGCACCTGCCACGGTCAAAGTAACCTCTGAAGTTCTCGTGAGTGGAAACAAGCCCACTGTAGATGCCGAATGCAGGACACCATGAGACCTAGCAGGGATGCGTGTGTTCGCAGCGGGGATCAAGGTTGTGCCCATACCAATGTCACAAGCTTCAGAGGAATGAACACTCTGTCTTAGGTGGTGTCGATGATCACTCCCAGGTGTTCTAGCCGTTGTGTGGGAGTGAGGTGGCTCTTGCCTCAGTTGATCAGGAATCCATGGCAGTTGATGGGCGAACTTCTGTGACAGGGCCCGGATGAGCAGGTCGTCAAGGTGGGGGAAATATAGCAGTGTGCTCTAAGTGAAGGTTTGCAATGAGAGGAATGAGTACCTTGGTAAACGTCCACGGTGCCGTGTCGAGGCCAAAGAAAAGGGCTCAATACTGCCAGCGCTGGCCTTCGTAGCAGAAGCAAAGCCATCGTCTGTGATCTGGAAGGATGGGGACATGAAGATAGGTGTCCTTGAGGTCCAGCAAGGCTAGCCAGTCATTACGCGAGAGGAAAAGGGAAGTGTGGCCCTGATGGTTACCCAGCTGAATTCTTTCAAGGTTTCGCAGATGAGCTGGCTCCAATCCTAACCCAGGTATATAACTCATGTTGCACAGAAGATAAAATGCCTGAAACATCTTACAAGGCCAACATTGCACTCTGCCCAAAACTGGGGTGTGACCGAGAGTGCTGCAGAGCATACAGACCAATCTCGCATCTTAATTTGGATTTTAAGATACTTTCAAAAATCCTGGCCAACAGGTTATTTAGTATAACAGACCGCCAAGTTGGAATGGACCAGTCAGGATTTTTACCAGGCAGACTGGGAATAGACAATATAAGAAAAGTAATTAACATTATCTATCTAATTCAAAAAGAAAAGATACCTGCAGCCATTATATCGCTCGATGCTGAAAAAGTATTTGATTTTATAGAACATAAATATCTGTTTGCAGCACTAGAAAAAATGGGAATAGAGGGATCATTTCTAGAACTTATTAAAATAATATACAAAGCACCGAGAGCCTCGCTGATAGTGAATGGAGAGAAAACACCATTTTTTTATTTAAATAGAAGAACAAGACAGGGGTGTCCTCTCTCCCCTTTACTATTTGACTTGGCATTAGAACCCCTACTGTCAGCAATGAGACAAACGCAGGACATTAGAGGAGTTCAGACAGATAAGGACCAATATAAAGTGGCAGTTTATGCTGATGACACGATTGTGTTTATGACTCAAATAAAAAGCACAGTTCCTGTCTTTCTACAACTCAGAGAATTTTGGACAAATATCAGGTTATAAAATTAACAAAGATAAATCCCACATGTTACTATTTAATCAGCATCATATGCCTAAAGACGACCTGGAGAAGCTTAGCCCATTTAGATTACAAAAACACAATATTAAATATTTAGGAGTAAACATCCCTAAAAATTTGAAACAGCTATACAAAATAAATTACCTGAACCTGTTGGAAGAATACAAAAATAGAATCCAGTCATGGCAGAATCTACATATATCTTGGGTGGGGCGTATAAACCTAGTTAAGATGATACTTCTTCCAAGGTTTCCATATGTAGTTTTGGCACTGCCTATAGAACTCCCAATACAATTCTATAATATGTTTAATAAAATGATAGCGGGCTTCATCTGGAAAAACCACCACCCTAGAATTAGAAAATCCATAATGAGACAAAGGTGGACTGAGTCTGCCAGACATTAAGCTGTACCACTAGGCGTCAGGCTTAAGGGCAGTTAAGATGTGGATAAAGGAGGTGGACATTCTAATTCCAAATTGGGTACAGTTGGAGCAATTCCTACACCAGGAAGTAAACCTTAAAAAATGGATAATGGGATAATGGAGGGTGTAAAACCCATGCAGGTCACAGATAAGAAACATCCATTTGTGGGCTGGGCCCTGAGAATCTGGTCTACCTGTATTAGGAGACTAGATATTATGCAGGGGAAATCGCTATACACTCCGATATTCGGAGATATCACAAAAAGCTGCGGATTCAAGAAAGATATGAAAGATAAATGGCATAAAAAGGGATTAGTAAGAGTAGCACATAACGAGCTGTTTAAAACACAGGAGGAGTTCAAGAACACCCTAAAAGAAAAAATCCCCTTCCTCGACTATATGAAATTAAGGTCAGTATTTTCCAAGACAGAGGATAAGGTACACTTTAATAGAGAAAGATCAGGCTTAGAAAAAATAATCATGGATAATACAGACGAGAGCAGTTATGTCAAGAATTTATAGAGTTATACAAGATTTACCACCCACCGGACACAAGTTATTTGGCCCAATGGGGACGGGACCTGGGGAGGGTCATGACTGAAGAAGAGGAACAAAAAATATGATATACAATGAATAAATTCTCATGGGCCCTCTAAATAAAAGAACAACAAATCAAACTGAGCCTAAGGATGTATACGACTCCTCAGAGGCTGAACCAAATCAATAAAAACGACCCCAACTTATGTTGGAGAGGGTGTGGGGAGGTGGGCTCATACCTACACTGTTGGTGGGAATGTCAGAGGGTAAATAAGTTCTGGCATATAATATGGCCACATCTCATTCAGGTGGCTGGGATGGAGGTACCTTTCTCCGCAGAGTTGGCCTTACTAGGGTTATTCTCGGAAACGGGGGTACTCAGTCACCGACAGAAGGCGAGTCATCAGTTGAGACTGGCTGCGATCCATATAATAACTTGTTCATGGAAGTCGGCTCAAGGCCTTACGAGAACAAAATGGAGGAATAGACTATGGTATATAATCACGATGGAGAGGGTTATGGCAAAAATTGAGGGCAAAATGGACGATTTCTATCTTGTCTGGAATCCACGCTGGGACATTATTACGGCCTTACACGAAGGCAGAAGCAAAGCCCCTACGATTTGTATGACAGACATTTGAACATCCACAAGACAAAAAAAAAAAAAAAGATGGTGATGAACTTGGTGTCATAAGTTATGGTTATAAGGGCTTATATTGTTATGTGTTTGTATTTATGGTTTTGGTGTACGTGTATATAATTAAAAAATTAATTTAAAAAAAAGAAAAGGAAAATGGAGGCTAGGGTCTCCATCTTGAATCGCTGCGCTTTGAGTGCCTTGTTCAGGCGCTTCAAGTCGAGGACTCCTCTCCACACTCCGCTTTTCTTCTGCACAAGGAATAGAATGGAGGCCCCTTCTTTTTTCGTGCCATGGTACCCTTTCTATGGTTCCCATCAGTTGTAACCTGTTTAATTCCAGGCGTATCGCTGTGTGTTTGGAGGCGATGCGTGAGCGAGAAGATACTCGGAAGAACTCCCTTGGTTTGTATTTGAATTCAATCGAGTATCCCCTCGCTACTGTTTGCAGAACCCAGGCATCTGTGGTTGCCAGCTCCCACCTGTGAGCGAAGCTGGGCGGAGGCTAGGAAAGAGGATCCGGGGCAGTCAGGCGTCCTGCTTGCAGGTGGGGGATCCGGAGCACCTGGGATACGAAGGCTGGGATGGAAATCTGCTAGGCCTTGCTCCACGTACACAATGGTCTCTGCCACGTGCTTGGAAGTTCCAGGGGTTGCCTAAAGAATGGCCTCGTCTGGGTCCCTGTGAGAAGCATTGAAAGGGGCAAAAAAAGTTTTTAAAGGACTGAACCTGGTTAAGAGAGCGCCTCTCCTTATTTGATGCCTCGGCCAAGGCCTTACCCAAGGCAGAGCCGAATAGCTTGCCCCCTTTGAACGTACTGTTAACCAGGAGGTTCTCTGCATGAGGGTCTGCATGCCAGGAGCAGAGCCACAATCTGCGTCTGGCTGCCACGCCTTTGGCAGCCCAGGTGACTATATCCATGGATGAGTCTATCAAGAAAGGCATGGATGAGGGTAACGTTAGTGGCAAGTTTAAGAGATAGAGAGATTGATATGTTGGGGTCTTTACCAAGTTTGAACCACTTCATTATGGCTCTGGAGACATAGGAAGCAGTAGTAGCCATTTGTAGGACATTAGACAAGGCCTCAAACTCTTCCTAAGTCCGATTTCTACTCCCTTGTCGGTGGAGTCTTTGGGAAGGAGATCCCCCTCAGAGGGGAATAACGACTGTCGGGCCAAGGAGGCAGCCGCCGCGTCAACTTGAGATGGTTTAAAGAGAGGGTCGATGTGTCTGGAGAAGGTATACAGGGACTGCTGAACCCTGGATAGCTTCAAGGACTTGGTGGGCTGTTTCCATTGTGCCTTTATTATTTTTTCGAACACCCTGTCTAGAGTGGTACCCCTTGATCTCCAATCTAATTTGGGGATATAGTCCCTGTCGGAGTCCTCATCAGAGGAAGAGTCAGAGTCCCTTTTCTTCAGGGCTCTGGGCGTAATCCTGAGGATCCTTTCCGCTCGTTTTACTAGCTTTGGGCCATGGTCCGAAGGTAGTTCCCTACCCAGTTCTTTAGGTCCCTTTGACAGGATATCCTGCCACTTGGGCGGCTCTGTGTCTGATGAATGAGGGGAGCGGTTTGAGGATGCCAGGTCAGAATTCTCCTCTGAGGTTGTGTTTATCACAGAGGGGTTCTGGTGTTGCTGGTTCTCTCTCTTTTCCGGGGGGGGGGGGCAGGGTCAGACTCCTCCTCAGGCGGCAGCTCTCCCTCTTCCATGAGGGAAGAGCCCACATCGTCTTCTGAGGAGGAGCCAATGTAATCCTTAAGGGATCGCTTCTGGGAAGGTTTGTGGGTGCTTTTTTGCTCACCCTTCCCTGAAGACTTGGATGCCCCTTTGAAAGAGGTTTTGGGAGGGGGGGACAGGCGGGCGCACTTGCGGGATCGCCGTGTCCGGGTCTGCTTCCCCTCTATGCGGGCCAGGACCCTCATCATAGGTTTTAGGGCATCCAGCTGAAGCTGCTGGATACGGTTGACGGAAGGGGTCCCTCTTACTTGCTGGGAGGCAGAAGAGGCTGCATCTTTGTCCTCCTCCTCCGCTTCTGAGCAGCTGCGTGGTTCCTCCTGCTCATGGATGCAGGCCACGGCTTGATTTTGGAAGGGGGGGGGGGGGAGAACAGTTTTGTTTACCGCCGGCGCAGCCCTCCCGCTGTGCCGCAGTTCGGAAGGCCGCCGCCCTGCGAGTTTTGTTGGTCTCCACCATGAAGCAGGTACCCGAGCAGGGGGGCATACCTCGGGGGGTGATCCCCCGCACCTGCTCTGTCCCGAACCCGGGGAGCGGTACTGGGGGGAAGATGTTGGAGCGGGAGACGCCGCTTGGTCAGACGGCACCCACAGGGCGCTTGAAAAAACTGGAAGGGATTCCCTCTTCGTCCGTAACTGAAAACTTGGAGGCCCCACCCCCCATCCCTCGTAGGGAGTGTACGGGCTCAAAAGTCATGCCGGGTGCAGAGCACCCATGCTGCAGCTTCTAGCTGATCTGAGGCAGGCTTTCAACTGGGGAAGTGAGGGCATGCTCTCCCTACGCATACCCAGTGAAAGTCGGTGCTGCCTCCTACTGGCCATGGGGGAGAACGCTCCCTACGTCCGAATAGCCGGACGAGAAGGCCACAGAAAAGACTTTCACCAGACGGAGTTGGTGAAAAGCGCTCCTGGCCACCACCATGACCTGACAATCCAGGTGCAGCGAGGGATTCAGAAGCACTCCAAGGCTGCTAACCTGATCGACCAGAGGGGGCCGGACCCCATCGATGACAGGTGTCCCAACCTCCTCCAAGTCGTAGGACCGACTGATAAAAGTTCTGCTGTGCTTCTACTCTTTCCCCAGGATCAGGCACAGTTTCTCATTGCTTTTAGATGTAAAGTTCTACTACAAACAGTAATAATTTTGTTGTTATAGCTTCTGCCCAGTGTCTCCCAGCCAAATGGTGCTTGGAGTGCTTTGCATAAAATACATCACCACAATATAAAATACATTTACAAACAATTTAAAAGGGGAAGGTAAAGGAGGAGGACGAGGACTAAATACATGAAGGGGAACTAGCAGTGGATCCTGAAAGCACCTGGAGAATAAATAAGGTGCTTTTGAAGGTGAGGGAAGAACTACGACAAACATCTGGAGAGAAGAAGTTTCACTCGGAAGGGCCGACCACTGACTTACAGTGTAATGGTGAGATTCCCCAAAGCGAGGGCTATTTCTGAGCGAAGACAACCATCAAGGTGACACTCCAGGAGCAGGTCTCAAATATAGACAGGGCCTATATCATTCAGGGCCCTGAAAATCAGCAGCGCAATCATAAGTTAAATCCATTGCTCTACAGGCAGGCAGTGCAAAAAATGCAGGATGAGCGTAATATGATCATGGCTTCCCAAACCAGTAACCAGCTGTGCTGCCTCATTCTGAACAAGTTGCAATAAACATTGCTGGAAGCCCACTGTAGAGAGAATTACAAAGAATCAAGCCTCATGGTCACCATGGCATAAGTCAATTTGGCAAGGTCAGCCTGGGAACAGTAAGGGCACAGCTTACAAAAATTGCACAGCTGGAAAAAGCATCTCCGAACCATTTCGGACACCTGATTTTTCACAGACAGTCGTCAAAAAGAATTAGGAGAACAAAAAGCTAAAATCATCTGGGAACCTATGTACAAATGTGCCTCCTCCTTAGAAGTTAAAGAGGCCAAAATAAAATTGACTATGAGATTTTATCTGACGCCAGATAGAACGAGATATACGGTGCCAGAGGGTAAAGCGCTTTGCTGGAGAGGGTGCGGGGAATGGGGAGACTACCTGCACTGTTGGTGGTATTGCAGCAGGGTGCACGCCTTCTGGGGAAAGGTGTGGAAAGTGATAAATCATCTAGTAGTGGAACATTAGTTCCCTTCAGACCAGAGGTGGCACTACTGGGTTTATATCCGGAAAGGGAAGCTTTGAAGGGGAAGATCCAAGCCTGCAAGATGGTCTTCCTAGCCACCATCAATATAATTCTTAGGCATTGGAAGGATCAGAGAGAACCCCAGATGGATGAATGGCTACAAAGGCTGATATTCATGTTTACAATGGAAAAACTACAGGCAGGTCTGCAAGGGAGGCTAAACAGTTTTAAAGAAACATGGGCACCCATAGTCAAAGCATTGGACAAAGAATTGTCTTGGGTAAAAAATATAAATACGCTCTTTGACACACAGTTCTAAATAACAGAGGATGATCCGATATCAGTATATTCTCCGGTTCAACAATATGTTAAGATAAATGTGCCATCCAACGCTCTTTTGTAACACACGCACAAGCTACAAATCTCGTGTTTTCTTTATGTGGTTAATGTGTATGCTGTTATTGCAAAAAAATGCATGACAACATAGCGCTGTAAGTGACATAAACACCTGTTTAAAACTGAAACTGACAATAAAAATACACAATTTAAAAAAAAAAAAATAAAAAAAAAAATAGGATGCCCAGGTTCTTTATCCGGCCCACCACTTCCACCTCAACATGCAGCAGGGCACCAAGGTAGATGAGGACATCCTCATATCAACTGCCCCTCCCTACCAGTACAACCTCAGTCTTTCCCAGATAGAGCATGAGGTAGCACCAACGCATCCAGCTGGCTATTCAGGCATTCCTCCAAGACAGGGGCCAGGGTGACAGAATTCACAGGGCAAGAGATATACAGCTGTGCAATATCAGCATAGTGATGATACTCAACCCTGTGCTTCAGTCTTAACTTCCTGAAGGGTTGTGCTATCCCTGATGATTTGAGAAAGCATTTTTCTTTTCACCATCTCATAAATGGGATGCTTAAGGATGAGGGTCTCTGTCCGTCTCTCTCCTCTAGTTAGGTAGTCATTTTCCATCTCCCTTTGGTCAAGTCTCCCTTTGGTTCCAATCCACCAATAAAGGGTAGGTATGCTGCATTTGTCATTGAGTCTGTGACATAGGGATGACAGCCATGATCACTGTCTGCTGAGGTGACGGCAACAGTCAGGGTGATCACTGTTAGTCAGAAAAACAGATACTAAAAGCAGGCCATGGAAAATATCGCATAAGGGTTAAACTTTCAGTTGAAGACAAAATTTAGCAGAATTTAGTGACACAAGCAGGGCAGGGAGGCTCTTAGGTGGTACCAAATAAGAAGGTAACAAGCTGTCAAAACTTGACCAACAACAGGTCAGCTTGCTCTGAAATAGATACAGAGTCAGAACAGGTATATCTCCCCAATCACTGCCAGAACAGATAATGGAAATATTTCTGGGCGTCTCGCCCAACGGCGTTGCTAATGCACAAGCGCCTCCTAAAGGTTTCTGGCAACAGTACACCTGCGTTCTAGACACACCTTTAAATTATACTTATTCACATTTGAATATTGGGGTGCTCAAACAAGTGGAGTCAGATTACCATGAACCATGTTCCAAACTCCTTTCAGTATCACTAGAACACCCAGCTAAAAATAATAATAAAAAAAGACAAAAAGGGGAACAACCCCCTCATAGTATTTTACTTAGTAGAAGACCAGATCATAATACATAGATCGTTTGATTTTAGTTGATCCAGAACACGGGTATACAAATACACATAGGAACAGCAATGAATACCTGCACATTCACACAGTAAATAGACACGTTCATAAAGCTATTTTGCTTTTAAGCAGTTTAAGAAACTTTGGTCAAACAGAATAAAGAAGCCAGCAGGAATCCATAATGACTTGGCAACCAAAGAGACAGTGCATTGGGTACCAGGGAGTAGCTATGGACTCAGGCCAGGGGCTTTACCCTGTCAAAGATAAGAAGAACTAAGAAGATTAAGGAGGTGCCATAGGTGGGCTGACTTTAGAATCTCACCTCAGGTTGCAAAAAGGATGGACTGGTCAATTCTAGCCAGGTGATCCAGCCCAAAAATTACGCTTTGGGATGCCAAAAAGGGAGGGTCTCGACTAGATCGGTTGTTTCAGCCTACCTGGCTGTTACTAACCAAGGTGCATAAAAGAGCAAGACAGAAAAGGTGGGGGTAGCTGACTACTCTCAGCTTGACCACCCGCTAGCCACGTTAACCAGCATCAAGGGACTCTTGACGGTGAACCCGATCAGTGAGACACTCATTGTTAGGGCATTTTGTTTGCCTATTGTACCATCAATACTGCTTGCTATGCTATCAATAAATGCTTCCTACATTCAGGTGTGGTCCTTGCTGGGTGCTATGTAGTTTGTTGTTTTGGTGTTTTTTTTTCATTTCAATTTTAATTTATATCCCGCACTCTCCCGCCTACAGCGGCTCGAGGTGGCTCACAACAGCACAAAATAAGGTCCACAATAGACCATCACATAATATAAACAAAGGTCTACAACCAGACCAATACAATTCATCAACAGCATAATTGAACAACAACAACAGGTTCAGTATTATACAAACCAAATCATAATACAACACCCTCCCCTTCTCCTCCCCATATTACCAATGTTCAACCAGCTAACATCACTGCATCCATCCCCCACCTTCCTGCTGCCACCAGGGCGTGGGGACCAACTTTCCACCCATCCTCCTGCTCTCACCAAGAGGAGGGCCCCTTTCTACAAAAGAACATTGTCAAAAAACCCTCAGTTTAAATCATACAATAAATGCAACATACGATATATTTCCCCCACTCGTCCCAATACCAATCATAGTATCGAACCTCTAATCTCACTTGCAAAACACCTCGGGGCCCGGGCCCCAAAGGGGGGGGGGGGGCTGCCCATACTCAATGTCCTTGCCAAAGGCCCACCTCCTACTCATCATATCTCCTTTGGCTCAGCTAGTACAGGTCCCGGGGTGAGCCCCTCTCCACGCTCCTCTGCCTCTTCTACGGAATTGCTACGTCTGCCACGCCCCCACCAACAGCCCCAGCCGACACCCTTTGGTGTCACCCTTCGGCTGGCGCCCAAGGGCACCAGCCCTGATGTCAATACTTTTACTGCTAGTTTTCACTGTTCCAAAGGCAAATAACGAGTAGTCCAAAACCAACAAGACTCCAAGTTGCTGCTTTTGGCCTATGCAGCTGCTGGGGCAGTTGTTGCAGCGTAATCCCAGTGCCATGCAGTTCTCCTCCCGCAATCAAAGCAGCAACCCCTGCAAGAAAACAGCAGGAAACAAGCTTCCTCTCCCATCCTTTCAGCTCTGAAAGATCCCATGCAGCACTGAAGCCACTGAAAGCCGGTTAGGCAAAGGGGGTTTGCCCATAGGTGGTGCTGCAACGAATCAACCTGTTTAATTTTTTTCCAGAGTGAAAAAGCAAGGTACTGTGAAAAGTCTTATTCCCATGGGCACTAACATAGCCAAACTTTCTATCAGATTCAGCCACCATTTTCCATGCCTTCGCAATCTCAAAGCTACAGTACTGCAATGTGCTCTGTGTGAAGCTGTACTTGATAACTGTTCAGAAGCTGCAGTTGGTGCAGACCATGGCAGTCTGTCTTCTGCCAGGAGCACATCACACCAGTGTTCGAGTCTGCACTCACTCCCAATAGCATTCTGGGATCAGTTCAAAGTGCTGGTTTTGACCTAAAAGCGCCCAAAATGGCACTGGGCCCTACACAGCCACAAGACCATCACTTCCCTCATGGCCCACCATGGCCTCTGAGATGTCAGGAATGACTTTTTGTGCATACCATCTGCTCATCAAGTTTGCACAGCAAGCATGTACAGAGATGTACTCTCAGCAGCTGCCCCACCATTATCAAACTTCCTCTCTCTTGAGGTTCATCTGAGCCCAAACCTGCTCATCTTCTGGAAGCTATGTAAAGAGACTTTTTAAATTTGGTTTGGGATAAGGGATTTTAAATATTTATGGTTTTGTGTGTTGTAACTCATCCTGAGCCCTCATAATAGGGTGGGGTAATAAACTTAACTAATAATAGACATCAAGTTGGTGGCCCAAAGGATAGGGGACTGGAGAATGTTCAATAGAACATTTTTTAGATTATCTAAATTAATCCTACTATGAAAAACAGTTGAGTTTTAAAGAGGTGGCTGAGTCGTCCATGTGTGTCAATGGCAACAATAACTTAATCTTCCCTCACAAGTAAAAAAGTATTTTCTACCTCCCAGCCCTGTAAATTCTGAGATTTGTCAGCTAGCCTGGATTCGTTCTACTTTGTGAAATCACCACCAGTAATAAAACCGGTTCACTCGTTTTTGCAACCCTTCAGTGTCATCAGAATCGTTGAGACTGCATGTTTCCCTCTAAGTGTAACATGAGTTTACAGAAAAGGAAAAATGATACATATCCAAAGAAGTCAATGTGGCTGTACAAAGAGCTTACTAATGAGCTAAAAATCAACCGGGAAACACATAAGAAATGGAGGGACAAGCTACCAAGGACAAATACAGACAAATGGCTCAAACTTGTAGAGATGTTGTCAGGAAGACAAAGGCAAAAAATGAGCTAAGCTTAGTGAAGGATGCTAAACAACACAAAGCATTGTTGGGGTTTTTTTGTTGGGTTTTTAAAGTATGTCAGAAGTAAGAGGATGAATAAGGATATGATGGGTCCACTCACTGCTCAGCGAAGGTGATAAAATGTTAGTAGGGGACATGAAGGCATAATTTCTTAACTTCTATTTTGCCTCCATCTTCACAGAAAAGGAAAACTGACTAGCCTGGCAAAAGGTGTATGAATGAAAAGAGGGAAAGATTGCAGGCCAGAATAGAGGTGTTCATAGAGTACCTGGCTACTTGCACCTCAGGGTACTGAAAGAACTGGAAGTACTCTCAGAACCTCTATCAACTATCCTTGAGAACTCCTGGAAAACAGATGAGATACTGGAGGCAGGTAAATGTTGCCCATCTTTAAAAGGGGGAAATTACAGATAAGTCAGTCTGACTTCAATACCTGGGAAGATATTGGAATAGATTGTAACACAGGCAGTCTATAAGCACCTCAAGTGACAATGCAGTGATTGCTCATAGTCAGCATGGATGTGTCAGGAACAAGTCATGTCAGATCAAACCTCTCTCATTCTTTGATAGAGTAACTAACTTAGTTGATGAGAGAAACATGTGGACATAAATATTTTGATTTCAGCAAAGAATTTGACAAAGTTTCACACAACCTCCTCAATGACAAGCTTGCAAAATGTGGGCAGGAAGAGAATACAACAAGGTTAACCGATGGCTTGTTGAAGAACTGTACTCAATAGTGATAATCTAAAAGGAGGTATCGAGTGTGGACTCTCTCCTGGATCCAGTGCTATTCGACATCTTTATTAATTACTTGGATGAAGGATTGGAGGAAATGCTTATCAAGTTTGAAGATGACAAAACTGGGAGTAGCAGCTAACACCTTGGAAGACAAAATTAGAATTCAAAAAAATCTTGGTAAGTCAGAAATCTGGGCTGAAATTAATAAAACGAAATTTAACCAAAATAAACCTAAAGTTCTGCATGTAGAGAATAAAGAGAGGCATTTCTTAACTGGAAGCTCTGAAAAACACATACTAGACTCAGACAACAGATTCTATTCTCTCCAATGCATAATTAGCAATAATCACCAAATAACTATTACTAGTAATAAGCTATGACTGGTCTAGATAACACTTGCGTAAATAGACTACTGAATATGCCTTCAATTATGTCGGTTACTCAGTGTCTTCAGTGGGCTTGCACAGTATAAACGATCTGAACGTTGCACATGTCCTCATTACTGCTCCCTTATTTTGAGATCATTTTTCTGGCAACTGGGGGGTAGGAACTGGATCCAGGGGCCAGATCCAGGAACTAAAAAGGAGACACATAAGATTTGCCTAGATGCTCTCAACATGTGCTGCTGCCAAGCCAAGTAATCTCCATCTTATAATTGTGCATTTGGTTTTTCTATTTGCTAATTAAGTACAATTTCTGGTTGTCAGTGAGGCAAACATGGAGCCCCACAAAACCATTTTTGTACATCTTTAAGAGTACAGCTGCATTTCAAACAGCAGCCTACTGGTTTAAGGTAGACTTTTTTATATTTATATATATAAATTCAAAAACTGGATTGTTTGTAATTCAGGAATACTGCAGAATTACAAACAATCCAGTTCATTAATTTATATCTTGGTGTCTGCGCATAACCTTTTGATTAATTTGCGGCATGGCTAGTTAGTTGCCTTTGAACACTTATGTTTAGACAAAAGGGTACTCATGTTAGAGCTGTGCTTCTAAATCAGGTGGCTGTATACTGCCTAGCATTGAACTATAGAATCTGGGTGTTTGCTACTGTACTGTATCTTCCCATTATTTTAATGTTAATGTAGAGTATCACATCTATCCTATTCATTTCTAGTCAATGTGCCCTTAGGAGAATTTGAACTGTGAAGGTTAAGGATTGCCTTCAAGTCAGGATGAGAAAGGCACATGACATTAAATTTACATAGATTAACACACAAGCTATATCAATGGTGGGGAACCTTTTCTGTACCGGGGGCCAGATTGAAAATTAGTACGAGCGCCAAAGGCCACATAGAGGTTGGGGGTGAGGGTGCTTAACAGGTGTATTCAAGAAAAAGAGGGTCCAGATCATGGATCTGTCCCCTACCCTTGTGTGCAGGCCCACATCTCTGCTCCCTTATTCTGAGCTCAGTTTTTCGGTGCTTGAGAGTAGAGACTGGATTCAGGGGTCAGTTCCAGGCACTGAAAAGAGGCCACATAAAAACTTGCCGAGGGCTGCATTTGGCCCCTGAGCCTGAGGTTCCCCACCCCTGGACTATATAATGGCAAGATTTTTATAACTTGCCTAGCTTCCTCCTCAGCAATGAATACTACTAAATGTAGTGGACAGACTATATATTTTTTTAATTATACCAACGAACAAAAATGTTTGTTCCTTAGAAAACTAGATAAAAAGTGAAAATTTGGTTCACTTACCTCATGAATTTTCCTCCTCCTCTCTTGGGGAGTCAGGCAATCCTTGCTGGGCTTCGCTCCTCCACACAAGTCTGAGGCAGGATCAGGGTTCTGAGTGGCATCCAAAGCCTAGGGGAGGAGCTAACCCTAGCTTGACTCCCAGTGAATGTCACTACCCAAGCTAAAAAACACTGAACTGTGAATGTAATATAGAACTCTAACTCAACAGTTCCAATCAGGGTCTCTCTCCAGATGGAGTCCCTAAGAAGGTGACATGGGATTTTAACCCCCTCCAGTCTGTATGAGGACTGAGGTTCTGTACTACGACCTAACCTCCGGTCTAGGGAATCTACCTAGGCTTGACCTATTTCTGATTCAGGTTGTGTTCTGCTATCTCCTTCTCTCGGAGGAAAACTAAGGCATTGTGAGGGGGGTGCGAACACAGAGACCATCTACTTGAGATTCAACTGGGCGGGCCAGACTGCCTGCCTCCCCAGGAGAGGAGGAGGAAAATTCACCAGGTAAGTAAACCAAATTTTCCTCTCTCTCTCCTGGGGAGGCAGGCAGTCCTCACTCCCATGTGCCCAAGCAATAAATCCCAAACGGGTGGGAATCAAACTTCTCCTGAACAAACACCTCACGAATCAGAAGCTAAAATTAAGACAGCACTCCTTGTAGCACCAAAGACCCCTTTGGACAAAACCTAGGTATGGATGTGATAATGGCGGGTGAACGTGTGGACTGAAGCCCAACACGCCACCTTACAGATATCCTCTAGGGAGGCCCCCTGCAGTAATGCTACTTAGTTGCTGCAATTCACAGTGAGTTGGCAGTGATTCCCTGTGGTACTTGTAGCCCCTTGGACCTATATGCTATGCCTATACACCCCTGAAGTCAACAACCTATGGTCGCCACTGAGACCTTTCTCTTCCCTTCTGACCCCGTCTGAAAGCTATGAAAAGGGCTGAAACAATCCTGAATCACTTGATCCTGTCACAATAAATCTGTGGGGACCTTCGGACATCTAGCTTGTGCCAGAGATTCAGTGGTGTTGAGGATTGGGGAACAAGGACAGCAACTCGATGTCTTAGCTGCTGTGGAACGGTGTGTTCACTTTTGGCAGGAAGGATGGATACAGACGTAAAGGACACCTTGTCGTTGTCGAATCTACACAACTCTGGGTCTGCTGCTAACTGAAGTTGTGGTCACCAGGAAGGCCACTTTGAAGGCAAGGATTCGAAAGGGAACCTGCTGGAGGGGTTTAAATGGGGGACCATGCAGAGCATCCAAGACCACATTCAGTCTCCAAGACAAGAATTGATGCCTGATCATTGGGGAAATTGCTGCTGCCACCTGAAGCATTCAACATGCAGATCATTCCCCAGTTTCTCTGCGTCTTGTGTTGCAAAAACCAATGACAACGCTGAAACTTGTTTGCCGAGCATGTTCACTCCCAGGCCCTTATCAAAACTCATTTGGAGGAAACTCTGGCACTTTGATGTCCAGCACTTCTGCTTGGGTTGTTGAAATCTGTCAGCCTGTTGCCCACGACTGGAAAGCTTGCCAGGTGGAGTTATATATCCTGCTTGTCAATGGACTTCATGCCACCAGGAAGGTCTGCAGGACCTTGTCCTCATAACCAAAGGCCTTTAATTGTTCCCGCTCAATCTCCAGGCTGTGAGGTTTAGTCAGTCAAGACGGAGGTATCATATGTGACCCTGTGTGAGGTCATCTCTCAGAGGCAGCCGGACTCCTAGGGAGATCTGAAGTTCCTCAATCATGGAGAACCACGGCCTCCTTGGCCACTCTGGCATGAGTATCACTTCCGCTACTAGTAGCTTGACCCTCTTCAGGAAACTGGGGAGAAGCAGGATAAGAGGGAAGGAATACAATAGCCGGTGTGACCACAGGTGCATCAACACGTCCAGTCCGACCACCTGAGGATCTCTGCATCTAGACCGATATCTGCGAACCTTGTGGTTGGTGTCAGACGTGAAGATGTCTAGGAAAGGAGACCCCCACCTGTGGACTAGTTGCTCAAAGACCTCCTAGCTGAGGTCCATTCTTTCAGATCTAGGGTATTCCAGCTGAGCCAATTGGCATGGATGCTCTGAACGCCCTTGATGTGCATCGCCGTTAGGGACTGCGCACTGCACTCAGCCCATGTTAGTAGGGTGGACGCCTCCTTCATCAAGCTCTGACACCTCATTCCTCCCTCTTGGTTCACGTAGGCCATGGCAGTCATGCTGTCCATGAGGACTAAGACGTGTTTGTCATATAGCAGATCCAGGAATTGCAGTAGGGCCAACCTGATGGCCTTCAATTCCAGGACGTTTGTGTGGCAAAACATGTCTCCCTTGTTCCAGGTGCCCTGAGCTGGGCTGCCCTAGGAGTGGGCTCTGCAGCCCCACAGGCTGGCATCCTTTGTGACCAAGATCTTGGTCGTCTCCTGGATCGGTAGGCCCTGAGCGTAACGGTTTTTCGTGAACCAGCAGTCCAGCAAAACCAACAAGTCAAGGGCAAGGTGAACAATGGGGTTCTGTCGAGATGCTATCTGCAGCTGTCAAAGCAGGAGATGGTTCTACAGTGGTCGCAGATGAAACCAGGCCCACCCCATAGTGTTCATACAGGAAACCATGAGCCCTAGTGCGCTGGCTAAGGTCAATAGGTTCGCCAGCCTCTCTGCTCTGATCTTGGCAATAGTCCGTCTGACCTTCACCTCCCTCTCGGCTGAGAGGAAAAGCCTGTCCTTGTTGGTATCAAGCAGCACTTCCAGGTGTGCCAGTCACTGAATGGGCTCCAAGGAGCTTTGTCCCAACTGATGAGGAAATCGTGCACCTGAAGAAATGCTAACGTTTCATCCACCGCCTATCCGCATTTGTCCCGAGTGCAACCCTATGGCGTAGGTCCGTCCCCAGTACCACCAGGACTTTGGTGAAGACCCTCAGCAAGGCCACCAGGCTGAACAGAAGCACCCTGTTTTGGAAGTGTTGGTTTCCAAAGGCAAATCTCAAGAATTTGTAGTGAGCTTCCCTGATCAGCACATGCAGGTATGCTTTTCTGAGTTCTAGTGAAGCAAGGAAATTGTTCGGGTGTAGCACCTGCAGGACGGAGTTGAGAGTTTCTCTCCGGAACTGCTTGGGGCAAAGATGTTTGTTGAGACCTTTCAAGACCAGAACGGCTCTGGTGTCCCCTTTTTTCTTTGGAAAGGTGAAGAAAGCCGAGTACACATCCAAGATCCTTTCCGCTGTTGGAACGATCTCGATTGCCCCAATGTGTCTCAGGTGGCTGATGGCGTTTAGGAACCGCTGGTGTTTCATCGGATCCCTGGATATGGGGACTTTGGTGAACACATTTCTGGGCCATGCCTCAAATTCTATCAAGCATTCTCGCAGAATGGTCTCCCTCACTCATTGATCTGAGGTTGTCATCAGCCATTGAGCATGAAAAGCTTGTAGCTGTCCCCCTAGTTGGGCCATCATAGGTGAGGGGTGCCAGGAATCAGGAGCTGGTGGTGTCAGGCTTGTCTATCAGTGTCGGTCATCTGAAGGGGTTGCCTGTTCGACATCCCCTCTGCCAGAATTGTCTGTTTCTGTTGTTCTCTCAGGAGGACAAAAACAAAAGCCCCGTCTGTTCTGTGGTTTCCTTCAGCCCTCTCTCTTGTTTGGGTTGACCAGGAGACTCCTTTTCTTTTCAGGCTCGGTAGTCATCACCTTTTCCATGGGTTCGCTGAAGAGCCTGCCTCCCTGGACGGAAGCGGCGGTGTGGACCATTTTGACCTGTAGGCCTGCCTTCCATGGTCTCAGCCATATGGCTCGCCTAGCTGCTATGCTATTTGCCACAGACTGGAACATGAACTGTGCTGAGTTGAGGCGTCTGCAAAAAACGCTGCCACCAAGTGTTTCTTCAGGCCACCAAGTGTTTCTTCAGGCCATTCTTCAGCTTCTTGGACGGGGCCAAGGCACTTAGGTCTTTGATCCAGAGGACCACTGCTCAGTCGAAGGTGGAACTGGACACTGTGGCTCTAGAGAAGGAAGATGCCGTGCTGAAGTCCCTCCTGAGGAAGGTCTCAATCTTTCTGTCGAGTGGGCCTTTTGGTGAGCCTTCTCCATCAGTGGGTAGAACAGAGGCTTTAGCCAGATCCGAGACGCTCGCATCCATTTTGGATAAGGAAGAAGGCAGACAGTTGTCTCCCCAGAAGGGAGTAGAAGCGCCGTGCTACTGCATGAGTACCTTTGACCTTAGCTAGCTGTGCCCATTTGGCTTATAGTAGCTTGAAGTACAGGAATGGGAGGGGGAAGGTGGAAGTGTCTGGGGTCTCCTGAAGACCAGGGTTGCATCATCTGCCAGATTCTCCTCCATTTATGGAGAGGGAGGTGGAAGGGAAAGCCCTATCCTTGAACCCACCTTGGTGACAATTGGTTTGTATAGATCTGATTGAAAAAATTTGGCCCCAGCTTTAGAGACCAGGTCCTGGCCCTCCCTGTCAGACAGATCCCCATCCAGTTTGGCTTCTTTGGGGGCTGCTTCCTCCTGTTGCTCTCCCTCTGCTCCAAATTTTTTCACTTCCACCTTCCCCCTCCCATTCCTTGCTCACCTCTAGGGACTCTTTTGAGGCAGGGACAAAGGGGAGGTTGGCCTTGTGACTTCCACCTCTTATCCCACTGCAAAAGCAGACTGACTGGGCGAGAGTTGCGGTCTTCCCAGGAGGTGGGAGATCCTTTCCATCTCCTTTGTGACCAGCTGGTGACCCAGCTACTGTAGCACATCCTCCTCTGTAGGAACACCTTCTTCCACATCATCCTCTTTTAGACTCCTCTTCCACTGTGGGAACATCATCCTCCTCCTGTCCCCTGTGTGGGGCACCCCTTGAGGTCTGCATTTTTGGTGGTTCCCGGGTTGCAGGTGAGCCAGGTCTGGGAGCATCCCTGTTCTGGCAGGCGGGTCTCCTGGGAGAGGGGGATGGGAGCACTTTCTCCTACTGTTCTCCCTGCGGCCACCGTTTCATCCTCTATGCCAAACGCAGCTGGATTTGTTG
Organism: Sphenodon punctatus; assembly: GCA_003113815.1. Lineage (NCBI taxonomy): Eukaryota > Metazoa > Chordata > Lepidosauria > Sphenodontia > Sphenodontidae > Sphenodon > Sphenodon punctatus. Next base: position 892,064 of record QEPC01003596.1, read on the forward strand.
CGGCTTATCCTTCTGGAGAAGCAACAGCAGCTAACATGCCAAGGCCTGTTTGAGTGGCAGGGCCTGCAAAGGCAGATGCTGCGACTCCCAAACAGGGAGCAGTTGGGCCTCAGGCCCTGCTGGGAGGTACAGGGCCTGCTAGCATGGGAGGAAGGTGCTCCTGTGTTCCTGGGAGCTCCCTGATTTCCGGACCCTCCCCTCACTCCTTTCTGGGGAGCCCTTGGGACGGTCTACATGTGGGTTGGTCCTGGCCCCATGCCTCAGTGTCCTGTAGGGTCCCCTTGGTCTATACCTCACTGTGTGGGGCTTCTCAGGCGAGTGGCTTGGATCCAATGCTGTGGGAGGCTGCCACGGTGCCGGAGGCCCTGAGCGCACCACTGAGGTGTCACAGGCAGAGTCCTGTCCCTGAGGGACCAAGGAGCTACGGTTTTTCTCCCACCATCCCCTCTTTGGTGGAAGAGGTCTGAATCTCCTGGGGGAAAGGCCCCCCATGCTTTCGATCCTAGTAGTCATCCTAGTAGATCCTAGAGAGCACCCGGCACACAAAGGGCTCTACCTACAGCCTCGTGCTGTCCTCCCTAGGCCGGGGGAAGTTTCTGAGGTGAGGGAGCCTGCTCCTCGGGCCAAAAAGAAAAAAAAAACCTATGGGATAAAGAAGCAATGAGTCTCCCCCCTACACTAACTTGTAAGCTAGAAAAAATCCGCAACTAAAAAAAAAAAAAAAGCCTGCTCTTCCTAAGGGACAGCACTATCCTGTGTGTGTCTGCTAGAGAGGGAGGAAGGAAGTAACAAATTTGGGAGTCAAGCTAGAATTAGCTCCTTCCCTAGTTTTCGGTTGCCACTCACAACCCTGTTCCTGCCTCAGACTCACGTGGAGGAGCTAAGCCCAGCAAGGACTGCCTGCCTGCACACGGGAGAGAAAATGGAAAATTTGGAAAAAAAAGAATACATTTTTTTAAACTAATAATTTTTCTTTCTGATTATCACAATTATAAATGATTTAAACTGCTTTCAGGGGCCCATGTGCTATATATTCAGCAGAGGTTAATGAAGCACAATTCCTTTTTCTCAGTTATTAAAGTCCAATGTTTTGGATCAAGGCCACCGAGTAAGATCACTGGCCAATGAGATTTCTTCCTGTGTAGCACATTTAGCGCAAACAAAAGACCTTTTTAAAAAAAAATAAAAAATGTACCAATTAACTCAACATTTTTAACTAGATTGAGTGCTGAATTGGTTTAAAGTTACTCATTCAGGTCTTTCTAGAATGATGAGTACATTATAACTTGACTCTCACAAGAGAGAAAATAAAGAGTTAAGGTATGTCACGGTGCCCATGCTACCTTAACTTCACCCTCTTTCAGGCTATAGCCAGATCAGCTGCTCTGCCTGCTTAATACCTCCACTACTTTCATTTTACACAGCTCCCATTCAGAGACCTAAAAACATCCCCATCCAATACCTGAGTGAGCCACATGGTATCTGATAGCAGGGAAGTGCTACTCCAGGAGTCAGTATTTAATAGAAACAAGCTCTAAAGGTATACTTCCCTATTACTGAGATTAAAACAGTGTATGGAAATTGCCAATAAGCCATGTTTCCATTTATACTTCTAAGAATTCACAATAGAATAAAAACAGCTACTAGACCAAAACCTAGATTTTTTAAAAGTTGACATCACCATTGTTAAAAAGATTTTTAAAGTGTAATACTAAAGATAGCATTAATAGTCTCTTTGTCTAATTTTTAAAATTGAAATTTTAATAGTTTGCTGTCTTTAATGAAAAACACAATGAGGACAATTAGCGGCCTCCTTACGCCAACCACAACACAGTCAGAACACGTGAGTTCAGACACGCACGTGGTGCCCCATGCACAGCACAGCCACGCAGAGCAAAAGTGCAACCCCAGCCTATGCGACCCGCCCCACACAGCTGTGCTGCGCACGCAGGGCACCGCATGCACCTCTGTGTGTGTTCTGGCTGTGCGCCACATATCGGGGTCGACGTAAACAGGCCACTGAATTGTCCCCTATATGTTTAAGTCATGAAACATCACATGAGCTATAGATTTAACTATAATCCAACCTTATTCTCTTGCTTAAAAAAGTAGTCAAAATACTACTCATTTCTACAAATATTCTGATATCTAAATTTCTATAAAGTTATGGATATTCAATTTTGTATTTCATAAAAAAGCAAGAAACCAAGTACTCTCAGATCTATCAGAATTTCTACCATTAGTTACTTTCAGTTAGTATCACAGGTAACTTAGGGAAAAACACATACAGATAGACCTACAATGCTGTGTATACATACTTTTGTCATGGCTCCTGCCTGTGCTGTATTCAGGCCTGTGTGTCCCGCCATTTGTGGAGATACTTGGGTTAAAGCCTCTGCCAGCACACTTCCCGCATTCCCCTGCATGGCAGGGGTAGAATACTGCATCCCTGCTCCCCTTCCTCTTCCACCTGCACCAAGAGATCCATTCATTACTTGACCTTGTCCTTGCTGGGATGAATTCATTAAACTGTGCCCAGAGTTACTATTGAGAAGGCTCTGATGTGCCTGACTGAAATTAGCATTCATACAAATCCCAGGTCCAGTCTGTGATGTTGCAGGGCTGCTTGCCACCATCCCTGCTTGTTTTTGTGCTTGAGAGTTCAGTGCTTGATTAGCGGGTGTGGTAGGACCAGAGGTGCTGGCTGCCTGCTTAGGCAGGCCTGATGCAGAAGAATCTCCTGGGTTTAAAGGGCTCTTACCCATAGCACTCAGATTACCAACAGCTGCACTATTTGGCTGCCCCTGGACTTGACCCCCAACTCCTTGCTGGACAGGGCTGCTTGAGTTCACATTTCCAATTCCTGGATTTAGGGTAGAGCCAGTGCCTCCCCTTAGAAGCTCTGAAAGTTGTTTGTGTTTGGAAGCTGCATCTGGAACAAGGTTCACACCACTGTTTACATGGCTTTGCTCTCCATTTGGGATCAGCTCATCAGGAAGATCATTCTCCAACTCAAACAAAGATCCATAATCTATAAGATGAACAGAGAAAATTATATAAAATAGTCCCTTTGCCTTTTCGCATATTTGTCGATTTAGCTTACCAAAAACAGATATTTATTAAATTTATCTCTCATTCACCTTATTTCACTACATTATATATTTAAATCCTCCAATAGTTGGAAAGACTACTCAGATGAATCAAATTTTATAGTGTGTTTCTGCATAGGAATTGCCTGTCTTTACATACAGAATGACTTGCGGGTGTAGGAAAGACTTACAATGCAGTACTTCTAAATAATTAGAGAATATTTTCCCAACCAACAGGCCAAATCTACACTTAAAGGTTTTCAGAAAAATTCATTTATGACTTCACTGAAGTATCAAGCAGAAACTGCTGGATTGTCAGCTTATTCAAATATGTATTAGCATTAGCAGCAGGGGAAGGAAAATCACTGAAAGTAAACTGCCTTTTATGCAAGTATTCTCTTTATTCAAGTTTGCTGCAGTATGAAAGCTCCTTCCAGACACACTGAATCATCAATATACAGTTTTACTTCTACAGTTTGGTCAATAAAGTGAAAATATAAGGATACAACAATATAAATTGTTTTTGTATTTCTAAGATTCTGAATATAACAAAAGAACACTGACTAGCAATAGGACTGGCAGGTTTCTTTTGAGAACTGGATTTTTTAATATCAAGGTGGCACTTTGATTTAAACCTGGATGATTAACCTCTACACAGTTTTTCAATATCAAGTAACGGATATGTGAATGCAAAAGATAAAACATGGCAAAACCTCTAGCCAAAAAACGGCATCCATTTCCACATAAAAGCATTGTTTGATTGTTAACATAGCACAATGCCCTAAAAAGTATATGACGACTATTATTAATAAGGGGTTCTTCGTCCCCAACAAGCCACAGACTGCTGAAGAAATATCCTGAGGCAGCTATATATTAACAAAAATCTCCTCAGGAATACAGCATGTAGTTTCCAGTCCTCTTTCGTTCCAAACTTGCCTTTAAACCAGTGGTTCCCAAACTTTTGCTGTTTTGAGGATTAAACATAATTCTACGACACTAGGCAGCAACAAAGACATGCAAGGTGTATAAAATATTGATCACCCCCCCAACTGCAGACAGCAAGTCAGGGGTACTCTCACCTTTTTATAAGCCTGTGTGGCACTTTTGTGTTAGTAGGAGTCTGTTGTGCTTCAGCCTCCTCACCCCACAGCTAAACTCAAAGTAGCCGGACTCTACTTAGCCTGGTTGCTCACTTGAGCTGTGTGGATTTCTAAGACTTGGTGTAAGGCAGCTTAGAATTCAAGAAGAGTTTATGCTGCACATTATTATAAAAGAATGCTATTTTAACTAATAACTAATATAAAATGTAAATGGTTAACTCCAATCACTGGCATAACAATTGGGGAAACAACAAAAGACTCTTGGATGGCTGCTGCAGCAGCAAATGCCATTCCCACCTCTGGCTGGCTGAGCTGGTGGAATCCACAATTGCAGCAGCTCTGCACACTTACTGCAGGAAACATTGCAACTGGTGGATAGTCAATGAACCAATCAGAATTCATATTTCTGGAACTAGGTGCAGCCACTAATTTTAATTCAGATGCCAAACAAATCAGGTGATATGGCAGAGACCCATGTTCACTACGCTTTCTGCACTGTCGCCAGTGGGATAAATGCAGTGAACACAGGCCCCTAAAACAGGGGCAACAAGATAGGTAACAGTGATGGAGTGTCAGAAGGGACGGCCTCCAGTTTGCAGGGCAACCCATCGTCCCTCAATTGGTGCATCGTATGTCCTTGGATACAGTGATAAAACCATTGTATTTTTGGTGTAATTTTAAGGGTCTACAAATTCATCTCCTGGTCTAAATTAAAGAGTGCCTACAGACATCAGTTACAGTAACTTAACATGGCAAATTGCTTGGATATGCTGCCAAAATAGGGACAGGATGTATTACAATCATATTTAAGATGGTTTTGTACTGTTTTTGGTAATGTTTTCCAACCCACATAAAAAGGTATATTCTTAGATCAAAAAATCTTCTGTTTAAGGGAGGACAGAAGGACTTAGGGCTCTTACAAATTCAGTCATACTTCCAAAAGCACGGAAACTAAGTTTAAGACTCCTACCTTAACTTGTGCACCATGTAAGCAGTAAAGACGCTGTAAGGTGTCTCATATTGCGCTCGCTTACAACTTCAGCTCCATGCACCCACCCACACTTTGCCTTGGTTCTTTCAGCCCCAATCCGCTTCTTCTTCAGCTTGGGGTCAACACTGAAGCTGGGAACAGCAAATTCCTCCCTGCTCCAATATTATATGCTTAATCTCAATCCCCACTGTGGCCACAATTTCATCTTCATTTATAACTCCTTTCTCAGGCAGCAGCTCAAACTAAGGGTGGGGATTTGTTCCGGGGGGGGCGGGGGGGTTAGTTACTAAAACAAATGGGGCTTGGTTAGGTTTTTAAACCAGAAAACAAAATGGATGGATTTTTAAGCCAGAAAACAAGAACTAAAAAACGAGGTAAGTGCTGCACATCCCTACTCAAACGCACCTGCTCACTGCACAGGTGATTAAGGACAGGAGCATATTTTTCCTAGTACGACATGCGCTATACTCAGGCCCCCAACAAATGTGGGACCACGATTCACCGTTTCCCTGCAGAATCCCTCTCTCCTCGTGGAAGCTCTGCCCCCCGCACAGCCCAGCGCAGAATTCCCCTTGTGCGTGTGAGCCAATCAGCAGCTTGCACACACAGGATAAAGTATCTGCAAAGCGCCTGCCTAGCACACATCACCGCCCAGACCTCGCCCTGCTGCTGCCACTGCTGAAAGAAAGGAGCCCCTGCTTGGACCTGCTGCTGTCGCCGCCATCAAGAGAGGAGCCAGGGATCCCCGCCACTGAGAGAGGAGAGCCCCCTCCTGAAGCCATTTCTGCCCCCGCCACTGAGAGAAAGGAGCCATGGATCCCCACCACTGAGAGAAGGGAGCCCCTGCCTGGAACTGCTTCTGCTGCCGCCACTGAGAAAAGAGAAAGGCTTCAGGAATCGCTGCCACCTGTACTACTAAGTCTCACGGCTCCTGCTGCTTTAAGGGAAGTGCAATTGAACGCCCAAAATTAGAGGGGGGGGGGGTTCGCTGCCACGCTGCATTTTACAAGGGAATTAGGGAGGGTTTGTCCCAAGCCTGGGGTGCGAGTGCCACTGCCACTCTACACATGGCTCTGGGGAAAGGTTGCTGCTGTGCCTTCTGCAAAGGCTCTGGGTGGGAGGATGGGGAACATTGCTGCTGTGCCCTCTACATAGGCTCTGGGTGGAAGGGGAGGATTGCTGCTGTGCCCTCTGCATAGGCTATGGGTGGGGGTGAGGATTGCTGCTGTGCCCTCTGCATAGGCTCCGGGGTGGGGTGGGGGTAGAAGTATTACTACTCGGCCCTCTGTATACCCCACCATGACTGTGAGTGGGGGTGAGCAGGCGGCGGCTGCTGCTGTGCCCTCTGCATGCTGGCACCAAGGCTCTGAGCGGGGTGTTTGCTTTGCCCTGTGTTTGGAGAAATAGAGGTTACTTACCAGTAACTCTGTTCTTCGAGAGAGCTCCACGAATTCTCACTAATGGGATTCACTTCCGCAGGTACCAGAATAACCTCGTCAGCAGTCTCTAGGCAGAAAAGCCTGGAAAAAACTAGAAAAGATGAGGGCTCCGCCCTCCTCCCTTCCCCCCCCCCCCCGGCCAAAAGTGCGGGCTCCAGTTCGCGCGAGAGCAGGAGGCTATAAGAGGGGGCAGAGCCCTCGCCGCCTCAGTTCCTTCCAACCCCATCTCAGGAAGACCAAGAAGGTCCTCCGAGATAGAGGGGAAGGCTGGGCGGGTCATGAGAATTCGCAGAGCTCTCTCGAAGAACAGAGTTACTGGTAAGTAACCTCTATTTCTTCTTCGAGGATCTCAGCGAATCTCACTAATGGGAGAGTAACAAGCAGAAGAGGACTTACCACTGGAGGAGGGTAGTCGAGGAGGTTACTGAAGGGCAGTTTGCAGAACAGCAGTGCCGAGGCCGGAATCCGATGTAGCGGCCAAATCGAGCGAGTAGTGCCTGGTGAAGGTGTGCACCGAGGCCCAAGTGGCAGCCCTGCAGATGTCCTATAGGGGAACTCCACGGAGATAGGCAGTAGACGAGGCAACAGCTCTAGTTGAGTGAGCACCAAGGTGGAAGGGAGGTGACCTGCCAGCCTGTTCGCAGCATCATTGTATGCAGAGAGAGACCCACTTGGAGAGTCTTTGAGAGGAGAGCCTAACGCCAATCCGTTGGCGGAAATAAACAGTGCATCGGAGGCTCTGAAGGATCGAGTTCGAGAGAGGTAAAAGGAGAGCTCTTTTAACATCCAGGGAATGGAAAAGTCTGTCCCTAGGGGATGTATGAGGCTTAGGGAAAAAAACAGGCAACGAGATGACCTGATTAAGTACAAAGGCTGGGTCTGTTCTGAGATCCACTCTGTCGAGATGGAAGATGGTGTAAGTTGGAGAGGCTCGTAGAGCAGAAAGTTCGGATACTCTCCTGGCAGATGTGACAGCCAGTAGGAAGGCCGTTTTGATAGACAAATTCTCTAGAGAGGAAGATGCCATAGGCTCGAAGGGGGGACCCATGAGCTTGGTGAGGACTAGATTCAAGTCCCATGGAGGTGTAGGTTGGGAGGTAGGCAGGAAGGAGTTGAGCAGACCCCTCCAGAAGATCCTCATGAGGGGATGAGAGAACAAAGTTCCTGCGCCTGGAGGATAGAGTCGAGAAAAGAGTGCAGCTAAGTGTACCTTTAGTGAAGACGTAGACAGGCCCAGGCCGTGCAGATGGAGGAGATATGTGAAGACGTGGTTCATAGAAAGTTGGTGTAAGTCGCAGGGTAGAACCGAGCACCGGGATGTAAAGCGTCTCCATTTAGCTGCGTAACAAGCTCTGGTGGAAGGCCATCGGGCGTTGAGGAGGATGCCAGCCACCTCGGGGGAGGCATCTTGTACTAAGGTCTGATGAGCCAGGCGGAGGTGGAGCAATCGGAGGTCGTGATGGAGGATCGACCACTTGTCTCTTGAGAGGAGGTCTGGGAGGAGAGGGAGTTCGAGGACGCCGATGTCCATGGTCCTGAGCATCTGGTACCAAGGTTGACGCGGCCAGGCTGGAGCTAACAGGATGACCTGAGCATGGTCCTTCTGGATCTTGTGGAGGACTCCGTATAGGAGAGGGATGGGTGGGAAAGCATAAAGCAAGGGCCCCTCCCAGGAAATGGTGAAGGCGTCGGAGATTGATCCGGGATCCGCTCCTGCCCTGCAGCAAAACTGGGTAAGTTTTGCATTCACCTGTGAGGCGAAAAGGTCAATGGTGGGCGTGCCCCACCGATGAAAGATATCTGAGAGGACTCGGTCGTTGAGGGTCCAGTCGTGTTGGTCGGTGGACTTGCGGTTGAGGAGGTCTGTTAGGAGGTCTTGGCCAGCTAAGTGAACTGCGTGAAGGTGAATGCTGTGGCGAATGCACCACGTCCAGATGGTCTGTGCCTCTAAAGAAAGGAGGGTGGATCTTGCTCTTCTGTGCTTGTTGATATACCACATAGCTGTGGTGTTGTACGCGAGTACTTGGACATTGCGATTTTTGACAAGGGGGAGGACAGCGGCTAGTGCCCATCTGATAGCGCGCAGCTCTAATAAGTTGATATACATGCATCTCTCTTCGAGGGACCACAGCCCATGGACTGCGAGATCGCTGGTGTGAGCGCCCCATCCCGTAAGTGACGCATCGGTGGTGAGGGAGATGTGCACCAGTGGAGGGTCGAAGGGCATGCCGGTGAGAACGTGATGGGGAGAGGTCCACCAGGTGAGGTCGAGGAGGATGTCTGGTGGAATGGTGATGTGCATGGAGAGAAGGTGGCAAGTAGGGTCGTATACAGTTGCAAGCCAATGCTGTAGTGATCGGAAGTGTAGGCGGGCGTACGAAGTCACTGCGGTGGTGGCTGCCAGGAGGCCCATGGCCCGTAGGAAAAACCGGACCGGTCTCCTGGGTCTTGAGCGAAGAGGTAGGATGGTTGCCAGTAGGTCCTGAAACCTGTCGTTTGGTAGGAAGGCTTTGGTCTGGTTGGTGTCGAAGACGGCCCCTATAAACTGAAGGCGTTGCATGGGAGTGAGGTGTGACTTCTCGAAGTTCACAATGAACCCCAGGTCTTGTAGCATGTTGAGTGCGAGGTCGAGATGAGACGTTAGGATGTGTGGAGATGGGGCTACGAACAGCCAGTCGTCCAGGTAGGGGAAGATGCGTATACCCAGAGTTCTGAGGTGGGCTGCGACCACGGCAACGCACTTCGTGAATACCCTGGGAGCCGTGGAAAGGCCGAAGGGAAGTACAGTGTACTGGCAGTGATGGTTTCTTACAAGAAAATGTAAATATCAACAAGGGTATTTTATGGAAATATGAAAATAGGCATCTTTCAGGTCAAGGGAGGCCATTCAATCTCCTTTCTGGAGCCCTAGATAGATGATGGGGCGTGAGGTCATCCGAAAGCGAAATTTCCTAATAAACTTGTTTAGATGACGAAGATCTAGGATGGGGCAAAAGCCTTTGTCCTTTTTAGGAACGAGGAAATAATTCGAGTAGAACCCGGTAAAACGTTGAGTACCTCCTCGATTGCCCCTTTCGAGATCAGCTCCTGTATTTCAAGTAGTATTTGAGTTTGGGGGGG
>QEPC01003596.1:908838-920793 GCA_003113815.1 Sphenodon punctatus
GTTTCATACACCGCAGCCCCTCAGTAAACCAAGGGGCCCTGCGGTGATGAAATTGAGGCAGAGGGCGTCTCAGAGCCACCCTGTCAATGGCCTCCTCCAGCAAGCTGTTCCAATGCTGGACTAACTCATCCACAGAGTGACCGTCCAGGTCCAAGGTTAACTCCCTCAGGACCTCTTTGAACCGCTGGGATTACAGCAGCCTCCGAGGGCGGACCATCCTAACCGGTCCCTTCCCCTTCTGGAGGGGGTGCGCTAGAAGACTGGCCTGAAGGAGATAATGGTCCGTCCATGACACTGGCACTGCCCTAACTTCCCCCACAACCGGACCCCCTGCCTCAAGGCCAGAACTGAAGATCAGGTCGAGGGTGTGCCCCCCCACGTGGGTCAGGCAGATAACCTCCTGGGGCAAATCCATGGTTACCATGGCGGCCATGAATTCTCGCTCCGCCCCGACAAGGCCGGCATCGGCGTGGATGTTGAAGTCCCCCAGAACCAAGGTCCTAGAGGGGCCCAGCACCACCTCCGAGGCCAGTTCTGCTAGAGCGGTAAGGGATGCCGCCGGACAGGAAGGGGCCCGGTATACCAGCAGCACCCCTAGCTTGCCCCCGGCCAAATCGAACACCACGTGAAGGGCCTAAATACCCACAATCTCCTGTACTGAATACCTCCTAACAGGCCAGTCCTCTCTAAAAATAATGGCTACACCACCTCCCCAGCCATCCGTGCGGAGCTGATGCTACACGGCATTCCCGGCCGGAACGAGATTGGTCAAAGTTGGACCGGCCAACTCGTCCAGCCAGGTCTCCATAATACATGCGAGGTCTACGGCCCCATCCGAGATTAAATCCCGGACAATTGGGGCCTTGTTCACAGTGGACCTCGCATTTAGCAGCAGCAGCCCCCCACATGTGGACCTTGGACCCGGCTCCTCCCTCTCCCTCAGCGGAGGGATGGCAACCTGCACCTCCCTCAGGGACCTCGGTCCCCTAGGGTCGCGCGCCATCTGACCCCATGAACCATACCGTCCTCACCCCAGAACCACCCCAATAGCCGCACTCTCTCCTCCCTCCACCTAACCACCCCTCCTACACCCCCACCCTACCTCCCTATCCCTGAACAAAAAACCCCACCACAATATCCCCTACTGTCCCTGCGTCCCCAAAGTGCCCCAAAGTGCCCCAGCCTGCGGTTTGCGGCAGGAGCTGCTGGCCGCTGGGCTTTAAACCCCTGGCTACTTCCGTGTGGGGGAGGGGACAAGCCGGCCCTCATGACCGGCTTCTGCGCTTCCCCCCCCCGCCACTCACAAGGGTCTTTTCTCTCTGCAGGTGTCCCCACAATGGAGGGGAGCAGCCGCAGCAACACCAGGGACCCCCCTCTCCTCAGCAGCAAGAATGGAGTCAGCACGACGAGGCAGGCAGGTAAGTGGATGGCAGGAGCCGCTGGGCTTTAAAGCCCCAGCTACTTCCGGGTGGGGGAGGTGATAAGTCAGCCCTCGCGACTGGCTTCTGTGCTCCCTCCCCCGCCCCCCGGCACTCACAAGGGTCTTTTCTCTCCGCAGGTGTCCCCGCAACGGAGGGGAGCAGCCGCAGCAACACCAGGGACCCCCCTCTCCTCGGCAGCAAGAATGGAGTCAGCGCGACAAGGCAGGCAGGCAAGTGGATGGTGGATTATGTGGACAGATAGCAACAAGATCCTTCAGGGAAGGACTTGGACACATTTTTTTCAGAAGTGCCTGCGCCAGAGTACCCAAGCTAGCAGAAGTAGCACTAGTATGTATAAATTCAGTAACCACTTCTGCCAACGCAAAGCGCAGTTTCAGTACTCATTACAGAGTGGCAGGATCCACTCTGTAGTTAAGGCATGTTGCATGCTCCATTATAAAGTCTGAACATTCTATTCTTTATAAAATTGACATGATTAAAGTTAGGACTGTGAAATTTGTTGCGAAGGATCACTGGAGTAAGTGGTTCATGCTGTACAATGTTCGGCCGAACTGGTTAGATAACAGCTTAGATATCCGAGTTTGGAAACTGCACTTTGAAGGCTGTTTTTTCAGCCAGTTAGACCGTCTCAAACTGGGCAGGGTAAAGGGGTTTTGTGTTAGTTGGGAGGAAGTGTATGACTTTTAGAAATTTCAAGGAGACTGGTGGGGTGCACCTTTGGTTTACTTTTTGTAAATCCGGTTAGTAGTTTTTCAGTTATGACATCTTGAAAATTCAATGTTAGACTATATAGACCATTTTGAATGTGGAGTGCTTGCGAACATTCTATGTGTAATGCAGAGGCTGTTTAAAGCAAAGAGTCTTGAATACTGGAGACTACAACTCCAAGCAGGCACTGCTTTCTAGAGCCTATCAGTGCTGGGGAAAGAGAGGGAACTGACCTCCCAGGGGGCAGTGTGAGTGACTGGTCAGCCATGTTTAGAGCTGATCTGGTGGGGAGAGGAGGAAAGCAAGGCCTGTGGAAGTCATTCTGATCGGATTCCACACAGCAGACGCCCCGGCTTCGGGGTCAGGGACACCGAGATGACTAAACAAAAGAGCTAGTTAATCTCGCAGTGATGTTTGGGGTGGATTATCTTGCCCCCTAAGCCCATCCAGAACCACAAAGCACATGGATTTCAGTAACAGCCCTTCCCCCTCCAAAAACATGGGGTGTCTGGGCACCCAATTGGAGCACCCCATTGGAGGGGCATGGCTGGGGCCAGAACGCTGGAGTTTGCCTGGGATAGTCCCAGGTGCAGGAAGAAGGTTTATCCCAGAGACAAGGACAGGAGGCTACAGGTGGGATGAAATCAATCTTCTTTCAGTGCTTCTCCCTCTGACTTTCCCAACCCCATTAAGGAATGAGGGGTAAGTGGGTGCTCTGGGCTGATACAGTGGGCGTTCTGCAGGAGGGGGGCAGGAAGACGGTGGGGTCCTGTGCAGAGCAGCCCTGTGGGGCAGAGTGGCAAGTGTAGGCCTCTGGGAGGACTCTAAGAGTGAGCCTCAGCCCAGAGAGGGAAATCCTATGGGGGAGCAGGGAGGGAGCACACACACAAAGGTGGAGGGCATTAAGAGGAGAGAATAGGAGCAGAGCCTCTGTAAATAACTTCCACAGTGGAAGTCATACACAGGGGAAGCACTTTACAGGGAGCAGCTTTATCGGGGGGAATGGGAGATACAAAATATGGAACCCAGTACATGGGGAGTGGGCAGCATTGTGCAAGAAAGGGAGCCTTGTCCAAGGGGGAGTAAAGCAGGTGACTCTTGTACAGACAGGGAGCTGCAGATAATGGCCATAATTATGCCAGAGGAGAACTGAGTGAAGGAGCTTTGTACGAGGGAGAGTTGCAGGATGGGCAGCATTATGTCAGGTGGAGAGTCCTGCATATTGACACAGTAGAGTCAGGGCCCTGTACAAGAAGTGAGCTTGCCAGGGGGTCTTGTACAAGGGGAGGTCCTTATAGAAAACAGCACAGCCAGTGTTGCAGAAGAAAAGGGCTCTGACAGTGGGGAGTAGAGTGGAAGACTCCTGTACAAGCCATGAGCTAGACAGATCATAGAGAGCAGAGTTTTTAGAAGTTTGCAATGCTTAAACTGAACCAAAGTTGTTGGCTTGCGTGCTATTTTAAGGAAGTAACAACCTTCTAAACTAAAGGGAGCAGTTCTTCCGCCTTAGCCTTCCCTAAGCCCTGCTCACATAGTGATTACGCTGCTCAGCATTCTACTGCGCCAGCAGGATGGGACAAATTTTCTCTATTGCATTGTATTTATTTTTTTTAAACAAAAAACTTGGATATTCCATAATCAAAAAACCTCCGGTTAGAAGAAGAGAAAAGGCTCTTGCAAATTCAATCATGCACTAAAAAGCATGGGAATTGCAAGTTAAGGCTTCCTCCTTAACTTCTGTACCATGTTAGCAGTAAAGACATTGTACAGTCTCACACATTGTGCTCACTTATAACTTAGGCTCCATGCACCCACACTTTGCCTTCGTCTTTCAACCCCAATCCTCTTCGCAGTTTGGGGGCAACACTAAAGCTGGGAAAAGGAGGGCGTGAGATGGCCCCTTTCCCTCTATTCCTTCATTTCGTTGGGGAGAATGAGACAGCAGACTAATGGCTCACAATCACCACTTTTACCCACTAGTGCCCACTGCCCTCCCAGAGCACAGCGAAGCTGGGTACAGTTTTATACAATTTTTTAATTAAAACTAAGTTGGGTATGCATTGAAATTAATAAAATGGAAAGGCCATTTGAAGTAATGTAGACAACAACGCCAATTTCTATATAAATACGATTATCATTCCAACATACAATTACTGTGTAATTATACAACACAGCTGCATCTTTGGGAGTACATGGGGAAGGCACGAGGGTGTGAAATGATAAGGAAGGCACAGATGCAGTAAGTGGAATGGTTGGAATGACAGGGAAAAATACAAAAGTATGCAGGATCAAGTAAGTGGGTGGAATGACAGGAGGAATTAGAAATAGTTTTAACAACAATGATCTGGGTGAAACAACAGATTCAGAGGGCTGATGGGATACCAGGGGGAGCAGTCCTGTCGTTTTACCCACTTATCATAGCCGACTCCCTATCCTTTGATTCCCAATAGTCTCCCACCCTGTTATTACATTTTCTCTCCTGTTTTTTTTTTCCCCCATCATTCCACACACACACACACACACACACTTCTGTTCCATATGACACATACAGACAAACATTGTATTTTCCAGGACTTTTGTGTTCTCTGTGAGGGAAGTTGTGGCTACAAGGTTAGAGAGGCAACTTGGACCCAGGAATCCTGGGCTTTCTGTTACAAGATTGAGAGCAGGGAAGAGGAGAACAGGTTTGGAACCAGGACTATTGAGTTGCCTGTGAAGGCAGTGCAGTATACTGAATTAGAGTGGGATGGAAAAGCTGGAAGCCAGGAGTCCTCAGTTTTCTGTTAAAGGGCTGGGACCAAGTAGATTAGAGGGGGAGAAGGGGTGGGAGCAGAACTCCCAAGTTCTCTCTTTCTTAAAGAGGAAACTGAGTGGGTGAGGGGCCAGCTCACAGCCTCCTGTCCCCAGCTTCAGTGTTGCCCCCAATCTGGAGAGGAAAAGGATTGGGGCTGAAAGGCAAAGGTGGGTGCATGGAGCCTAAATTGTAAGTGAGCACAATATGCAAGACTGTACAATGTCTTTACTGCTAAAGATTCACAGGACTGCAAATAAAAAATTCTCATTTTAATTTTACAAGTCTCTTTTACCTTAGCCGGAAAAATGTGTTACTGAGAATAAATAAATATGTTAATACGAACAAATAAATGTCTTGTTTTAATTTTAAAGAAGCGTCAGGACTGCAAATAAATAAATATCTAATTTGTAATTATACCAGACTTTTTTTTTTTTTTTTTTTAAAAACACCTTTATTAAGTGGGGAAATGCTCAATTTTGGATTACAGACTTTTGGGGGGGGGGGAAATTTGCAGAAAAACCGGGGCCCTTAATATACTGCACTATGACATGCATTATACTATATTATGGGTGTGGGAGAACTCATGATACTACTTACAGTCAGATTCCCCTGCTTCTACACAAACTCTGCTTTGTTGCATATTCCCCCCTTGCTCACTACTCTCAAAAATCATCCCTTCGACTCAGTACAGCCATTTTATTTTGGAATGTTCTTTCTTGCCACATGTTTTTAGCGTACCATTGTACAATGTATCAAAACTGTCACCTCAGAAGATCTGCTTTTCCAGTAAGACTAAAAGGTGAGTGTCACTCTTGAAAAATAATTGTGAACATAATCTATTTCAGGCACTCCAGTCCGACAGACACATAACTTCTCCTTTGCTCCCTGAAGCCTCCTGACCGGATGGTCTGGTAAGGACACATCTCTAGCTAACAAGGTCTCCCCCTCATCCCAAAAACATACTGTGTTTCTACTGCAACAGTATAGCAAACCTTCTAGATCTGCATTTTAATACCTGCACCGAGACGCTCTTGCGCCAAGACTCTTAAACATGTTTAATATCAGTGCTGCGTGTACTAGGTCAACAAATTTTTGTGGAGGCATACTGCTCAAATATTGCCCAGCAATATTACCCAAATATTGCCCACCCAATCACAACACAGCCTCACTCTTATAGACAGGGACCCGAGTTAAAATGTGCTACTGTGAATCGCGGTTTTTGCGCAGAATTGAGCCCAGGGAATTTCCCTTGCTGTGTGACATCATAGGATGCAAGCCTCTGATTACACACAAGACAATGTCACACATCGATCAACGCATTTACTTCCTGGTCTTTTTAGCCCTGCCCCCGCCCTCCACCTTCTTTAGATTTCAGATTCCCCCACCCCCCCACACACATTTGTTTTAGTTAAACATCTGCCACTGTACTGGTTTACTACCCATTAAGGGCTAAATGCAATCCCAAAGCCTGTATGCCTGCTATCTCCATTGTTTCCAATCAGAATTCCTCGTGCCTTGTCGGTACACCTGCTGGGGAGTTTGCTTGGCATCTGATACAAGAATGGGGCTCCCCTGGCATCTGTACAAGAATAGGATCCAATCTAAGTCTGCAATAAATGCCACTCAGGTCCATACAACAGCAGCACTCAGGAAAGCTTATCACCTCACATTCAAAAGAATGTTAGCGAAACAGACAGCAAAGACTATTCTCATTCTTCCCATTTGCCAAAATGGGTACTTCAAAACATAAGAACTTCAAAATTATACCGGAGATTTTCAAAAACTAAAAGCATGAAATCCATTCAGGCCACACTTGAATTTTCAAGCAGTGCTTAGATTTCTTAGTACTGCTCCCAGAACTAAGTCTCTATCAGCAAAAAAAAAGTTGCATACTGGACAAAACGTCATTCAGTCTCCAAAATTCAAACAACTGTAACATTCTTATGTTTTCATCCCATTTGCCAGACATTTGGACAGATTCTACCCCTCACCCAGGAGATCCTCCCTACCAAATTTCAGTGATAGGAGAAATCATCCCGATTTTATAATTAATAGATTGTTTGTGATTTTACATTAGCTTACCACTGACCTCGCATTAACGTTAAGCAGCATCAATGACCGATCAGAAGCTCCACCCCTAATATATTGAGACACCAAGTGTCTATCCCTGTACCCATGATGACTTTTCCTCCCACTGCTATACCATCCCCATGCCCAGCACAACCCCAACTGGTTCAGCAGCTGCCCCAGCAACTCCCCACTGGGGATGGGGATCTTACCCAGCAACCCCAAGGGGATCCCCTCCCCTCCCCAGCAGGCACCCACACACCAATAACATTCAGGGTCCTAAAACCAGCAGCACATTCTTAAATTCAATCTGACACTCTACAGGCAGCCAATGTAAAAAAATAAATTAAAAAAAAACACAGGGCAGGCTTAATATGATCATGGCTGCCCAAACCAGTAAGCAGCTGTGCTGCCACATTCCAAACAAGCAGCAAGTGTCGGAGAAGCACTGCTGGAAGCCCATGGAAGAGAGTATTACAGAAGTCAAGCCTTGCAGTCATCAAGGCATGGGTCACTGTGGCAATCAACCTGGGATCAATAAGGGTGTAGTTTGTGCAGATTGTGTAGCTGAAAAAAGTATTTCTGAATCATGGCTGATACGGCTATTTTCATAGACTAAGCTGGTCAAAAATGACGCTCAAGTTCTTTTCCTGGCCTATCACTCAACCTGGACACCATCAACACGCAGGGGCCACATGGAAGCAAGGGAATCCTAATCTTGGCTGCCCCAAACCAGTAGCATCACCTCAGCGTTCCTTGGATTTAGCACGACGTAGCTCTGGCACCTCCAGCAGAGGCCAAGGTGTTGGGACTAATGGGGCAAAAGATATATAGTTGTGTATCAGCAGCATACGGATGATACTCAACCCTGTGCTTGGTAATGACTTCCATGAAGAATTGCATATATAGGTTGACTAACATGGGCGAAGTCTATCGAGGAGCACGCATGACCATCCATCACCACTGTCTTCTACGTATGGCTGAACCAGCGATGTCCGTCAGCTGTTGAAACAGCAATCCAGCCATGGTCAATCATATTGAATGCTGTCATAAGATCTAGCATGACCAAGATGGCCAGCTGTCCTCAATCTAAAAGGGTCCTCGATCATCAACAGATCATTCATCACCCTCACAATTGTGGTCTCAATCCTGTGAGAAGGCCAGAACCCTGACTGGAATTTCCTCACAATGCTGTTGGAGTCCAGGTGCCTCTACAGCTATACTACTACTACTAATCATTTCTAGTGTTACTAGTTGTACGCAGCGCTGTACAGGTACACCTAACAAAGACAGAAGACATGACTGCCTCAAATCAGTGTCCCTGCACCCCACCCCCCACTCCACAGGAGGTCTGTGGCACCTCTCCAAATGCAGAGCCCCTCCCCTCCACAGTAAATGCCTTCAGGTTGCTTCCCCTCAGCTCCACTCCACTTCCTAACTGCCTCACGCTTGCTGTTTCCTCTTCCCAAACCTGTAAGTTTTTGCTTACAGTTTTTGCTTTTGAGAGGAAAAGGTATTTTCTTGGCCAGGTGACCGAGATGCTCAGATGCTGATTACATCAGATGGTGCTGGGCCTGGTTCTTCTGAGAGGGCTGGGGATCAGAGCCAGGCTTAGGCTGCTAGGCAGGAGAAGACACCAGGTGGGTTGCTTCCAGGGGCAATGAGAGTAGGGTTGCCAAACCTCCCCTTTAATCCAGAACACTTATGAAAATTACATGGTGCAGTGCTGCACCGGTTTCAGTGCAGGGCTACACCATGTATTTTTCATAAATGTCCTGGATTAAAAGGGAAGTATGTCAACCCTACATGGGGGGCAGGGGGCAGCCATAGGGAGAGGTGGGGGGCTAAGAGAGAGGACAACACACCCTTCTCTCTCTACCACACACTCACTCCCTTCCCCTGCCCCAACACTCATTTTCTCTCTCACACACACACAGGACACACTCACTCATTCTCCCTCTGTCTTACTCACTCACTCTCACACTCCCACCTTTCCGAAGAATAAATTACTACTACTACTGCTGCTGCCACCTCCTCCTCCTCCAACGCTGCAGCTGCTGTTTGCCACCTCCAAGGCAAGCCTTTTTTAAAAGGCTGCACGCCACCACACATGAAGGGGCCACTGCCATCTTTCCATCACTAGTATCTGGGCATACTAGGAAATGTAGTCACAGCATGCCCAGACGGAAAACATAGCAGCGGCCACAGTGCACATATGCGCAGTGACACCAGCGGCAGCAGCAAGGGAAAGCTATCAGCAGCATCAGGCCAGCAAGGGAGGAGAGGAGCAGGGGAACAGCAGTAGTTCCTCTCCCCCTTACCACATCTCTCCAGATGCTGCCACACCTGCAGGAGCCTGGGGAAAAGGGAACTCTGGTGGCCAGTCACTGCCTGAATTCCTCCCTGCCCTGAGCAACAGGGAAATCAGGATTAGCGGCACACGCACATGGGGTTCAGATGAAATACACACCCTTGTTGCCCCCATGCCCACTAGCTGCCCAACCCCACTGCAGGGAAGGGGAGCCCCAAAAAAGCATAGTCCTGTCCCCGTCCAGCTCCCCTTGCAAGAAGAAGAAATGTCTCACAACATTCAGCAGGAACAGCCTCTCCAAGTTGTGAGACACTTCTTGCAAAGGACTGGGGAGCTGGGGGCAGACGCTGGAATCGGATGCAATGGGGAACGGCGATCTGTGGCTTCAGACAGCGCTGGGAGAGAATGAAAGAGAGCAGCACCAAGGAAAAGAAGCAGAAACTCTCAGCAGCAGCTCCGTCTTGCTGCTGCTGCCCTGGCCATGCCTCCTCTCCAAGCAATGGGAGACAGACAGAGATGGCAGGGGAAGGAAGGGAGCCTGTTCCAAGAAACCATGAGTCCCATCTCTTAAATGCCAGCTCAAGAACCTTGCATTTTTCCTCTCTTGCACGGAGCACTTTTTTTTTTTTTTTTTTTTTTTAAATGTGGGGAGGAAGCTTTCCTGTCTCATTTCATTTCCTTGTATGGCAAACTTTTAAAGGGATTGTTGCATTTTGTTTGGGAGGGGTGGGATTGGGTTCTGAAGCGATGGCTCTGAGCAGTGACTTGGTTGCTAGGAGAATCAGGGGCAAAAGCAGGTAGATCCCTGGTAAGGAGAAGAGAGTAGAATCCAATTGCAATGGTGATTTTTATTTGGATAGAAAGCAGCTGCTGCAGCCCAAGAGAGGAGGCAGCAGCTCAGGCTGCTGAGGAGACTTGGCCCTGCACAACATCTGAAGCTGCCAGAAACTTTCTACAGCTTTGTGGGCTGGTCCGCTATCCTTCTTGCTGGATCTGGTGGAGAGGCTGGTGTAGAGCGAGCTGAGCTGAGCTGTGAGGAAGAGGAGTCCCAGGGAGGAGGTAGCGATGAGGCTGGCTTTTGCTCCCAGCAGCTCGCAACCGCTGATCGCTCCCTGCTGGCTTCACTTGACTGCTTTGCTCTTCAGCCTCCTGTGTGCCTTCTTCTAGATGGGCTTGTATTTGCTGCGCTCTGGATTCCACCTGCACACCGCCACCTCCCTGCCGGCCACCTGCAGAGGGTGGGGGGAAGCAATTGTCCAGATTGACTTAGCAGGAGAATTACTTCTCACGGTGTGAAACGTGTAGATTTGGCTCCGGGAAAAACTCTGGGAAGCAAATACTGCACAGCTTTTGTCTCATGGGAAAACCGAGCCACGTGGCTTTGCCTCAGATCATGCAGAGGATACAGAGCTGGATCAAGCTCAGTATCCTCCGCATAATCAGAGCCAGTTGGGATCGCCTCCTCCCTCCCCCCTCCCCACAGCACTGTCCGCAGCGCCGCTCGCTCGCCTGCTGTCGCAGCTGGGAGCCAGGCTGCAGGGACTCCACCCCCTCCTGGTGGAAGAGGGAGAGGAAGCGGGATTACCATCTTCCCTGCAGGTTCTGGGGTGGGACGCAAGCTGGGAGCCAGTTGGGCTCGCCTCCTCTTCCCTCCCCCCCAACCCCGCACTGGGGAGGGGGGGGGAGGGGTTTTTACTCTGCCCTACCCTTATATATTTCTTTTTATTCTTTTGTTCTAACCCTGTTTTTAAACTATTGTATTATTATGATTGTTATATTTTATTATTGTATTTTTATGCTTTTAAAATTGTTAGCCGACCCGAGCTGTTCTCAGGAGGGGCGAGATATAAATTGACTAAATAAATAAATAAATATACCCTGTCCTCCCTGACAGTCTCTTGGGACTCCAAGGCATACTGAGAAGCCCTTTTCCCCCGTGAGTTTCTCTCCTACCGGGTTCCTACCTCTTCCCTTCCCTCAGGAGGTGAGGTCTCCCCCATCCTTGTCCCCCTGACACCCTGTCCCCCTGACAAGGTGAAGAGGTTCTCTATTTAAGGAGCATGTGATATGGGTGGAGAGTGTTTGGAGCACTCTGGTTGTCCTGTGACAAGTGTATTTTCAAGTATCCTCAGAAACTGTGACATAAGAGGGGGGAGTACAACGCAAAGTAATGTCTATCCTTCACCCTCGTGTGAGCCTTTTTATCATGAATTTTGAGCTGGTGTAACGCTCACTGTTTGTTTTTATTTCAGTGGATTGCTAGGAGGAGGATTCTTGCCCCCCACCCCCTGGAGTTTTTTAACTGAATTCTGCCGGCTGGGGCATGTATTGTTAAATGTACACGGGGAAAAGGATTTTTCTGCTCAAAAGTACGTACAAAATGATTGAATAAAGTAACAGGTGGAGGCTATAAGCTTCATGGTAATGTATTTTTCCCCTTTCTTTTTAAAAAAAAAATAATTTCACAGAGTTTCTGAGTATTATTGTTTTACTGTGATTATTGTCCACTGACAAAGGGGTATAATCCTGAAACGCGCTTGGGTGTCTATTGTTACTGAGCCATCCCAATTGCTGTTTTTATTATTATAAATATAGATATTGATATTAGTTTTGTATGGGGGAAGGATTAGATT
>QEPC01003596.1:921009-956568 GCA_003113815.1 Sphenodon punctatus
ACACACACACACACACACACACCATATTAAATAACTGATTGCGATAGTGATTTTATTTTTAGTGCGCTCACCTACCTTCAGACAGCACTCCGAACTTTAGATATAAAAATATAAAATCAATTTGAAACAACTGAAAAGGGCAATTGGGATTCTTACCTGTGAATTGCCCTTCTGTAGTCTTGCAGGGAGATTATCGGACACTGGGAGCGATCTCCCTCATGTCCACTAGGAGGCAGCACAGACTTTCAACTGAGCATGCGCAGGGAGATCACGCCCTCGCTTTCCCAGGTGTATCAAAGCCGAAGAATCCATCATCTGTAATAACCAACAAACAGAACACTCCCCACCTAGGAGGTAGGTTAAGGGAACTCCCGAGGGGACAAACAGTGGCTTAACTAGAAGCAGCAGCCCAGGGAGAGCGGAATAATCTCCCTGCAAGCCTACCAAAGGGCAATTCACAGGTAAGAATCCCAATTGACCTTTTATAGCCTTCAGTCCGATTATTTGGACACAGGGAGTTACCAAAGCAGTGTATTTATTCAGCAGGGAGGGACATACGGTCAAGGAGATCCCATCACCCCCTGTAGAATCCGACAGCCAAAGGTGGCCTCAGCGGATTGGAACACGTCAATTTTGTAGTGCTTAATGAAAGTATGTGGGCTTTTCCAGGTGTCCACCCTACATATCTCCCCAAGCAGAGACCAGGAGCAGAGAGCCCACTTAGCAGCTGCTCCTCGGGTGGAACGAGCCCAAATAGGGTGAGGAGGTGACAAGCCGGAGGCTTTGTACGCCTCGACAATGCAGGTCGAGATCCATCTGGATATAATTGTCTTGGAGGCCTTTTGGCCTCTGTGGCGCGGATGGTAGCTTACTAAGAGACCCAAACATCGCCTGAAGGGGGCAGTTCTGTGAAGGTAGATTTTGAGGGCCCTTCGTACATCTAAAGTATGCAACAGCCTATCTAGCCGATGACGGGGTTTAGGGCAGAAGGAGGGAAGGAAAAGAGAAGAAAAATGTGGAAAAGAGAAGAAACCTTCGGCAGGAAGGAGGGATTGAGGCGGAGGTTGAGCAAATCTCTCTTGAATGAGCAGAGGGCAGGGTCGGAGGATAGGGCCCCAATTTCAGAAATCCACCTAGCGGAAGTGATCGCTGTCAGAAAGGCTACTTTTATGGAGAGAAAGAATAAGGAGACCTGGTCAAGTGGCTCAAACGGAGGGCCGGTGAGGGCCTTGAGAACCACATTGAGGTTCCAGGACGGTAATCTGTGCATTACTGGAGGGGAGATTTTACAGGCAGCCCTGATGAATTGGCATATGTGAGGGTGGGCCAAGAAACGGGGTTTTCTGGAGGCCCCCAGGGTACTATCTAGCGCAGTTAGTTGCCTGGAAAGGGTATTGGGGCGGAGTCCCTTCTCTAGCCCCTCCTGAAGGAACTGGAGGATCTGGCCTACGGATGGTGACTGAGGGGGCACATGGTTGGAACGACACCAATTCACGAATACCCCCCAGGTACATTGGTAGATGTGTTTATTTATTTATTTATATTTATTTATTTTTCAGATTTATATCCCGCCCCCTCCTGCGATGCAGCTCGGGGCGGCTAACAACAACAATAAAAANTTCTGTAGGGCTAAGGTTTCAATAGCCATGTGGTCAGCTTTAGAAACTCTGGTTGCTGGTAAAGGAGGAGGCCCCTGCGAGAGGAGGTTCGGAGGAATTGGCAATCGGAAGTGGTTCCCTCAGGACAGGTTGAGCAGGTCTGCAAACCAGGGTCTGCGGGGCCAGAACGGGGCTAAAAATATGGCGGTGGCTTGTTGCTGTTTGCATCTGTGAATCGCCCGGCTGAGAAGTGGAAATGGCGGGAAGGCATACAGGAGGCCTGTTGGCCACTGCTGGTTGAGCGTGTCGAGAGCCTCAGCCCAGTGGTCCTGCTGAACCACCAGGATATCTTGCAGTTGGTTGGAGAGGCAAAAAGGTCAAGAATCAGGCTGCCGAATCTCCACACTATGCACTGGAATGCTGAGGGACCACTCCCCGGGTTGTATTGTTTGGCAGCTCAGCCAGTCCGCCTCCACGTTGTCTACGCCCTTTATGTGAAGGGCAGTGAGAAAGAGTATGTGAAGCTCTGCCCAGTGAAAGTCATGATGCTTCCCTGTGGAGCGATCGAGATCGTGAGTCCCCTTGATTGTTGATATAGGCGATCGCTGTGGTGTTGTCTGTGCAGACCAGCAC
Source organism: Sphenodon punctatus (assembly GCA_003113815.1). Classification (NCBI taxonomy): domain Eukaryota; kingdom Metazoa; phylum Chordata; class Lepidosauria; order Sphenodontia; family Sphenodontidae; genus Sphenodon; species Sphenodon punctatus. The sequence goes on from QEPC01003596.1 coordinate 923,241, forward strand.
AAGGCGTCCCTTCAGGTGGGGGAGGAAGTGTTGGAGGGCCAACCAAATGACCTTGAGCTCCAGCCAATTGATGTTGTGGCTGACGTCTGCGACTGTCCAGTAGCCCTGAGAGATGTTGGTCCCCAGGTGGGCTCCCCAGCCTCAGAGGCTGGCGTCTGTTGTCAATACGAGCCTGGATGGTTCTGTTAGGGGAACTCCCTAAAGCAAGCGGTGGGGGGCTTCCCACCATTTGAAGGAGCATTGTGTCTCAGGTGGGACTGTGAGGTGGGCCGGGTAGCTGTTGATTATGTGAGTCTGCCATGGGCGCAGCAACCATTGGAGCGGACGCACGTGAAATCTGGCCCATTGAAGATGGTGTATGCAGGAGATCAAGGTGCCCAGGAGAGACGCTAGTGTCTGCAAGGAAGTGTGTGGGGCTGTCCGTGTAGATGCTACGAGCTCTAGGATCTTGCGCTGGCATGGGACTAGTATTAACAACCTGTCTAGGGAGGTGTTGAATATCACCCCTAGGTGCTCTAGACGCTGAGTTGCTGTGAGATGGCTCTTGTCTCGATTGACTTGAAAGTCGCGATACTCCAGGTAGGAGATGGAGCGTTGGAGATGAGCAAGGGCAAGTTCCCTGGATGGGGACCGGATAAGCAGGTCGTCCAGGTAGGGGAATATGGCTATGCCCTCTAGTTGCAGGTTCGCCACAAGTGGGATTAGGACCTTGGTGAATCTTCGGGGGGCAGTTGCCAATCCGAAGGGAAGGGCTCTGTACTGCCAGTGCTGATTGTTGTAAGCAAAACTTATCCACTGGCGGTGAGGTCAGAGGATGAGTATATGGAGGTAAGCATCTTTGAGATCTAATGAGGTGAGCCAGTCGTTTTTTGAGATGGCTAGGGAGATGGAAGCCAGGGTTTCCATCTTGAATCTTTGTAACTGAATGGATCTGTTGAGACGCTTGAGGTCTAGGACTGCTCTCCATTCTCCGTTTTTCTTCTGTACTAATAAGAGAATTGAATAGAGTCCCTTTCCCTTCTCGTGTCATGGCACCCTTTCTATGGCGCGTATGTGATGTAGTCTGTTGATCACGCAGTGCATAGCTGAGCGTTTGGAGATGTGAGAGAGAGGGGATACGCGAAAGAACTCCCTCAGCCTGCACTTTAGTTCTATCGAGTATCCCCTTGTAACGGTTTGTCTTACCCAGTGGTCCGGGGTGGCTTGGTCCCACCGATGGGCGAAGTGCAGGAACCTTCCTCTGAGATGGGCCGAGATGGGGGAGGAGGGTGCGGAGCAGTCAGGAGTCCCGCTTGCGTGATGGTGACCCATTACGTCTGGTGTAGTTAGAGTGGGGTGCAGGCCTGTTGGTCTTGGCTCCATGTCCCCTGTGCCCTCTGCCGCGGTTCTGTATGTTCCAGGTGTTGTAAGAGGGAATGTTCCTTCAAAACCCCTGCTGGGGGCGCTGGAATGGGCAAAAAAAACTTTTAAATGTCTGCACCTGATTGAGGGAATGTTTCTTGCCCTCGTTGGAGGCCTCAGTTAGTGCCTTGTCCAAGGCGGGGCCGAATAGCTTGCGGCCTCTGAACCTGCTGTTTTCTAGGAGGTTCTTGGCGTGAGAGTCTGCGCGCCAGGAACGCAGGCATAAATGGTGCCTGGCTGCCACATTCACTGCCATGCCTCTGGCAGCCCAAGTGACGACGTCCATAGATTCATCACTTAAGAATGTGTGGGCCAATGTGACATTAGTGGCCAGCTTGCAGGACAGGGGGGCAGAAATGTTTGGGTCCTTAGCTAGTTTGAACCACTTCATGATAGCTGTAGAAGTGTACGAGGCGGCCATAGTCATTTGTAGTGTGTTTGACAGTGCCTCATAAATTTGGTGCAGCCCTATATCTATTCCCTTATCCGTGGGGTCCCTAGGGAGCAGGTTCCCTTCTGAGGGGAATACGGACTGGTGGGCCAGAAAAGCTGCCGCGTCCACCTTGGGGGTTTGAATATAGGGTCGCTCTGCTTAGTGAAGGTGTAGTGGGATTGCTGAACTTTAGACAGCTTGGAGAACTTAGTAGGCTGCTTCCATTGGGTCCGAATTATTTTTTCAAAAGACCTGTCCGGGATCACCCCTTTGGAACTGCTATGGAGTTTGGGGAGATAGTCCCTGTATGAAACCTCGTTATCCAAGGTAGAGTCAGAATCCCCTTTTTTGGGGGTACTAGGAGTAATGTTCAGCACCCTCTGTGCTCTCTTTAGGAGCTTGGGGCCCTGTTCTGAGGGAAGCTCTCTGCCCATCTCCTTGGTCCGCTAGAAAGGATAGCCTCCCATTCGGGGGTATCTGAGTCCCCAGAGGAGCAGCCCCCCGAGTTAGAATTTGAGGGGTCGGAGGAGGAAGAGACCATAGGTTGTGAGGCTATAGCACGTGCAGCCTTCTTGCGTCGTTTGGAGGGGGGTCGAGGGGTGGTATCAGTATCTGACCCCGTGTCCAACAGCTCCCACTCCTCCATCAGGGATCCCTGGCACTCGTCCTCCGAGGAGCCGCCGAGCAGGTCCCTGAGAGAATGCTTATGAGGGGACTTGCGGGTGCTTTTGTGCTTGCCCTTACCAACCGCTCATGAGGAACCCTTAAATGCTTTGGGGGGAGGGGGGGGGTCATTTGTGCTTTCAAGCCCTCTTTTGGTTCCTCTCTGTACGGGCTAGGGCACCCAACATAGATCTCAAGGTGTCCAGCTGGAGTTGCTGAAATGAGTCTGCGGGGGGGGGGGGAATCTTACTTGTGAGGAGGCAGAAGTGGCTGCCTCCTCCTCATCCTGTATCTCCTGCTCCTCCTCCGTCCTGGCCTTGGATCTGTTGTGCGGCTCCTCCGACTCTGCGGGGGCCGCGTTGCGGGCGGGAAGCTGTGGCGCAGTTTCATTTTCATGCTCCGGAGAAGCGGGGCCTTGTCTGCGAACTGTGGTCCGGACGGTGGCCTCCCTGCATGTTTTGTTAGTCTCCACCATTTCTGGGCTCCCGATTAGGAGGCTCGTACCAGTGGGTCGATCGCCTCACAGCCAAACGGGTCCCGAGACGTACTCGGGAGTCAGCACCGGGGGAGGATGAAAAACGACTGAAGCCGCTGCTGCTGTTGCAGAATGCAAAATTTTAAAAGTCCCTCTCTTCGAGGAAGAAAAGTCTGACTCGGTGCAGAGCACCACTGCTGCACATCCTGTAGGATCGGAGGCAGACTTACAACTGGGAAAGCGAGGGCACGATCTCCCTGCGCATGCCCAGCTGAAAGACTGTGCTGCCTCCTAGTGGACATGAGGGCGATCGCTCCCAATGTCCGAATAATCGGACTGAAGTGGGAGGATGGACAGACATCCTAAAAGCACCTAGATAATAAATGAGTGTTCAGGTACTTTTTAAAAGGTAAGGAAGGAGGAACTAAGACATCTGCAGGGAGCAAGGCCTGATGGCACGCCACATTAAGACGCGATAGCGGGACCCCCAAACAGCAAGTAGCTTCTGAGCACAAATATCCATCAGTCTAAGGCCAGAAGCAGGTCTCGAATATAGCCAGGGCCTATACCGCTCAGGGTCCTGAAAACCAGCAGCGCAATCTTAAATTCAATCTATTACTCTACAGACGGCAAATACAGAGAACACAGGGTGGATTCAATATAATCACGGCTGCCCAAATCAGTAAGCAACCATATTGGCACATTCTGAACAAGCTGCAAGCGACATAAGCACTGCTAGCAGCCTGTAGAAGAGGGATATACCCTTTTTTGCTATATTGTTCAGAAACCTGTGTTCACTGTTTTCCCCCAATAGGGAAAACGCAGTGAACACAGGTCCCTGAATAATCCAGTAAGTTAAGGACATTGATGCTTCCACCTAGTTAGATTGAAATCCTTTTCCATAGATATTTTACTCACTAGGCCAGTTTCAGAGATTAAATTTGCCAACTATTGGACCATGGCAGCTGGCTGAGTTCATTGTAACTTAATTTGATCAGTGTGCTGTGTTGATGAGGAAAATGACAGGCTAGTATTTCAAGTAATATATTGACTTTAGCCACAATCCTGAAGCCACTTTTAAGTAGGGTGGCTATACCTCCCCCTTTAAAAGAGGATGCTTATAAAAATACATAGTGCAGGGCTGCACTGGAAAAAAAGCAGCCCTGCAACACATATTTTTCATAAGCATCCTCTTTTAAAGGGGAGTATGGCCACCCTACTTATAATCAATCACAATAGGACTACCCACGAGTAAATGGTTGCAGGAATATGGCTTTTGATGTACACCAGAGATGGGAAACCACCCCAGGAGCCCTTTCCAACCCCTACACCCAAGCACTGAAAAACTGAGCTATGGGTAAGGGAACAGAGAGAAGGGCATGCCTACAAGGATAGGGACAGATCTAGGATTCTGACCTCTCCTTCCTGGATGTACCCCTAACCCCAACTTCGATAAACCCATCAGAGCTTGTACTATTTTTCAACATGGCCCCAGGAAGGGAAAGATTTACCCCATCCCAGATTTACACTATTTCTTTTATCATCAATGCATCTTGACCCTCAGTTACTGAAACTTTAAATTTAAATGTGCAGTTTTAAGATTTTATAGCACTGTATTAACAAAATAGTTTTCAGATTCAGGTGGAACTTAAAGTCACACAAGCTTAATATGCTAGGAGTGTACGTGCCATGTTCATTCCGTGTCTATCTTGTTTTCTGTAAAGCGCCAGGTACATTGCTGGTGCTATATAAATGCTTATGATGATGATGATGATTCCAAATATGAGACAGGTGACAAAGCAGCTGAAAAGCCAGGTCCCTACATAGCTAAAGGACCACCTCCTCCCTTACGTCCTCATATGGCCTTTTAAGGTCAACAGAGCGCTCTTGCAAGTTCCATCATTGCAATGCATCCATAGAGAAATAGTGCAAAGAAAGGCAATCTTGGTGACTGCTCCACAGATCAGGAACTCCCTTCCCTTGGAGTTTCACCAAAGCCCTAGCATCTTCCGAAGACAATGCAAGACTTATCTATTTGGCCAGGCATTTAACAGTGAGGGATACAGCTTGGGGTGTTTTATAGGTATTTTATTTGTGGTTGCATGGGTTTAAATTGGTTTTTGATTAAATTTACCACTCAGTCTTTGGAAAAGGGTTGGATAAAAATCTAGCTAAATAAATGTACTTGCATACTCTCAGACAGAAATCAGTCCAATGACAAGTACCGTCCTAATTACTGGCCCCTTGTCTCACAATATGCTAAATATTTGCCTTAAACAATACTTATATCAACCTTGTTTATGCCGAGGTAAGGGAGTGCCACATCCTGTTCCCCTTAGCTGGAGGGAGGACTCTACCCTGGGTCTGGTGCAATTTAACATCTTTATTAACAACTAGGATGAAGAGGTGGAGGCATACTCAAATGTCCTGGATTGTTCAGGATATCCCCGATTTCACCCCTCTTTTGTTTTCTATCCTGCAGACTTGGAAAACTGCTGTAAAGTCCCAGATTAGAAAGGGAGGTGAGAGGGAAAGCAATTTGCAAGTAATCAGTGATTCAATTATTAGTTGAATTCTCCAGCCCTGAAGGGGCAGACCAGTCAATAGTTTTGCCCAAGGTAGTTCAGAGCAGCCCCTCCAAAAAGGAAAGAGAAGGGATTCTTCTCTATTGTTCTCCGACTCAATAATTTCTCATTTCAGGGAGAAGAACAGGGTTTCCAACTACCTAGGAGAAAATGGTCAGTCTTTGGAATTTAAAAAACTCCATTTGGAATAGGGCTGCATCGAACGAACAGTAAAATTTTTATTCATGAGTATTTCTGAGTTTCCAAGGACCAGCTCCAAGTGTTGGGCCTCGATACTTGGTAAAATAAATCCAAACAACAAGTATTTTCCGAGTACCAGTTACACTTATTTAGTGGCAGGAAAAGCCCCGTATGTTGCAAATTCGAGGATTTTCCGAGTACCAAGTACCCCAGGCCAATTCCTCAGTAAAACTGAGTCAAATACTGAGACACTCAATAAAAACCAAGTTTCAGCACTAATTTGGAGGAATGGGGACCTATGATTTGTAAGCATCTTTCTTGTAAAAACCAGCTGGCTAGGAATTCAAACCTGGCCTTGGCTAATGTTGTGATTAAGTTTCTTTTTTGAGAGAGAAAACAAAACATTTCTGACCAGTCTCTCTCTAGATAATGGGCTACTGCTATTTATTTATTTAAATTTATATGCCACCCTTTCCCAAAGGCTCAGGACTGCTTGCAAATCATAAAAATATTTAAATTAATACAAAAAAACCAACTTTCTCACAAACTCCCATACCACCTTCCCATTTCCCATACCCAACCCCCCCACAAAACCACCCCCAACCACCAAATGTCTTATCAAACACTAAAATTTTACACGGCCTTGGGAAAATGCCTAGGCCTGGACTCAAATTAACCTCCAGGGGGAAGGGAGTTCCATAGTAATGGGGCAACAATGCCTCCCTGTGAGCTCTTGTTGTATGAACATGGTTAACATACGATACCCACAGGAAGGCACTCCTGGCTGATCACAGGGGCTGCAATGGGGCATCGAAGGAAAGGCAGTCTGACATGTGGGGCCCAGTTCATTTAGGGTTTTAAAAGTAAAAAACAGCACCTTGAATTGTGCGTGGAAAGTTGTAGGAAGCCAGTGCAGACTTTGGAGCACCGTTGTGATATGCTCCCCGTATCCTGCCCCTTAAGAGAGGTGAGCCGCCGCATTTTGCACCAACTGCAACTTCCAAACAGTCATCAAGGACAGTTCCACGTACAGCGCATTGCAATAATCTAGCCTTGAGGTGATACCTACTCGCAGATCTACTACTGGTAATTTGTAACCTATCACTAAATTCTGCCACTGTACTCGAGAACTGGAGGGTAGCGAATGTAACGTCAATATTTTTAAAAGGCTCCAGAGGTGATCCTGGAAACTACAGACTGGTGAGTCTGACATCTGTGCTGGGCAAAATGGTGGAAACTATTATTAAAAACAGAATCATGGGGCATATCGATAAGCATGGGTTAATGGGGAAGAGTCAACATGGATTTAGCAAAGGAAAGACATGCCTCACTAATCTACTGGAATTTTTTGAGGGTGTGAACAAGCATGCGGATAAGAGGGAGTCAGTTGATACAGCGTATCTGGATTTTCAGAAAGTATCCAATAACATCTCTCATGAGAGACTCTTGAAGAAATTAAAAAATCATGGGATAGGAGGCAGCGCCCTATTGGTAACTGACTAAAGGATAGGAAGCAGTGAGTAGTACTAAATGGTCAGTTTTCGCAATGGAGAGACGTAAATAGCGGAGTGTCCTAGGGATCTGTACTGGGACTGGTGTTGTTTAATGTATTCATTAAATAATGTGGAAGGGGAGTAAGGTGATCAAATTTGCAGAAATACCACATTATTCAAGATAGTTAAAACACGAGCAGACTGAAGAATTGCAGGGAGAACTTGCAAGACTGGGTGAAGGAGCATCTAAATAGCAGATGAAATTTAATGTGGACAAGTGCAAAGTGATGCACAAAGGAAAAACATTCCAAATTTTATGTTCTAAATTATAAGTTAACACTCAGGAAAAGGACCTTGGAGTCATTATAGACAATACGTTGAAATTCTCAGTTCAGTGTGCGGTGGCCGTCAAAAAAGCAAACAGAATGTTAGGAATTATTCATAAAGAGATAGAGAATAAAACTGACAATACCATAATGCCACTATATAAGTCTATGGTGCAACCACACCTCGAATATTGTATGCAGTTCTGGTTGCCCCATCTCAAAAAAGATATAGTAGAAATAGAAAAGGTACAGAGAAGAGTAACAATAATGATGAGGGGCTTGGAACAGCTCCCCTATGAAGAGAGGCTGGATAGGTTGGGGCTCTTCAGCATGGAGATGACAGAGGGGATATGATAGAAGTTTCTAAAACCATGAGTGGTGTGGAACACGTTAATAGGGAACGGTTATTTACCCTCTCAAATAGTACTAGGACTGGGGACACTCCACAAAACTAACAGGTAGAAGATTTAAAACAAAGGAAGTATTTTTTCACTCAACACACAATTAAGTTGTGGAATTTGTCAGAAGATGTGGTCATGGCCAGTAGAATAACTGGGTTTAAGAAAGGGTTGGACAATTTTTTGGAGGATAGGTCCATTAGCAGCTATTAGCCAGGAAAGTTTGAGGAATGTAATCTCTTACCGCTGGGAGTGAACAACAGGGAATGGATTGCCCCATAATGACCTGTCGGGTACTTCTCCAGGCGACTGAAATTGGCCACTGTTGGAGACAGGTACTGGGCTCGATGGACCATTGGTCTGACCAGTACCTTCATCATAAGAACTTAGGTTCTTATCATCATAAGAACTTAGGTTCTTATGATGAAAGCATGGATGATGGTGGCCAGATCAAAATCAAAAAGAAAAGGCTGCAGCCACCTCACCAGATGGGAGTTGGTGAAAAGTGCTCCTGGCCACCGCTGCCATCTGACAATCCAGGTGCAGCAAGGGGTTTAGAAGCACTCGAAGTCTATGAACCTGACTGACCAGAGGGGGCCGGACTCCATCAATAACAGGAGTCCCAATCCCCTCTAGGTCACATCCATCATCGGACAGCCATCATCACCTCAGTCTTGTCTGGATTCAGCTTCAAATCAACGCATCCTCACCCATTCCCCAACAAGAGCCAGGCAATGGGTGAACACAGAGACTGCAGAGCCTGGGTCAAATGAAAGAGAGAGGTAGAGCTGCGTGTCATCAGCATACTGAGGACACTATACCCCAAAGCTCCAAATGACCCCACCCAGTGGCCTCATACACACACTGAACAGGATAGAACCCTGCAGAACCCCACATGGGAGGTTCCAAGAGGACAACGAGCACTCACCCATCACCACTCTCTGGGACCTCCCCAACAGGAAGAAGGAGAACCACTCAAGATCTGTCCCATGCACCCCCACCAGGTCCCATCATCATGTCAACACCTCTTGATCAAGGGCTGCTGAAAGATCTAACAAGATCAACAGGGTAGAATTCCCATTGTCAATTTCAAGATGCAGGCCATCGACCATGGCCACAACCACAGTCTCCGTGCCATACCCAGGAATGAAGCCTGATCGAAACGTGTCCAGGAATCGGACATCAAGATGAGCCTGGAGCTGTGAGGCAACCATCTATTTAATACCCTGCCCTAAAAAGGGACGGTTAGAGGCTGGCTGTATAGTCAACATACAAAGACACCTTCTTAAGCAGGGTCCGGAAAACTGCAGTTTTAAGGGCATCCAACACCCTACCCTCCCAAAAGGGAGGCACTGACAACCCCAGCCAGCAATGACCCCAATGTCTCCAGGGTGGCTTTCGCTAGCCAGGACAGGCAAGGATCTAATTCACAACTGGTTGCTCTCATCGCCCCAAGCACCTCACCCACATCGGTGGGCAATACCAATTGAAAATGATCCAAACAAACAGGACAAAGCCTAAGGTAAACTAAGTTATGCATGTACACCTACATCTTCTCACACTCATGAGTGTATCCTTCTCTCTCCTGATGTCCATCTCTCCCTCGTCTCCCCATTCCTTGTTTCTTAGATTGTAAGCCCTCTGGGGTAGGGACCTGTCTGTAACTACTGACTGTACACTGCTAGGTATATTGCTGGCGCTATATAAACAATCAACAACAACCACCCCAACCTCTGACTCTGCAGATAAAATACCACCACCCAAGTCATGGCGAATATAAACAATTTTGTCTGCAAGGTAGTTCATAAAATGTCACAGCAGGCATTAGATTACTTCATTTCCAGCCAGAGGCAGAACAGATCAACCAGGTCCCTCACCCACAGGAAGAGCTCTATGGGACAAGACTTTGCAGATGCTATGATAGCAGAGAAGAAAGCTTTCTTTGCTGCCATCACAGCCACAGAATAGTCCTTTTAAAATGACCTGCCGCAATCAGTCAGCTTCAGCGCGAGTAGAGCGCCACTTGCACTCTAACCACTTATCCTCCTGCTTCAGTCGCTTCAGTCCCTCCATATACCAGGAGGATCTGTGCCGCTGCATCGGTGGAAGCGAACACCTGGGTGCAAGTGTGTCGATGGCCATGGTCAAGAGGTCATTCCACAAGGCAACCAGTTCATCGTCAGAGTAAACCCCCCAGCGAATTCTGAAAATCAATCGAATCCAATAGACTTGGGGAGCTGACGAGCCTAACTAGTCCACCACCCCGATGAGGGTAGAGGTGGGCCGGGATCTGGGCATTCAGATGGTAATTATTTGACCATGACAACGGTGTTCTAACACCACTCCCAATAATCTAATCTCCTATAACTAGGCTGGTGCAAAACATCAAACCCAACATGTGTCCCACCTCATGTGTTAGCCAGATATTATCTGGGATAGGCTCACGGTTGTCATGGCAACGATTAATTCAGCTCTGCCCCTGAAAGGCTAGCCTCAGCATGTATGTTGAAATCACCAAAGACAGTAAGTCTAGGTGACTTCAACACCACCTCCGAGACCAGCTCGGCCAGAGCAGTCAGGGAGTCAGCTGTGCAGCGGGGTGGTCAGGACATCAAGAAGATTCCCAATCTATCCCCAACCAAATCCAACACAAGGTGGACACACACTATGTCAAAGGAGTTAGATACCACATGCCTCCAAAAGGCCAAGCTGTCCTTACAGATCATAGCCACTCCACCCAACCCGAGACAATACTGGCCCAGATGCCTCATCCAGCCATGTGTCCATAATTCACAAGGTCAGCGGACTCATCCCAGATCAAATCATGGATGACAGATGTTTTATTTGCCACCGACCTTGCATTAAGCAGCAACCGTGTCAGATCAGGGGCCCTATTGGCCTTAGCCCCCAAATATATTATATAAACCATGTTGGGTATACACAACCAGGGGGGAGGGGGAAAATAGGACAAGGGGACACTAAGTGACTCTCACAATAGTCCCGCTGGTCTGACATCCCCCACACCCAGAACAGTCCTAATAACCGCTCCACTTCCCTCACGAGGCCTCCCTCCCCAGCTCCTGGTTGTTAGTCCCCATTCCCCAAGGATACCAATCAAAAGGCCCAAAGGGACCACGAGGAATGGGTAGCTGGCAAGGACCCCAAGTCCAGCGCTCCCAGAGGCAGATTCATCAGACAAGCAGGCAGGGACCACCCCTTCCCCCCCATGCCTGTAACCCCACTCTCACAGGAGCGCCAAGGCACTTCCACCCCTCTCACCTCCCCCCGTGCCCCCGTCAATTAAAAACCTTAAAAAGACAACACTGCCCTCCACCCCCCAAATGAGCCCACAAATGGCCCACTAACAGCCACTGCCTTTGGTGATGGTCTTCGGCTGTCGCCTGCAGGCAAAGGCACATTCTTAAAGTCCCGTAGAGGGTAGTGGCAGGGTTGCATGCCCCAGGTGTTACAAAGTAAGCAAGCCCTCCCAGAAACACAGCCCTTCTCTGCTGCAGGCAAAGGCAGCTTCTTAAAGTCCTAGGGAGGGTTGCAGGACTTGTGCATGAGAAAATCCTCATATTATCACATCTGCCAAAGAATACACACAGGAGAAATGGCTGGAGTGGGGGGAAAGCTTTATCATCAGGAGGAGGACTGTGTAAGCTGTAAATCTTAGTGGGCATGGGGATGTGGAGGCCAAGTTAAGGGATGGGTTGTAACACAGCTTAGGCATAAAGACTGGCAGGACAAGGGTTTAAGTTTGGTTTATGATAAGGGTTTAAGTTTGTCTTTATATTTTTAATCTGTTAGCTGCCCCAAGCTGCTGTTAGCAGGAAGGGTGCGGGGTACAAATTGGTTAAATAAATAAATAGTGAGGGTTTTGCGTATCTATAAAAGTCCTTAATTTTAAGTTCTTTTTAAAAAAGCAAATGTTTTGGGTTTTTTTAGCCCAGACTCATAGTTAATAGTCTACTCTGGTTTTGCATACATATGCAAATTATGTCCCACATTTTGAGGTCACTGTCTCTCATTTCAGAGTCCAGGAGTTGAGAGGTATGGGTAGAGCGATTTCTAATCAAGTTTGCAGAGGACACAAAACTCAGAGAGGTAACTAACACCTTGTAAGACAGAACTAGAACTTTTTAAAAAATCTTGGTTGGTTGGAAATCTGAGCTGAAATTAACAAAATGAAATTCAACTGAGACAAATGTGAAATTTTGCATAAGAGGAAGAAAATCCAAATTCACAATATAAGATGGAAGATGTTTGGTTTGGCAGCAGTACCCGTAAAAAGAATCTAGAGATTGTGGTTGATCAGAAACGGAACACGAATCAGAAATTTAATGTAGCTGCCAAAAAGGCTAATGCAATTTTGGGTTACATTAACAGAAACATCATCTTGAAGTGGGTAGAAATAATACCACCACTCTCTTCAGAACTGATCAGACCTCATTTGGAGTTTTATGTCCAGTTTTACAAGGACAACAGATGAGAGCTACAAAGATGATAAAGGGTCCAAAAAGCAAGTCTTATTATTATTATTATTATTATTATTATTATTAACAAACATTTGTATAGCGCCAGCAGTGTACCTGGCACTTTACAAAGTAATAAAATAGACAGGGTCCCTGCCCCTAGGGCTTACAATCTGAGAGAGAGGAGCTGGGGGAGAGACTTAGGAAGGGGAACAGAGGGAGAGACAAGGGGTCTAACATTCATGAAGATGCGAGGTCTCAAGTGCACATACTTGGCTTGGTTACGATGAGAATGACAGCAGGCATGAGGAAAGGTTGATGAAACTAAAGGAAGAGACTAAACTAAAGAGACATGACAGTAATTTTCAAATATCTACAGTGCTGCCACCAAGAAGATGGCATGGAATTGTTCTGCATTGCTACAGAAAGCAAGACTAGAACTAATGGGTCCAAATTATAGGAAGGTAGGTTTTGGTTAAATATCAGGAAAAACATTTTAACGATAAGAGCTGTTTGGCAATGGAGCAAGCTGCCTGGGGAGGTTGTAGGCTCTCCATCACTGGAGGTTTTCAAAAGGAGCTTGGCAGCCATCTGTTGGGGATGTTATAGTTGTAATCATCTTGCATTCAAGCAAGAGGGTTGGACTAGATGACCCTCAAGATCCCTTCCAACTCTAAGATTCTAAGTCTTCCAATCATAAATGTTAAAACTACTAATATTTAAGCTAAGAAAACTCTCTTTTAAATTTACTAACTGCTAAAGAAAGCAACATCTGAAATGGATGCCACTCTTTGGCCCCATTGTGGTAAATGGATACAGCTCATGGGATTAAGAAGCTTTGACCACCCCTGCAATATAGTCTCCTGCTTAGAAACACAGTTCTAATACAGTACCTTTTTATCCAAACACAATAGTGCTGAAATGCAACTGTCCAGGTCACAACACAACTTTCTACTAAACTCTGAATGTGAGCTACTTGCCTGTTCCTTTGAGTTTACATTAAGCTAAAAATGTTAATTTTTCTAATGACTGTGATAACCAGGGTTCCTAGTATTCTCTTTGCAATACAAAACCAGGGGGAAAACAGAGATTTTGCCTTTTCCCAGAGAATTTTGCAGAAAATGCCAGAAACTTACAGGTTTCGGAGGAGGACACAGCAAGTAGCGAGGAAGCGGAGTGGAGCTGAGCGGAAGCAACAAGTCTAAAATAATTTCAATAAAGCACTTTCAACATAATCATGAAAATGGTTACATTGTCTTGAAAAATTACGTTAATTGTGTTTTGGGGTGTTCTACCCCCCCCATCCTCGGCACGGACATTTCTGGAATGTGTAAGCTAACATGAAATGTGATGGGGTAGTTTTTTTTAACCCCAGGTGAAAAACCTGGGGTTCAAAAAATACCCCACAGCAAAACATATTGGGGTAGTTTTGCCGCCGGGGTTTTTGTTCACAAAAAAGAAACCAAAAAACTGTTAATGGTAATCAAATTTCCTTTGAGTATATTGTGTACCCACTAACTTCCAAGTTTTTGCGAGAAATGCGCACCCAGGGTAGGAAAATACCTCCAGAAAATGTATAAGGATTAAACATGGTACTTGTCAATTAGACTCAGTTGTCCACTCAAATTTTCATACTTATCATTGCTTTGTTCCAGTATTGTCATGATTCATGTTTCCAAATCTGCATATACAGATGCTTAGGTTCAGGTATGAGAGAAATGCCACTGAGTTGAATGCGGCCATTCACATGCATCAGTGTTTACCGCACTATTAAATTCTAAGGGAACACAGTACTACCAAGTTCAAAAATATAATATTTCTGTTTGCCAACACCTATGAAAGTACTCAGAGAAAGATACTTCAAGGTATGTTCACATTATACATTTGACAACAATTTGTATAGTACCATTCTCTGTCTACAAGATATCCAATCATTTTCACAATAGAAGGGAAACGTGGTTTCTAGCAGTATATGCTACTAAGGCCCCTTAGTTTTTGTAGTCTTATAATCACAATCTTCCCTCTACATGAAAGACAGCAAACAACAAAACTGAGCATATGCATATTGCTGTCAAATGCACTAAGAAAATTAAACTAAAACATTTTTACCTAATATGTAATAAAATGAATTGAACAAGTGATACTTGCAAGAGTTTGCAAGTTTAAAGAGAATTTACTTTAAAGAGAATTCAAGAAGCACAACTAGGTTATCAGTGCCCTAATTAGACATTATTTTCCACTTTCAGAGATTCAGTGCGTCAAACGGATAGACCATAGAGTACATTGGCAGTGTCAGAGTGAGCTGACTGAAGTCCTAATACCATGTCCTGCATAGGCAGATTATACAAAATATGTAAGTCTATCCCCAACCAAAATTTTTAAAAACTACAGAGAGTCAGAAAACTAAGCACCTTATATATGTTAAGAACTGGGATTTAGGTGCTTGCCGTGTTGGTCCCAAATGTAAGAGATAGAGACAAAGTAGTTCAGATGATATATTTTAGTATACCAACTTCTGTTGGCAAGAACATGCAAGCCTTTGAGCCTGTAGCCTGATGAAGAGCCCTGTGTGGTTCAAAAGCTTGCACATTCTCACCAACAGAAGGTGGTTCAATAAAAGATCTCATCTGGACTACTCTTTCGCCAACACTGAATAATCTAGAGTGTGCAACTGCCATGTTGGTTCCCAAAATGTGAGAGAGGGACAAATGTCTCAAATGTAAGACAGGGAGACAAAGTAGTTCAGGTGATCTTTTACTGGACCAATTACTGTTGATAAGAGTATACAAGCCTTCCAGCCACAGAGATATAGACACACACACACACACACACACACACACACACGTATATATAAAACAATTCTTTAATATTGAGCAAGATTGTCTAATTTCATTCATTTTGGAAAAATGAAAGTTTTATTCCTGGAAACGTACACTAGAATTACTACAGGATATATTGAGTTCATTTGATACTACATTCAGCTATTAATTGCAAGATCAGTGGTTCTTACAATGCAAATATCATAACTTAAATGGTTCCCAAGATGAGTGCTGTTTTCTAGAGAGATCTACAGATCAGTGCAGAGGGAATCAGTCACCTATTATACCTAGTTGGTTTGGGTGTTTTTAAAGTTAATAAACCATACAAAGCATTGAGAACGAAACCAGGTCCATATTTGAACTTTTTTGTGCACTTGCAATAATTTCTATTACACAAGAACAATATTTTTAAATCTGACAATTTGAACACTATTCTCTCTTTTCTCAAAGTAGATGGCTAAAAACTTTTTAAAACACTTACTCTACAACTTCCTACACATTTATCCTGCATTTTGCCATTGTAGCACCCTAGATAACTATGTAGTCCTGAAAAAGTTATCAACCCACAAAAGTGCAAATAATAATAAAGCTGTGCAAGCACATTTAACTAAGAAACCAGGAATTCTTCCTAAGAGACTGTTATCCCAATCAAAAGAAAATGTAAGATACAACAAAGGGCACAATCCTGGGGCATACACCTGTTCCTTTCTAAAGCACAAACATGCAGAGTGAAGCTTCCCATCTTTTAGCACCCATCCTGCCCGAGGGCACCCTCCTGCTTACGAGGAAGTGGGGAGAAAAATCCTAGCTGTTGCACTCTGAGCCTGGGTCCTGGTTCGCCTCCCAGTCCTACGGGCACCCAGGGACATGGGGTAGAAACTCGCTAGTGGCCGCTTTCGGGGGGGGAGAAAGCTCGTTCCTTGGAGCATTGATAAGACATTTTATTTTTAAACGACACACACACACGCACATCCAATCTCCGGCAGCGACCACCCAGCCCAGCCGCTCACCTGTATGCTCTGGGGTGGCGAAGGGCGAGTTGAGCCTGGGTCGCTTGGGGTTGGGTGGCCCATCCAGCAAGTTCTCCGCCATGGCAGCCGCTGGCCCTCGCTCTCTCCCTGACTCGGTCCCTGCACTAGCTGCCTGCAGCCGAGACTCAGAAGCTCCGAACAACAGCGCCGCTCAGTGCCCAAAGGCCAGCAGCAGCGGCGGCGGCCCACTCTCCCCCATGCCCGGGCCGGGCCGCCGCCGCAGGGAGAACTGACTAGCTGGCTCCGGGCGGGGTGGGAGAGCGAGCCTGGCGCAACCCCTCGCTCCTCCCGGCCGCCCCCCCCCCTCGCCGCGGAGGTGCCCGGATGGCGGCTCGCTTGCGTCTCAGTCACTGATGGAGCATAGCGGGGCCCCCCCTCCTCCGCGCCCCTCCCAGCGAGCCAGTGAGCGAACGGGGGGACTCACCCCGGCCTCACTGGCCCCTCGCTCGCCCGCCCCAGCCCCACCACCAACGGTAGCCAAAACAATGAGCGTAGCTCGACGACGGCCACTGCTCCCGATCCCGGGGGTACTCGGCTTTTCGCCACCGGCTCCTCCTCCTCGCCTGCCGAGCTGGCGAGTGGCACTGCCCCACTGGCTGAGCCCGGCTGCCCCTCGGTGGCGTTCGGTGAGGTTACCCGTTCCCTCGCGGGCCGCCCCGCTCCCCTGGCCCGCTAGCCCCCGGCCCCGCTCTTGCCCGCGCCGCGCTCCGGCTCCGCGACAAGATGGCGGCTGTTGATTCCTCAATTAAAAAAAAAAAAAAGTTTTTTTTCTCTCCTCTTTTCCAGAGACCGAGGGGGCGGGGACAGGGCTGGGCTTGCGCTTGCGTCACTGCGCACGGGAACGCCTATCCCTCCCTACCCCTAAAGAAAGACACGAGCGTTACCGGGAGCAGCCGAACTTGCAAAAAAAGTTGGGGGGAAGGTGGATTCAGTATGCAAATTTATGTAAATGAGGACATTTAACTTCCTTCGCTCCCTTTTGAGGCAATGCCTAGACATCTTTGTTCTCTATCAGGGCCCTGTATTCTTTGGAGCACAAGGGCCCCTGAAGCATTCCCTACAGATTATGAGCTAGATGGCCCATGAGTCAGACCCATTAGGGCAGCTGTTACAATAACTCCTCAAGTGTACATCATGCTCTGGAGCAGAATTCTTTAAGTTATGGGGAGGGGTTGCCACAATCACCTTACACCAGTGCTCCATTCTTTGCTCGGCTACCCATAGTCTTCCAGGCCCCATTCAAGGTGTTGGTTTTGACCCATAAAGCCCTAAACAGCCTGGGCCCTGCCTGTCTGCAGGATCGCTTTATCCCCTCCCCACCTCTCGGTCCTGGATTGGCTGGGAGCATTCTTCTTGGAGTACCCTGGGTATCGTGGGTGGTGACGATGAGGGAGGCATTCTCATTGGCTGCACCAAGGCTGTGGAACTCCCTCCCGACCCTCTTTCTGCAGACTGTAAGTCCTGGGTGTTCCGCCAGGCTATTGGTAAAGGTGGGAGAGAGGGAGGGTTTTTTAGCTCTGCCTTGGGGTACATTTTATAGTGGTTTTTTTAAATGTTATTTGTATTTTGTTTATTTACTGATGTATTATTTATGTTTATATCATATTTTATATTATTTTAAGATGTTGTGAGCCTCCCTGAGCTGCTGTAGCAAGAGGAGATGTCCAAGAAGTCTAAGGAAATAAATAAAAGGCTACGGCAGTTTAACTACTCATGATAGAAGTGTGCCTATGTTTTCTTCCCCCTGTCCTCCCTTCTTCAACACCAAGGCCATGACGACCTATATGGCTTACTAGTACTGAGTAGTTCTATTGAAGCCAGGGGAACTTCCATGCAATAATTACTCTGGAGTAAGTGGTTTATGGAACTGTTTCCTCTGCTAGCTTCCTTGTATTCAGTGAGTCCCTTCTCATTTTCTTCCCTATGAAGGCAGGGCCAACCCCAGGGTTTGTGAGGCTATGTGCAAAGTCTTGATGTGGGGTCTAATTTGCATAATTAAGCCCCACCTAATTAAGCAAATGTGTAAATTTGCATAAAATCTACACGTTCTGGACAGGAAGGATTCCCATTCTCCACCCCTTCGAGCGGCCATAGACAAGCATGGCCTCCCAATGCTTTCTCTGCCCCCACCTCCCCAGCCGAACGTCTACTACCACTCCCCAGGAGTGGTTCCACTGCAGGGGCAGCTGGGTGGGCAGCGAGCCAGGCACAGAGAGACTGACTGCGTCCACTGCCTTACTGGGGAATGGGGTGAGTTTAGCCAGCCTGGCCTCCAGGGCCTGTTGCTTCTTGCTGCCGGTGCTAACTGTGCCTTGTGCATGCACACGGTACAACCGGTCCAGAGGCGTTGCTATCAAACACAAGACACCCAAAATGCAGCTAACCTATTAAGTGCATTATGCCATGAAAAGAGACTATATATACATATATATATTATATGGGAGGCGCAAATGAACTGGTTATGGGGATGTGGGTTTAAAGACAGTATTCCTGTTAGCAATAACTTCATTAAGAAGAGTTAGTGAAATAGCAGCCATAATAATCTCAGAACCATATTTGCAGATTTTCCAAAAGAGAATAGATATTGCTTTACATCCTAAATTCCTACCTAAGGTAATATAAGTAAGACAGTTGTGAGAATGTGGCCCTTTTTCACACGGACCTCTCCCACCCATGAACATGCAGATTTCTGTGTGTTCATGGGTGGGGGATCCCCGTGTGAACAACGCGGTGCACGTGCCCATGGTGAGTGGGGGTGCATGCGTGCCCACCTAACACGCATCCCCAGTCATCCCCATGCACAGAGCAACCAGGGGAAACAGCGGTTACTCCGTGGGTGTGGATGAGTGGGGGTTGAGTGGAGATGTGTGTGTGGCCGTGTGCATGCCCCTCCCATGCACCAGCGTGGCCACTGACCCATCACCCAGTGGAGCCATGTAAAAATGGCCTGTGAGGAGCCACTCAAAGAAGAACAGAAGGTTGCTAACTTGTAAACAAGGTTCTTTGAGATGTCTCCTAACATTCTCACAACACCCAGTCTTCCAGCCCCACATGGAATTTTTTTTCTTTTATTAGTAGAAAGGGTTGGAAGGAACTGCCACTCTGAGGGGGAGAATGATTTTTATAGTAGAGGAGCTCAAGACCATCATGTGGTCTATTATTTGAATAGGGTGAGCATGCACAACCCAGTTGTGAGAATGTTTGGAACTATCTCGAAGAACCTTCTTTACAAGGTAACAACCTTCTGATCACTCGCATGGGGAGGAGTTGTTTGTAAACAAACAGCTTTATCTCCCAGTCCGATCCCTGCGCTGCTGCTGCTGCAGCACTACTAGGAGGCAGAGGCAGGTGAGGAATGGGGACCAGAGCCAGGGAGGGGAGGCAGAAGAACTTATTGGGGGAGAAGCTGGCTGCAGTCTGACACCCAGCCAGGCAAGCTCAGGGCCCCAGCTGGCCGCAGTGCCATGTGCAGCCACACATGTGGCACATGCCTGGGACTGGTCCTGTATGAAGGCATCCAGATTACACTATGAGATAATGAGATCCCTATCTCCCACTTAGGGTGTTGACATATGAGACAGTAGCCCACACTAGGTGGCCATCCAGCTGCCCATTTATTAGGTGTTCACCCCAACTGGAAATGTGGCCACCACCCACCAAATACACAGCTTCCACTCACAGCATGGTCCTAGAACATGCAGAACCTGCCGTGCGGGTGAGGGTGGACTAATGTGTGCCCATATGTCTGCATCTCATCAGTTAGGTTGCACACAGCACCTCTGCATGTACATGTCCACTAGCACAATAAAGTCGCAGGCAAAGAGCCTTGAGCATTCCAAGGAGCTGCGACTTCCAGCCCCTCTCTTCACTCACTGATGCACACGTAACGTACACCTTAAAAACCCAACATGACATTTTCAAACATGCACTCTCCCAGCTCATCCTGGCTGGCAGTACATGCCTGACACTTGCTGTTTCCCAGACACTGCCTTCTCAGAAACGACTTGCAAAGAATTCCCATGGCCAGGGTCATGGCTAATACCAACAGTCAGGCAACAACCAGCACCACTACCTCCACTGTGCAATTGCAGAACTCACTGCCTACAGATCCACCCACCAACACTGCATTCCGTGGATGGAGGAAGAGACCAAGGCTTTCATCAGTCTGGGGGGGGGCGGGGAGTAGAAGGTTCGATATGCCCTGGTGAAGTGCTACAGGAACGAGGTGGTGTTCCAAGACGTCTCAATGCAAATGTCACAGCAGCATTACACCCAGGACATAAACCCATACCTGCAATGGGCCACGGACTTGAAACATAGATACAGAAATATCTGGGACAACAACTTATCCTCCAGCCACAGGAGGCAAACATTGCCCTATTATGAACTCCTTGACCGGTTCCTCTGCATAGATGGAGCCATTGTTGTATCTCACCTGTATGTTTGCACCTTCACGAGGGGCCAGAAACAGGTGGATATGACTCCCCCTCTGCCTACTCCCACTGCAACCACTCCTGGTCCCACCATGGAAGCCACAACCACCAGTAGACATCCCTCCATGCCCGTCCATGCCCTGGAGCTAGCGCAGATTGACATGAACACCATGACTCGCACAGTGTATCCCCTCGAGCTCAAGAGCCAGCCCATGTTTGAGGAGCCACCCAAAGTTCTGGTCAAGGAGCCAGATGTCACCTTTGTAGAGGAGGCAGAGGAGAACAGTAAGTTAATGCACCGGGGGAGGGGGTTGTATTTACACAGCTCCATGATAAAGGCTTCTGTTCATTGTTATCTAATTATGTTTTTTATGGCTTACTGTGTTGACAGGTGGCCAGGAGAACATGTAGGAGCAGCAGGAAAACTCCAAGTGGCCAGGAGATCACGTAGGAGCAGCAGGAAATCTCCAGGACACAGCTCCACTGGATGGGAGTGATAGGCACAAAGTGGGTAGGAAGGCACTATGGTGGGACAGTGGGCTGGCAGAGGGGATGGAAGCCAAAATGACAGCCAGGGGAAGCCAAAATGACAGCGGAGGTGCAAATGGCAGTGGTTGATTTCTGTATGTTCTTCATTCCTCTGCAGAGATCCCAGGAGGAGAATTGCATGTCACTGGACTCCTGCTGCAGCAACTGCCCCAGCAGCCACATAGGTCAGGTAGTAATTCCTGCTTACTTAGGGTGAGCAGAGGGCTGAAAATTGGGTACACTGACCTGAAACACCAGGGCAGGAAGGTAGGTGGGACAGTTTGAACTAATGATTTTCCTTGTTGCCTTGCTACAGGTCAGCCAACACAACAGATATGGATGGAGCCACCATGCACAAGCACCCAGTGGCACCAGGACCTGCATGTATGCAGCCAGTGGCACAGGGAGGATTCAGGGCCCTAAAAACCAGTAGTGCAATCTTAAACTCAATCCATCGCTCCACAGGCAGCCAATGCAGAGAACGCATGGAGGGTGTAATATGATCACAGCTGCCCAAACCAGAAAGCAACCATGCTGCCGCATTCTGAACAAGTTGCAAGTGATGGATATGCACTGCCTGTAGCCCGTAGAAGAGAGAATTACAAAAATCAAGCTTCATATTCACTAGGGCATGGGTGACTGTTGCAAGGTCAGCCTGGGATAAGGTCGTAACCTACGTAAATTGCGTAGTTGAAAAAAGCATTTTCAAACCACATCTGACACCTGGATTTTCATGGACAGAGTGTGGTCAAAAATGATGCCCAATATCTTTACCTGGCCCACTACCTCCACCTGGACCCCATCGATATTCATGGGCCCGAGGGAGGCAAGGGCATCCTCATATCAGATGCCCCTTCCCACTATCACCACCTCAGTCTTCCCTGGATTGAGCACAAGGTAGCTCTGGCATATCCAGGTGGCTATATCATTCAAGCATTCCACCAAGGTAGAGGCTGAGTTGGCAGGGTTCATGGGGCATGAGATATATAGCTGTGTATCATCAGTGTACTGATAATACTCATACTCATGCTTCATCATGACATCCCTAAAGAGCTGCATGTGTACATTGAACAACATGGGCAAATGAATAGAACCTTGAGGAATGCTGCAATTCAGGCCTCTCAGGGATGAATCATATCCATCCATCACCACCAGTTGGCTGCTCCCTTCCAGGTATGACTGAAACCACTGAACGGCAGTTCTCTTCACACCAGTGACCTCCCTCACATATCATCACAAAAAGATCATTTGGAACAGTTCAACAAAGCTCGTTAAGCTGTCATTGATGGTGGCTGTTGGGGCTAGCATTGCGGTTAGCAATGTGCTGGCACAAGGCATCCCAGATCTCTCCAGATCTCCACTCAGTTCATCTGGTCCTGGAATAGGGGCACTAGCTGGCAGGGGGGCAGGGTTCTCCTACATGGCCCCACTGATCTTGCAGATGTTATGGACAACATAAGCAGTGGTAGAAGTGGCGCAGTCTCTAGCTGGAAAACAGTTCTGGACACAATTGATTTCTGGCACTGTTTTAATAGTCCAAAAGCCCTTTCCACAACAGAGTGGGTGGTGTTGAACTGCTGGATAAGTACCTGCTCTGGGGTGCAGGCAATGCTGTATGCCTTCATAAGTTAGGACTTCAAGGTGTAGGTTGGGTTCCCCTAGGACAGCAGGCTTCATGAGCACCCCCTCAATGCATATTTCTGTGGAGGGTTCAGTCTCCTGTGTATATGCAGCCAAAGAAAGGGGACTGATGAAAAGATGTGTTAATTGTGGTTCTTGACAGACCACTCTTGCTAGCACACCCATGAACCAGGCACAGTGGTCCTCTACAACCTGGAGAACCATGGAGAAAAAAAAAACTGGTTCAGATAGTCATCCTTGCTATGGGATGGGCAGATCATTGTGATATGGCTTCCATCGATCAGCCTCCATTATCTCCATGGGGTCAGCCAAGTTCAACTGCACCACCTAGTCCAGCAGCACTTCCACAATCACTGAGCAAACCTCCACTAGTATGGTGCTGTAACAGAGCCCAGCCCTCAGGGGCTAAGTGCCCACAGGAGCCACACCAAACTGGGTCCAGACACATGGGTTAAGTTCACATCACTTTGGTTTATTTACACTTTGTGCCGACCATCACCACCACCAAATATGCAAAATCTTATACAGTTCCCCTAACCAGGCAACGCCTCTGGCTAGGTTTGGCGTCCAGCTCTATCCCAACATACAAAGTCTTTCCCAAGTCCTTAGTCACTGCCCAGCAAGGCCAGGTAGTGTCAGTGGGAGAAGGGGAAGGCACACACTCCACACCTCGGTCACCTTGAATCCTGGCCCTCCACTTAGGGTACACACTCTGGGATAAATGCCGTCAGGATAGTAAGTGGGCTAAGGTGTCTCACAGAGACTAGGCCCCTATCATAATTGGGTGTGGAGATAGAGGACAGAACAAGGCCCACAACTCGCGCTTCGCCCACATGTATATTCACACCGGGATCAGCAAGGGAGAGTTGCGTGCGACTGTGGGGGGGGAACCAAGGTCAGAGAAAAGGGGGACAGGGCTTGCTCATGGAGGAGGGGGTAGGGAGAGGGACCCACAGGAGTAAGCAGGGAAGGAGTCACACACACAGTATCCACAAGCACGCCCCACGCACTCACTCACCCTTGCAGTTGCTGTCACGGAAAACGGGGAAATGGAAACACAACACACACAGATACGTCTTCAGAACAATACACAATATAGCTCAGCACAATCATGTAACTGTCAGGTGGCCGGTCTGCACTCTTTCACCAGTGTTGAGGCCTTCCCAGTGCTGGCCTTTTAATGTGCTGGCCCCGCCCCCTGGCGGGCTGCCAACCACGCAGAGCAACGCACTGTGTGCGGTGCCGTTTCCACTGCTTTGACATCTGCCCCACCCCGCTGCTGTGCTGGCGGGGTTGTCAGGGTGAGTGAGGTAGGGGGAGGGGCCCTGGCAGCGGGGGTCTAGGAGTCTTCCCTGCCCCACCGTGATGCTGGCGGGGCTATTGGGGTGAGCGGGCCAAAGGGAGGAGCCTCGGGACGTGCCGAGGTGGTGGGAACCCACCCTGTTGCAGATGCTTGAGGGGCCGAAAGCCACCCCCGCCTCCACAGGGTCCCCCACCCCGCGCACGGAGGCGGCAGCAGATGACAGGTAGCCAAACAATTACCCCTTGCTGGCCTCACACCTTTATCTCCAATAGCTCCAGGGTATAGCATCCCGGATCCTTCTCAGTCTCTCTGGCTGGCAAGATTTCCTCACTCTCCAGTCTCCTGTACTTGCAGCCGGCCTCACCCTCAACAACTCACTAGACTTCTGGCTCCTTCGCACAACCCAGATTTTGCTCTCTCTAACAGACAAGTTCTCTACAGCTTTCTCTAAGCAGCCCTTTCCAGCAGCCCTGGCTTACTCTGTATGCTGACTTCTGCCATGCCCTGGGCGAACGCAGTTCGGAAGTTCAGAGTTCGGCCCGAACTCGGCCTGTTCGGACAACCGACCCGAACTTCTGAACCAAATGCTCGAACTTCCAAACAGTTCGGAAAAGTTCGGATGAGTTCGGGGGCAGGAAAACGTGACTTTGGGTGGGGAAAACGTGACTGGAAGGGGAGGCAGCTGAAGAGCAGACCTCCTGGCACCAGGGGTGGACACCAGGGGTGGTTTCAGGGCCAAAAATACCGATACCAAAAATTTTTCGGTTTTGGTACCTATAGCACTTTTTTTAATGTTTGGCAGAGTTTGGCCAAACCGAACTCCGCCGAACTGATGTCGCCTCAGCAACAGTGGAGACCTGCCTGGAGGAGTAGTCATGCATTGATCCCAGCAGCGATCCCTTGGCCTACTGGGCCGGCAAGGCCAACGTGTGGCCGGCCCTGTTGAAAGTGGCCAAGGGTATCCTGTCCTGCCCACCAACCAGTGTCCCCAGTGAGCGGGTGTTCTCTGTGGTGGGGGACATTTGCTCCCTGCACCACCTGAGACTGGGGGCCAAGTTGGTGGAGCAGTTGTTGTTCCTAAAGGTCAACATTGCACTGCTGGGATTCCCTGAGCTGCCCCTGGACAAGGAGTGATGGTGCAGTGGCACACACCATCCCATGCCAGGGGCAGTCAGGATGGGGCTCCTCCTCCTCCTCAGTCTGGGCTAGGGCTATTGCTCCTGTGCTGCTGAGGTGCTGTCCCTCCTTCCCAATGCCTGGCACCCACCCTGCCTCTCTCTCTCTCATACTAGATGGCCTTGGCCACCTTATCTGACTGACCTCATGATGCAGGGTGGCATTGGGAAGCAAACTGTAAGCCTGCCAGCCGGCGTATAGCTACATGTTCTCGGCCTGCCTATGTGACATGACTGGCTCTCTCTCACGCTGCACAGAATTTGCTAGCCTATCTGAGTGCCCTGCTGCCAGTGTCCCAGCCTGCCTGCCCTACTGCCTCTCATGCCATGCTGCCTGTCTGCCCTGGCAACCAATGTCTGCTGCTGCTGTCAATGTCACCTACTACGCTACGCTGTCTGTGCCAAGGGTTCTGTACCCTGGCAACCAATGTCTGCTACTCTGCTGCTGCTAGTGCCAATGGCCCTCAGGCCTATATGCTGTCTGTGCCAAGGGTTCTGTACCCTGGCAACCAATGTCTGCTGCTACTAGTGCCAATGGCCCCCAGGCTTATATGCTGTCTGTGCCAAGGGTTCTGTACCCCAGGTTGCCGCCAAACTCAAAGCCTGCCTCAGCCCACCTTCCTGTTTCTCATGCCAAGGTGCCTGTCTGTCCGCCCCCCAGGTTGCTGCTGAGAGAGAGAGAGAGAGAGAGTCTCCCCACTGCTAGAAGGAGAGACAGACACAATTCCACCCATACTGTCACCTGCACTATATGGTCACAGAGAGAGGGAGAGAGAGAGAGGCTCCCCGCTAGAACGAGAGAGATGGGGTGGAGGGGAGGCCAGCTCAAGCTGCCACCTCTCAGAACCAGGAAGAACTCCCATCTGTGCTCATGCGCCCGATGCCTACATCCAGCAGCAAACCTACCAGAATGAGAGGGAATAAAACACAACGTATTATATGTGCCTGCCTGCCTGTGTGCGTTCCTGTACCTGCTGCTACCACCTATCGCATGATTGAATGAAGCATGCCCAACCATGCACTAATTCTAGGGACATCATTCAACTCTCATAGGCTTTAGGCTGTCATTCCACTGTACCTGAAGCAGCCAGTCATGCCCGCCCATCCCAGAAACCATAAATGAGATTCTGGGACCATCATTCCAGTCATGGGGAGGGGGGGCTGTCATTCCATTCTGGGTGCTGCCGCTGCTCATGTCTGATTGGCCAGTGGCCACCAGCGCCCGCCTGCAAGCCTGCCCCCCCTCAGCCTACTCCTCCGCACCCACCCATGGATGCCTGCTGCCAAAAGAGCCTGTCTCTCTTTCTCTCTGGCACACCCACACAGACACAAGCCCTGCCCCTCCTGGGGGGATGTCTGCAAGTTGAGACCCTGCTGCTACCTGACACATGGGTTAATACCTTAACTACGCTACATGTGGTGCCAGGTGCTGCTGGTAGGGATAGACAAGCTGTATCAGATTCTGCCACCTGCCAGCCTGAACTTCAGCACAGAGGAATAAAAGTTTGGATGGGTCAAACAAAGCTCATAACAATAACAACAAATATAACGTTTATTAACAACAAACAACAAACACAACAACAACAACAACATTATCAAACAAAAAACAAACATTTAAAACTAGAAAGGAAACTTATCTATCTATTTATTCAGTCTTTGGGCCTGCCCCCCGGAAGTTGGGGGAAAGGCAGAAGGGGTTCATGGGAGGTAGGGTCAGGGGGCATCACACCTGCTGGAATTTCATAGCCATGCTCGATGGCATAGTCGACGGCCCCTGCCACAGCCACCTGCCAGTTGGAAACCGACTGGTGAGAGAGTTCCAGGTCAGCCATCTTGGTGGAGACGTACTTTGAGACATACTGTGCGTACGCCTCCACCTTCTGTTCTGGCACCTCGACCGCCTGGAACTGTTCCAGCAGTCAGTTCTCCATGGTGGCCGCTTGCTGCTGCAGGCTGGCGATGAAGTCCCAGGTGGGCCTCTCCACCTCAGCCCAAAAGGCCTTTGCTGCTGGAGACTCCCGGGGCCCAGGGGACTTCACATCAGAGCTGGAGGAGGGGGAAGGACTTCGGTGTCTTCTCTTTTGGGTTGCCTTCCCCCCCCTTCTTCTGGTGCTGATGTTCCAGCTCCACGGCCATGCCAGAGTCCTGCAGCCGAACCACTTTCTCCCCGTGCAACTTCTCAATGTGGGAGATTAGGCCTGATGTGGTCCCCTCCCTGGCCCATTTGAATCTTTTGCCAAATGCCTAAAGAACATAAACGATAGGAAGGAACATAAGAAGTGCCATACTGCGTCAAACCAATGGTCTGTGTCAAGCCCTGCCTGCATTCTGTCTCCACAAGTGGGTGGGTGCCAATCTCTCTCTGCAGGGAACTTCCATTTATAACAGGTCATAGAGGGCAATGCATACCCTGTTGTTCCAACCCCCATGCCTTACCTTGCAGATGGCGAACCCGTTCTCCTTATCATACCACCTCCAGACATTGGACCTTGTCCACCCACTGTCTGGGGGTGGCACTGGCAGCCTCTGCCTCAATGATGTCCTGCGCGTGGCACCAGCACCGAGGGCAGCATCATCACCCTCTCTGAAACAGGAACACATAAACAACATCTAGGTAATATCATGCATTTATGATGATGCCTCTAGTCCTCCCTCCTTGGGGTGCTAGGGATGGCAAATGGAGAGACCCTGGTTGACACGTACAATTAATCCTGCCCTTCTTTGGGTGGGTGCTAGGGAGGGATGGCAAAGGAGATGAGACCCTGGCTGGCACGTGCAAATCCTGCCCTTATTTGGGTGCTAGGGAGGGATAGGAATGGGGAGACCCTGGCTGGCTGGCACATGCAAATCCTGTCCTTCTTGGGGTGCTAGGGGGTTGGCAACTGGAAAGATTCTGGCTGGCATGTGAAATTAATCCTGCCCTTCTTTGGGTGCTAGGGAGGGGTGGCAATGGAGCCTGGCTGGCATGTGCAAATCTTGCCCTCTTTGGGGTGCTAGTAGCAATAACAACTGGAAAGACCCTTGCTGGCATGTGCAAATCCTGCCCTCCTTGGGACGCTATGGATGGCAACTGGAAAGACCCTGGCTGGCACATGCAAATCCTGCCCTTATTTGCGGGTGCATAGGGATGGCAACTGGAGAGTGGAGACCCTTGCTAGCCTGGCACATGTTTGGGTGGGGGTGCTGCTCATGCTTGTGCCTGACTGCTGGAAGAGTCCCCCACACTACAGTACCCTCTCTCTCTGTGGCAGACATCNTGCCTGTGTGCGTTCCTGTACCTGCTGCTACCACCTATCGCATGATTGAATGAAGCATGCCCAACCATGCACTAATTCTAGGGACATCATTCAACTCTCATAGGCTTTAGGCTGTCATTCCACTGTACCTGAAGCAGCCAGTCATGCCCGCCCATCCCAGAAACCATAAATGAGATTCTGGGACCATCATTCCAGTCATGGGGAGGGGGGGCTGTCATTCCATTCTGGGTGCTGCCGCTGCTCATGTCTGATTGGCCAGTGGCCACCAGCGCCCGCCTGCAAGCCTGCCCCCCCTCAGCCTACTCCTCCGCACCCACCCATGGATGCCTGCTGCCAAAAGAGCCTGTCTCTCTTTCTCTCTGGCACACCCACACAGACACAAGCCCTGCCCCTCCTGGGGGGATGTCTGCAAGTTGAGACCCTGCTGCTACCTGACACATGGGTTAATACCTTAACTACGCTACATGTGGTGCCAGGTGCTGCTGGTAGGGATAGACAAGCTGTATCAGATTCTGCCACCTGCCAGCCTGAACTTCAGCACAGAGGAATAAAAGTTTGGATGGGTCAAACAAAGCTCATAACAATAACAACAAATATAACGTTTATTAACAACAAACAACAAACACAACAACAACAACAACATTATCAAACAAAAAACAAACATTTAAAACTAGAAAGGAAACTTATCTATCTATTTATTCAGTCTTTGGGCCTGCCCCCCGGAAGTTGGGGGAAAGGCAGAAGGGGTTCATGGGAGGTAGGGTCAGGGGGCATCACACCTGCTGGAATTTCATAGCCATGCTCGATGGCATAGTCGACGGCCCCTGCCACAGCCACCTGCCAGTTGGAAACCGACTGGTGAGAGAGTTCCAGGTCAGCCATCTTGGTGGAGACGTACTTTGAGACATACTGTGCGTACGCCTCCACCTTCTGTTCTGGCACCTCGACCGCCTGGAACTGTTCCAGCAGTCAGTTCTCCATGGTGGCCGCTTGCTGCTGCAGGCTGGCGATGAAGTCCCAGGTGGGCCTCTCCACCTCAGCCCAAAAGGCCTTTGCTGCTGGAGACTCCCGGGGCCCAGGGGACTTCACATCAGAGCTGGAGGAGGGGGAAGGACTTCGGTGTCTTCTCTTTTGGGTTGCCTTCCCGCCCCTTCTTCTGGTGCTGATGTTCCAGCTCCACGGCCATGCCAGAGTCCTGCAGCCGAACCACTTTCTCCCCGTGCAACTTCTCAATGTGGGAGATTAGGCCTGATGTGGTCCCCTCCCTGGCCCATTTGAATCTTTTGCCAAATGCCTAAAGAACATAAAAGATAGGAAGGAACATAAGAAGTGCCATACTGCGTCAAACCAATGGTCTGTGTCAAGCCCTGCCTGCATTCTGTCTCCACAAGTGGGTGGGTGCCAATCTCTCTCTGCAGGGAACTTCCATTTATAACAGGTCATAGAGGGCAATGCATACCCTGTTGTTCCAACCCCCATGCCTTACCTTGCAGATGGCGAACCCGTTCTCCTTATCATACCACCTCCAGACATTGGACCTTGTCCACCCACTGTCTGGGGGTGGCACTGGCAGCCTCTGCCTCAATGATGTCCTGCGCGTGGCACCAGCACCGAGGGCAGCATCATCACCCTCTCTGAAACAGGAACACATAAACAACATCTAGGTAATATCATGCATTTATGATGATGCCTCTAGTCCTCCCTCCTTGGGGTGCTAGGGATGGCAAATGGAGAGACCCTGGTTGACACGTACAATTAATCCTGCCCTTCTTTGGGTGGGTGCTAGGGAGGGATGGCAAAGGAGATGAGACCCTGGCTGGCACGTGCAAATCCTGCCCTTATTTGGGTGCTAGGGAGGGATAGGAATGGGGAGACCCTGGCTGGCTGGCACATGCAAATCCTGTCCTTCTTGGGGTGCTAGGGGGTTGGCAACTGGAAAGATTCTGGCTGGCATGTGAAATTAATCCTGCCCTTCTTTGGGTGCTAGGGAGGGGTGGCAATGGAGCCTGGCTGGCATGTGCAAATCTTGCCCTCTTTGGGGTGCTAGTAGCAATAACAACTGGAAAGACCCTTGCTGGCATGTGCAAATCCTGCCCTCCTTGGGACGCTATGGATGGCAACTGGAAAGACCCTGGCTGGCACATGCAAATCCTGCCCTTATTTGCGGGTGCATAGGGATGGCAACTGGAGAGTGGAGACCCTTGCTAGCCTGGCACATGTTTGGGTGGGGGTGCTGCTCATGCTTGTGCCTGACTGCTGGAAGAGTCCCCCACACTACAGTACCCTCTCTCTCTGTGGCAGACATCCGTTGCCACAGACCACCCACTGATGCCCACTGTTTGTGCCTGACTGATGCCCACCACCCACGCACCCACCTGCATGCCAGTGAGCTCGCTCTAATGAATAGAGCCTTTCTTGTCCTCAAAGTAAAAAAAAAAGTTTACAGACCTGGCAGCACCTCCTGTGCCCACTTGCTTCTCCACCACTGGTTCCGGGACCACCACCACTGAAGGTCCAGGAGCTGGGGCAGCGACCTCTTCCTCCTCCACCACTGACTCCAGGAGCACCACCTTGGCCTCCCGATGTTTAATTAGGACAATCTTCTTCATTTTTTTTTAAACAACTGACACTCCAACAACAGTCACCCACCAACACTCACCAACCAGCCAAAACAACACAGCCAAACCAAACACACAAACAGCCAAAACACACAAACTGAACAGCGAGCCAGACACACACACGCTCTCACCCACACAAGCTCTGCACACACTTGAATTTCCGGTTTCCGGCACAATCATGGGCTCGCGATACCTTTTTCTGAACGGCCGAACTGAACCGAACTTGACCAGACCTAACGACCACCCAAACTTGGCAACCGAACCGAACAACCGGACCGGACCGAACAACCAAACCCAAATCGCAATCTGTTTGCACATCCCTACCACTATCCCAGTCACTGATGGAACAAGCGCCTTTTTGTGCCTTGACATCACATCACACCAAGGACAGCAGAAGACTTGGATTTGTTCAGTCACTTGCAGGTTCTGCTCAGCAGCAGAAAGGAAATCCTGGAGCACAACAATGAGCACAATGAAATTCTCAGCATGCATCACCTGGCTGCAGCACTGGTGTCCATGATGTCTGAAGACCATGTGCCAAATGTTTTGAACAGCTTAAAGAGCTAGGTGGCTGCCTAACCAGGACTGGCTATGCACTGCATGTGAGCAACTATTGGCCACTGGTCATATGTCCTTACAGGACTGGCTGCATGCCAAACATGAGCTGCTATTGGTTACAGACTGGCTATTGGTTGAAAATTTTTTTGCAAAGCTTATGGTGGGTGTGTATGTTGCAGCACTGACACTGCCAATCCAGGTGGCTATTAAACTGCATAGACATTTCTGACATAAGCATGACAGAAGGATTTCTGATCACACACCAACTCATCTAAAAGTATGACAGATGTTACCACCATAGAAGCATGGGATTTTTTAATTGTGGTGGGGAACCACTAAATGTAAAAAAAAATGGGCAGGTGGGGGGTCTGAAAGGCAGTGACAGTTTCTGTGCTTGGAATGTATGCGAGAGCAGGCTGCCCATATGTTTACTTATTCTTTTCAAAGCAACAGTTTTTGCTTGCAACTAGCATGAGGGGTCATAATGCCTTAGAAAACTATTGCTGGGGGAACTGTACTTGCACGAAAAGTAGCAGTCACTTTTCCTGGACCCTCCCGCTGACAAAATCCCTGCTGGAGCACTCTCACATTGTGAACCTGCACTCCTAAACAACCGGTGAAGGTAGGAGATTAAATCCTCCCAACAAATCAGCCAACTCAGGCACTCTGAGAAGTTTTTGTGTGGCCAAACAAACCCCTGAAGGGGGGGAATCAAAAAGAAGCAGGCTGAGACAATATGGCAGCTGCATGGGAAGTCCTAGCCCCAGAAGAGCTGCATAGCAGAGGAGGAGGGGAAAATGACTCTGATCACAATGATATAAGAATTAAGAGCTGAAACCAGGGCTGAGCTGCACAAAGCAAGTCTCCACAGGGAGAAACTCTTTAGTAAAGTCAGCAAAGCACAGAAAGTCACTGAAGAAACTAATGTTAACTAGAAAACATGAGTAAGAGAGTGCAAGCAGTGGAGGAGAGAGTCTACCAAGTAGAAGATCAGGCCACAGCCCAGGAAAACAGTCTCCCATTTACAGCACTCGGTAGCCAAACCAACAGAAAATGGAAGACTTAGAAAATCTAACTTAAGGGTTGTGGGAGTAAAAGAAGGATTAGAAGAGGATGGGGTGGAGGTCGTCATCAAATAAATCCTTTAAAAAAACTTCCCACATAACCATCATATCCATGAGCCAGAAATGGATAGAGCCCACAGAGCCCTCAGGTCAAAACCAAAGGACACAGAACAGCCCTGCACTATTATAATAAAATGTACAAGATACAAGATACAAGATTTTGGCCCTAGTAAGATACAAACAAGAACTCGAGTTCAAGGGCTTCCTACCGGGCCCCTTCCTGCCCGGCGGCATCCCTTACCGCTCTAGCGGAGCTGGCCTCGGAGGTGGTGTTGAGCTCCCCCAGGACTTTGGTTCTGGGGGACTTCAACGTCCACACCGATGCCGGCCTTGTTGGGGCGGAGCGGGAGTTCATGGCCGCCATGGCAACTATGAACTTGTCCCAGGAGGTGATCTGCCCGACCCACGTGGG
>QEPC01003596.1:992857-1014946 GCA_003113815.1 Sphenodon punctatus
GTTAGTGATTTAGTTTTAGTGTTTGTAGGAGTAGGCCTGTATACTTATTAGATAATCCATTTAGTTCATAGCATTTAGAATAGTTAATAGCAGTTAGATTTAGTGTAGATAGATAGATATAATATTAGATAAAAAAATTAAATAAAAAAACCCATATAAAAACAAAAAAACAAATAAAAAACAAACAAAAAACATATAAAACCATATAAAAAAACAATTTTTAAAATAAAAAACAACAAAAACACCCATAACAAAATATTTCCCGAACGGCCGAACTCAAACCAAATGGCCGAACCGAAGGGCCGAACCCGAACCCGGCGAACTAACTGAACGGATGAACCGAACGGACGAACCAAACGCAGCCGAACCGAACGGCTGAACCCGAACCGCGATCTATTCACCCATCCCTAGTCTGTACAGATACTACTCCAGCTACAGCCCTCAATAGGGCTATTGGGGAGTATTTTGGCATCCCCATAATAATGCGGAGGAGATAATTTTGAAATCCCTCAAATTTCCCTTCTACAGATCCCCTCCATATTTCTGCTCCATAAATAGCTTGGGGTATCAGCTTCTGTTCTAGGAGCTTGATTGTGGGCATAAATTGTTGGCCCCCTGCCTTTCTCCAGAATTTCACAATTCCCTGTGATGAATGGGCCATTTTTAAACGTACTGATTTAAAATGATGCCTCCATGTACCTGAAGCTGCAAACATAGGGTGATTTCAGACATTACGAGATCACAGTGAACCACGGTGAATACCCACCTGTGGTCACTGTGTCTTGAATGTCTTTTTGGCGGCTGCCAGATGTTCGCCATGGTCAATACCCGCATGGGGTCAATTTGAACCACGCTTCCCGGGCTAGCCAGGGGAATGTCCTGGGAAGCGTGGTGAAAGAGATCCCCAGTGGGAACCAAAAAAAAATAACGTCTGGTCAGGCGCCACGGCCCGGGATCACCGGCGGGATCCCAGGCCATGGCGAATTCAGCCAGACACTGCAGCCGCATTGGCCCCGCCACCCACCTGTCTCCCCAGAGGGCGGGCGGCGGGGAGCGTGGAGGGGGTGGGGCCGTGCGGCCGCACGTTGTGCCGTGTGGCCCCGCCCCCTCCCAGATTCCCCGCTGGGATCCCACGGCATGTCTGATATGGCGTGACGGGGTCATCCCGGTGGGGGATGGATTCGTTGTTTTGGGTACGGGGCCAAGCGGCCCCGTAACGTCTGAAAACACCCATAATTCCTAGGTACCTATAAGATTGCCCCTGCTCCAAAGGGATGCCACCTAATTTCCAGTTATAAAAAATTGGTTTAGGGGAAAAAATCATGACCTTAGTTTTTCCACAGTTAACTGTCAGTTCATTAGTCCTACAGTATGCATCCAGGGCTACAAGCTTCCGGTTTAGCCCCACACGGGAGGTAGATAATAAGATCATATCATCGGCATATAACATAATATTGACTTTCCTCCTTACTATGTATGCTGGATGATATTTGTCCTTATCCATATCATCCACAATATCATTGATATAAAAATTAAATAATGCAGGCATGAGAACGCAGCCCTGCTAAACGCCATTAGTGGTAGGGATTGGTGCTGACAAATTGCCTTTACTTGAGAGTCTTTCTTTAATTTCTGTGAACTGATATAATCTCTGTATCAGAGCTAGCAGCCTCAGGTCAATATTCTTCCTAAGTTTGTCCCATAGGATGCATCTGTTGATAGAATCAAAGGCCTGCTTCAAATCCACAAAAGCCACAAAAAGATTAATCTTTTTAATCCGCCGATACTTATCAATCAAATGTGACAGAGCAAAGCAGTGGTTGATGGTCAAACAGCCTTTTCTAAAGCCAGCTTGTTCGTGTTTGATGATTCTACCCTCCTCAGTCCACTGATTGAATTTCTCATAAAGGGTTTTTGCATATAACTTGGCAGGAAGGCTAATTAAACTGATCGGACGATAGTTTGCTGGGGTGTTCGTATCTCCCTTCTTGTGTATAGGGACTACCACGTTGGTGTTCCATCCACCGGGTATGCTGCCAAAAATATTAATATAGTTAAAAAGTTTCCATAATATCGGCACCCACCAGTCTTTAAATTCTTTCAACAGTTCACCTGTTACCCCATCCTCACCTGGGGCTTTACCACTAGGGAGGGCACTAATCATATCCTCTACCCTACTGATTGGTATATCGTCCCACAGGGGGAGTGTCAAAATTTCCTCTTCTGGAGCTGAGCTGCTAAAGCCATTTACATTATTGTAAAGCTTGAAAAAATGATAATACCATATAAAGGTTGGAATATCAGGATCCCCTGAGGACCTTTCACTACCTAATCCGATGTTAACCAGACCCCAAAACCTTTCCTCATCTTTGTCCTGTACAGCTGCCTGGGGCCGAATCCATTGTGCTTTCTGATATGCCCCTTTTTTCTTCTTAATCAGTTCCTTATAACTCTATTTTTTTCCTAAAAATTCCTTAACTAGCCTCTCTGTAGCTTGTAGTCTTATCTGGGACACTGCTGCATGCAGCGAAGATTTAACCACTCTACACTGTCTGTCAAACCACTCCGCTTGGCCTGGCCTCTTGGTCATTCTATTCATTTGGCTGGTCAAAAGCTCACATCTAATTTTGTTGACTAAGTTCTCATAGGCCCCTATAGTATCACCTTGTATCAAATCCCCCCTTAACAAATTCTCCCTTTCTCATAGACATTCCTCGGAAAAAAGGTATTCCCTACCCTTATCCACAAGATCTGGACCCCACCTTCTAATCCTATTACCGATTGCTGCCAGAGGGGTAAACACAGGGTTAGATTCATGCCACAGCTGTAATGCATCCTCTGCCAAGTACCTAACCCATATAGGCTGGTGATCACTAGTTCCATATTCCAGGACCTCAAAATTGTCATATCTTCCCACAGCCCCATACAGGACACATATATAATCTATTATACTGGTCCCTGATTTAGAAAAATAAGTATAGGATGAGCCTTCCAAGTTGCCCGGGTACCATTAAGAATTCTCCAGTCATTCCTGAACAAAAATTTAAGAAACTGGATTCCATAGGCATTCATGATCTTGTCTCTGGAAATTCTCACAGGGGTAAAGAAAAGATCCTCCACATCTACCCCCAATACCTGGGCCATGATATTATCATCGTTACCCATTCTAGCATTTATATCTCCAAGTAATACAAGATTAACAAGAGGATAACTTATTTCCAATCTTGCCATATATTCCTCTATCTGTTGCCATAGCTTAATCCTTTCATCGAGCTTTCGTGCAGGAGGTACATACAGGTTCAAGATGATAAAAAAACATTGTGAACCTTCTATTTTAACCACCAGAAGGTCCTCTGGTGCTCCAACTAGAAGTTTGCTTTCAACGTCCAATGCTAAATTAACGAAAGTTGCAAGGCCCCCCGAAGGTCTGCCCTTGCTTTTCTCTTTCTTAGCTGGCAATTACCAAATCTTAAATCCATGGCATGTCAACTCATTATATCTAGACTAGACTAGATGCCATGTCTCTTTTATAGCAATGATACCGGCTTCAGAAAAAATTCCCCGGGCATCATCTGAGAAACAGTTCCTCCAACCCACAACATTCCAAGATATTATGGAGAGGACATCTCTCCCTCCAATCTGTTGTCTCCCATCTATAAGTCATAGTGCCTCACGGATAATATCACATACTTCACCATTAATCTCGCAACTTCCCCCCTGCTCCAGGGCAATATCCTCCTGTACTCTCCCACAGTCCACCTCCCTCCCCAGAGATACCCTACTTTCCTTAGTTACCCATAAACTGGCCTCCTCCCCCTGACAGTGCACCTGCGTACCCAATCCTTCCTGTAGCTCCCCACACCACATTCTATTAACCCCTGGGGTTGTCCCTTGGGACAGGCCAGCCCTGCTTGTATTTGTAAAGTACGTTGCAATAGCCTCTCTCGTTCTATCCCAGAAAGGCTCTCGCACTGTGCCTGCCATCTAAACTGACTATCATCTGATAGGAACTCTGTCAGACACATATCTATTAAGGCTTCCTGAGTGCTAAAATTTAACTCCAGTGCCTGCCTCGTTAGTTATTCTCCCATTGGTTCCAGTGCTTCTGCCTCCTGAGTTCTTACTTCACTTTTATTAATCAGAGAGGGGCAGTACTCAGAGGTTCCCTCCACCTCGGCTCCATCAGATCACCCAACATTACTATCTTCTGTACTAGCCACCCTCACTACACCTTGGTCTACTATGCCCTGACGGGGAACAAGGGAAGCCAGACCCTGGCAATCTTCCTTGTGATCTATCTCCTTCCCAATTTTTCCCAGATTACTATCTGCTTCCCCATCATTACCCCCTTGTTTACAGTATATTCCATCATTGACTAATTTTCCCCTATCTCCCCCTAACTCGTTTTCCCCTAAAGGGTACTCTGCAGCTAACAATATCAGATGCTGTTGCAAGTTGGCCATTCTTTCCAAGATAGCATTCTGATTCTCTGTTGGGAGCTGCTTATAGGCCTCCACTATGAAATGTTCCTCTGGTAGAAAAGAATTGCCTTGTTCACTGACACCCAATATTTGTACTTCCATGTTCTCTCCTTCCACCAAGTGGTAACTATCACATTTGTTCCCCTAACCTTGCCTACCTTTTACCTTCAGCCCATTTTAAAATTTGGGTAGGGGTAGCTCCTTATAAGAGCATATGATCTCATCCTCATTAGCTGCAGGTCCTTTACTAGACACATCTGCCCCAATCAGGGGTCTTTCAAGTTGTGACTTGTAAGATTTGGCCACATAAATAGCCCTTAACTCCAAAAATTCCCATTTATCCCAAACTGTTTCCACCATTTCTGGGGGGGGGGGGCAACATATACTCGGATCCCATACCCTTGTTGTGAAGTGTATAGATGATCCACCCGCCGGATATTTCTACGGGTAATTGGTATATGAATCAACACCCTAAGGTGTTCCGCTATTTCTCTTTGTGTGTGCTAAAGGGGAGTCCTCCCAGAAGGGAGAGGTCAGATATTCAAGACCACTGCCCCTTGTTCACACACATATTCCTTACTATCAGAGCAAAATGCAGCCCCACTAGATTTAACTACTCCATCCGTCCTTCCAAGTCTGTACTCTTCTACCGTCCTTTGATTCCCTTCTACTTTATCACCAAATTGTTCCATATTGCTTACCATCTCCGAAATCTCTTTATAGTTAACATCTAAGGCATTCAATTTTACAAACAGATCTTTAAATGCAGTCATTGATAGGGACATATGTTCCATCATTAGCTTCACCAAGTCTTTTTCCTTATATATCTTTGTCTCAGCCAAATAGTTGTCAAGGACCTTATCTTGCAACCCTGAGGAATTTATCCTTATTATATTTGGAGAAACCACTCTTTTACGTTTTCCATTCCCAGGCGGGGGTAGAGGATCTGGTTCCTCTAGGGATGACAGTACCTCTTATCTATTATTAGTTGGCACCTTAAACTCATGTAAATCTGCTGAAAGAGGGACTGCTTCAAAGTAGTTCTCTATATGTCTACTTTTAACTGGGGTGTGTGTGGGGGAGGCTTCGGTAGGCTTCGGTAGATCTGGTTGTCTAGGTTTAGGTGCCATTTATATTTTGAGAGGTAATGTCTATAATCCTTTCAAGATATCAACTAGAGGATACTCCAAAGGCTAGAACTTAAAGTCCCCACCGCATGTCTCTTGAAGGCAAAATTCCCCTCTTACCCTCAGGTAGCTAAAGAACTCAGCCCCCTATTATATTTCCCCCACAGGTCGGGAGCTAACAAAAGAAATAAACTGCTCCAACTGTTATACACCCAGACTCCTTAAACATACACAAAATATAGTCATCACACCAATATAATACGAAAATGCAATAACAAAGTATAAAAATAAATTCAAAGTGATAAAATACTAAACCTTAATAAAACCCAATCACCATGGGAAGTAGGGCACAAATTACTAAGCAAATCCAATAGTCAGGCAGCTAAGCAGACAAGTGGCATGAGATCCAAAAAGACAAGAGTTTTCTGCCTCGCCCGACCAGCACCTTAGGCGTGCAGCCCATGGGCGCGATGCCTGCGGTGCGTTAGCAGGCCCCACCAGCGATTTAAGTCCCTGGGTTGGAAGTGACGTTTAGGGGGAATCCCCTTGCAAATTGCACCACCTGTCCACTGTCAAGTTACCCAACAGGCCTGTCTGATAGCGCCATGCTCTGAGGTCTTTCGCTCTCGCCCTTGCCAAACCTTATTGTCAAAAAATGGAGAGGTCTGCAGGCAGTCGAATGCGCTGGGTCCTGCTGCTTGTATCCACTCTCCCAATCGCTGCTGCCCCAACTCCGCGCCGTCCGCAGGCCCTGCTGACTATTTAAGTCCCTGGACTGGAAGTGATGTTTAGGGGGAATCCCCTTGCAAATCGCACCACCTGTCCACCATCTGGGTTACCCAATAGACCCGTCTGATAGCGCCGTGCCCTGAGGTCTTTCGCTCTCACCCTTACCAAACCTTATTGTCAAAAAATGGAGAGGTCTTCAGGCAACAGAATGCTCCAAGCCGCGCTGCTCATATCCACTCTCCCACTCACTGCTGCCCTGACTCCGCCTTTTCCCATGTTAATACATATCCAGGTCTTGAATTTCCTAGTTCCTCATTTAACAACAACCTATACATACACTTCAACATACCTTTAATTCCCTTTTTATATACCAAAAACAATTCTAATTCAGTTTCTTCCTCATTTCTATTGGAGTACCCAACTTCTGCTGTAAAAAATGCCTCAACTGAAGATATTGGTACAATGGAGGGGAGAAATCTGGATAACTAAGCCTTATTTCTGCTAAAGACACAATATTGTCTCCCTTTACAAAATCTTGAAACTGGTATATTTCGTGGGAAATCCAATTACAAAAATCTCCTAATTCCCCATGTAAATTAAATTCTTCATGTGCTACCACCGACTGAATTGGTGATATTCGTGGGCATAGTTTTCTTCTTACTACAAGCCAGATCTTTAATAAAGGGCCTAAAAATTACCTTACCCAATTCCTTACCCAATTCTAAATATTGCCAAGCCTTCCATTTCCCATACAAAAGAGGAAGTGACAAAAGACTTGCTGCCTTATAGTATCTTAACAAATTAGGCATATTTAATCCCCTCTTCTTTCCTTCTCTGTAAATCTAAAGAAGGTATCCTATTCCTTTTCTTTCCCCCTATAAACTGTTCCATCTTTCTTTGCCAACTCCTAAGTAATGTTACAGGAAGTTCAATTGGGATACTCATAAATAAAAACAACAATTTGGGGAGAAACATCATTTTCACCAAGGTCAACCTCCTAAACCATGAACATTTTGCTTTTTTCCCATTCTTGTATTTCTTTTTCTTTCTTTTTAAATATCCTTAAATGATTTTCTTCAATTAACTTATCTGGGCTATCTGAAATCCAAATTTCCAAATATCTTACAGCATTTTTAACCCATTTTAAATTATATTATCTCTTTATTCTGTCCTGTTCTTCTTCAGACACCCTGAGCCCCAATAGCTCTGTTTTTTCTATATTTATTTTATATCCTGCCACTGTTGCAAATTCTTCTATCCATCCAAAAACCTTCTTTAGAGATTTATAGGGAGATCGTAATGTCAGTGTCACATCATCTGCATACCCCATAATTTTCAACTCATTATCCAGAATCTTTACCCTTTGAATGGCCCTATCTGTCCTCATCCCCCCTAACC
The DNA here is from genome assembly GCA_003113815.1 of Sphenodon punctatus. Lineage (NCBI taxonomy): Eukaryota > Metazoa > Chordata > Lepidosauria > Sphenodontia > Sphenodontidae > Sphenodon > Sphenodon punctatus. The sequence goes on from QEPC01003596.1 coordinate 1,000,593, forward strand.
ACGGTTCTATGTAAAGATTAAATTGGATTGGGGATAATGGACATCCCTGCCTAGTGCCTCTTTGTAACTTAATCTTATCTGAAAATTCATCATTAACTGCTACTATTGCAGTTGGATTTTTATAGATAAGCGATATCCATGTCTTAAATACTTCCCCAAAGCCAAATTTCTGAAGAACGTCCTGTAAATATGCCCACTCTACTCGATCAAATGCTTTCTCATCATCCAAAAACACACAGAGAAGTGTCACCTTTTCCTTTCTGGAATGTTGTATAGCATCTAATAATTGTCGAATGTTCTCTGTCAAATAATGCCCTGATATAAAGCCTTTTTGGTCATTATGGATATACCTGGCTATCCCCTCATTAAGATGAGTTAACAAAATTGAAGCAAAGATTTTATAATCCCCATTCAACAAAGAAATTGGCTGATAAGAACCCATTTTAGTTTTCTCTTTATCTGGCTTCCTGATAACTCTTATACAAGCCTCTTTCCATGATTCTGGTATTTTGCCTTCTTGTACTACATTGGGTACTTTCAGACGATACGGGGCCCTTTGGCCCCATACCGGCACCACCGGCTTCGTTCCCCGCTGGGGTCACCCCGTAACGGCACAACAGACATGCCGGGGGGATCCCGGCGTGGAAAGTGGGAGGGTCCGGGGCCAATGCGGCCGCCGCGTCTGGCCGATCGTGCCACGGCCCAGGATCCCGCCGGGGATCCCGGGCCGTGGTATGCGGCCAGACGTTACTTTTCCTTGGCCACGGCCCGGGGTCCGTTTGACCACGCTTCCCGGGACCTTCCCCCGGCTAGCCCGGGAAGCGTGGTTCAAACGAACCCCATGTGCCGATTGACCGTGGCCAACATCTGGCGCGCCGCAAACAGACGTACGGGACACGGTGACCACAGGTGGGTATTCACCGTGGTTCACCGTGTCAACGTCACGTCTGAAAATACCCATAGTTACAGACCTCAGCTATTTATTTTCCCAATTCTTTCTTAAACAGTTTATAAAAATCTCCCAGAAACTCATCTAATCCTGCAGATTTCCCCATATTAATTCTATCTATTACAGCTTCGACTTCTTCTTGGTCTACTATTTCATCTAATCTTTCTCTAAACTTGTCCGAAAGTCTAGGTAAATGAACCTTACTTAGAAATCTCCTTATAGTTAATTCATCTAAACCATCAGAGGAATATAATTTCCTATAAAATTCTTTAAAGGCTTCTATTATATCCTTTTGTTTCACCAATTTGACCCCAGAATCTAACCAAAATTTCCATAATTCTATCCTTTACCCACCTCTTTTTTCCCTTCTGGCCAGCATTTTATTTGCCTTATCCTTTCCTTCAAAAAAACATAGTCTAGTATAATTGTATAAATTAGCCATTTTCTACATATCCAAGCTATTCAACCTCTCGCTATACAATTTCACTTTTTCCCAATTTTCATCTGAGGGATTATCAATATGTTCTCTTTCAGCAGCCAATAGGTTTTCCATAATTCCTTCTCTTTCCAGTCTCCCCTGTTTTCTTTCATAGCTGATATAATTCATTAGTCGGCCCCTCACATATGCTTTAAATGCATCCCACAGTGTTCCACTTTCTACAGCTCCATTTTTATTTATTACAAATAATTCCTTTATATCTTCTCTAATTCTGTCCCTAATAGATGCATTGGCCATATAAAACATATCTAGTTTCCACCTCTGCCAATTCTTACCCTTCCAACCCCCTTTTAATTTAACTGCAGCATGATCTGAGTATATCCTAGGGGTTATTTCACAGCTATCTATCTCTTTAAGTCTCAAATAGGAGACAAATATCATCTCTGTCCTTGAGAAGGTATAATGAGGAGCAGAAAAATATGTAAACCCCCTTAACTCTGGATTTAATTGTCTCCATATATCGCAGAGACCCATATCATTCAAATATTTCTTAAATGCTTTAGGAAATTTCCCACCTTTACGGGTAACCTCTCCTTTATTTGACTTTCTATCTATTTTTGAATTAATAACCCAATTAAAGTCTCCTGCTATCAACAGATCCCCTTCAGCAAATTCCTGCAATGCTTTAACTAATAACTAAAAAAACACCACATTCTCTCCTCTTTCTAACCACCTCATATGGCAGATCCGCATTTGGGGCATATACTGACACTAAGGTTACTTTTCTCATTTCCAATAACCCTTTTACCATCAAATGCCTACCTTCAACATCTCTATTAATATCGATTAACTGAAATTCTATACCTAATCAAATCCCTATCAAAACACCATTTTTAACCCCTCCCGAGGCTTCATATATTGTGCCTCTAAATATTTATTTTAATAAATTAATATTAACTTGCTTTACATGAGTTTCCTGCATAAAAACCACATCTACATTATCTTTCTGCAATATATATCTGATCTTCCTCCTCTTCTTGGGGTTATTTAAGCCATTAACATTAATAGATAATATTGTCTTCATTTTTTTAAATTTATTTTTTCGATCGATCGATCGAGCAATATATAGATATAGATATATTTAAAGATATAGATATAGATAGACAGATTTTCTTTCTTTCCTTTTTCTTTTCCCTTTCCCCTTTTTTTCTTTATTACACTTTTCTTATCGCTCTTTATAAATTATCTTACTCTTGTTGAGTACTTAATTTTTTTACTAAACAATCTGCTTCATCCTTATTTGAGACTAAGACTATTTCTTTAGATTATTTTTTTTAAGCTTTGCTGGCATCAACCACCTATATCTGATCCCTTGTGCTACGAACACTACCGATAAACTTCTAAATTCTCTCCTCTTTCTAACCACCTCATATGGCAGATCCACATATATCTCAATCAAGTCAAGTTTATAATAAGGGACTGGCTTCCGCCATAGCCCAAACACAACACACAACAAAACAAGACAATGCAATCAACACAAAAAGCACACATTTAAAATACGTAATAAACATACTATAAAGATATGGCCTGTACATGACCCTGGTTTACAGACTGGTACAGTAACCTATCCAATCATTCCCCCACATGCCATTAATCTGATCATTTGAGTCTCACACTTGCCCAGGTCTCACACTCCCACAGCGTGCAGTGGGAGCTAAAGGCTCCTTTCACTTTTTAGAGGCCAACCAGACAAAGGAGGCCACAGCAAAAACAGGTTCAGCGCGTGTAAGACTCAGTAAATGCTGGTAGATATATCTCAATCTTACAACCTGCAATTTTTATTTCTAAGCCTTCCCATGATTTTCTCATAACATGGTCCCTAATCCTCCTATCTCTAAATTGTACTATTATATCCCTTACTTGTTTTAATTGTTTAGCTGCCAATGAGTTTACTCTATAAGCAAAGTTAAGTTCTATTTTGATACCAAATATATTATTTAATTTATCCTTACAAAATTCTCTTAAATTCTTAAGCTCCAGTTTCTCTGGAACGCCCCTCAGTCTCAAATTCTCTTTTCTATCATCTATTTCTAACTCCTCCACCTAGTTTGTAAGCATGTTCACTCCTTATCTCTAATTTTATTTAATTCTTTTTCCTCTTTAAAGGCCTTTCTCATCTCTTCTATTTTCTTATTTACTTCTTCTCTTTGCTCCATTAATTCTACCATTTTCTTCTCAGAATCTAATACCTTCTTTTTAATGCTACCTAATTCCTCCACAACTTTCTCCAATTTCTTCTCCATAACCTTTTCCTTCTGTTCTATTCTTTTAATTATCTTATCCTCTGTGTTTCTTAATTCTACCATGAATACCTCCCGTATAGCATCTAAAGAAAGGGCCATAATTTCTCCTTGTTCTTCTTCTATTTTATCATTTTTCTGTTTCACTCCTTTGGGTGGCATATCACACATATCTCTCTTAATAGTATTGTCAGTCATATACCCTATATTCAATGAGGTACCCTATCCCTATACCCACATGAGTCAAATTAGATACATAATATCATCTAAGAACAGAGAAAAAAAAAGAAACAAATTACAAGATCCATACACTCCTCCCTTACACTACACCACCCTATAAGAAAACAGCCCACACCAAGAAAGATTCTTGATAGACAGTATACATAGAAACCTAATCATGAACATAAACAATATAATCCCCAAACACCCAGATCCTCGCCTAAGACTGCCAAGTGGGGGGCGAGTCTCCTGATCCCAGCCCTCCCACAGCTAACCTGTTGCGCTACTGCACCCTATCTGCCGGTGCACTGCCCTAGACCCAGGAGGACCAGAAGTTATAGGACAGGGCCATCAGAGTGTCCCAAGGCTTGGGGGGAGATTCCTGTGGGGGGGATTCCCTACCCCTCAAACAGCTGAAGACAAAGTCCCAGGAAGATGCACAGAAATGCTATGTGAGGGGTGAACCTCCTGCTCCCAGCCCTCCCACAGATGACCTGTTGTGCTGCCGCTCCCTGTCTGCAGGTACACCTCCTTAGGCCCAATGGGGCTGAATCTTGTAGGGCAGGGCCAACAGAGTGTCCCAAGGCTTGGCAAGGAGTTCCCATGGAGGGGTCACCTGCCCCTCAAACAGCTGAAGGCAAAGCCCCAGAAAGATGCAGGGCGGCGCAAGGTGGGGGGTGAGTCTCCTGCTCCCAGCTCCCCCACAGTTGTCCTGATACACTGTCCTCTGGTGATAATATATTAAAATACAAAGGGAGTAGGCACTGCCACTGCGGTCCCCACAAACAGGCCCCACTAATGGGCAACACCCTTTGGCTGCCACCCTTCGGATGGCGCCCAAGGGCCGGTGCCCAAAGGGCCCTAGCCTCTGTATTATATACCTGCAAGAGGAGGAAGAAGGCCCATGAATGATAGGCAAGCCCCGCCAGCTTCCCCAGCAAACTCTCCTAGTCCAGGTCACTCCCTCCCCAGCTGAGCACACACACCCAGCAGGGCCCCAGCCTCTGTATTATATACCTGCAAGAGGAGGAAGAAGGCCCATGAATGATAGACAAAGCCCCGCCAGCTTCCCCAGCAAACTCTCCTGCTCCAGGCCACTCCCTCCCCATCTGAGCACACACCGAAACAATTTTGCTTTTTATTTGACTACCCTCACCACATCAGAGACACGGAACAGGCCATTCTCTACCTACGGCAAGGGAAATTATCCTTGCTGAATTATATCACCCAATTCTGTAAACTGGCCTTTGACCTGGGGTGGGGGATTCCATGTTACGGGCCTTATTCCACCAAGGGTTGCATGATGAGATTAAGGATCAGCTGGCCAGTGCTGCCTCCACCCCAGCTACCCTAGAAGAGATAGTCACGGTGTCTCTACACATAGATGAACGGTTAACAGAACGGCGAAAGGAAAAACAAAGAGACCAGGGGAGAGGCCTAAACCCCAGACCCATAGGAAGCACGGCATCCATCACAACGGTCACCCGGAATACCGGGCCCAAACCCATGCAGATCGGGGTGGTGCGGGGACCTTTAAGCTCTGAAGAGCGTGATAGATGGAGGCAGATGCAACTATGTTTCTACTGTGGGGCTGGATACCACTTTGCACAAAACTGCCCCTCCAAACCCTCATGACCCCCTTGTCCAGGAAACACCCCACACTGGGGGCCTCCCGGTGAGGGGAACATATCCTAACCACTGGTTACATGGAGCCCTGCATACTAATAGGCAGTTGTATATTATTGTCACTCTCCGAGTATCTACCTCAGGGACCCTGGTCACGTGGGCCCTGGTGGATTCTGGAGGTTCTGGGAATTTCATAGACTCTAGCTTTGCCTCCATATATGATATTCCCCAACAAACGAGACCTTCTGTGGAATTAGTCCAAACCATTGATGGGTCCCCCTTTACCTCTGGACCGTTGCAACAGTGCACAATTCCTCTCTTATGTACCATCGGTTTGCATCAGGAAAAGATACAATTTGACGTCATAACCCCCTTTATTTTCTCTGGTGCTTGGGTTTCCATGGCTGCAGCAACACAACCCCATGATAGATTGGAGCACTCAGAAATTAACCTTTCCCTCCCTGTGGTGTCAGCACCACTGCCAAATCCCTTCACCTTTTTCCACACCCATAGGCAGCCTCAACCCCAGCCCAAGTGCAGCCGCTATCCCCTTACCATATCAAGACCTCGTTCAGGTATTTAGTAAACAAGAAGCCTCAGAGCTTCCCCCGCACAGACCGTATGATTGCCCAATAGAGATAATTCCTGGATTGGAACCCCCCTATGGAAGGATATATAATGTATCACCCAAGGAAACAGAAACCCTACACAACTATACATTAAAAAACTTGGACTGGGGTTTCATTTTATACTCAACATCCACCGCAGGCCTCCCCCCCTATTTTTTGTCCCCAAGAAGGAAGGGGACCTCCACCCCTGCATTGATTACAGAGGGTTAAATAGCATCACTATAAAGAATCTATACCTGTTACCCTTAATACCAGAACTGCTGGGCAAGTTGCAGGGGGTCCACATCTTCACAAAACTGGACTTGAGGGGGGCCTACAGTCTCATCTGAATCCGACAAGGAGATGAGTGGAAGACAGCGTTCCGCACCTGCTTTGGCCATTTTGAATATCTGGTGATGCCCTTCGACCTGGTCAATGCTCCTGCCACCTTTCAGCATTTCATCAATGACATTCTACGGGATATGCTGGATATATATGTAATCACCTATTTGGATGACATTCTCATCTTTTCGACAGGACTGACGGACCATATTCAACAAGTACGAATGGTGCTAAAACGCCTACTGAATCACATATTGTACTGCAGTTGGAAAAGTATATTTTTCATGTGACCTGAAGGGATTGAAGGGGCTGCCTGTTTGCTGTTCTGGGCCCTGCCTGTCACTCATTGGAGTTCCCTCCCTCCCAATCAGGTATACAGCCAGGGCCTGGTGCCCTTTTGCTGTCTGTGGACAGGGTGGAAGCTGTGGGGATTGAAGGGGCTGCCTGTTTGCTGTTCTGGGCCCTGCCTGTCACTCATTGGAGTTCTCTCCTTCCCAATCAGGTATACAGCCAGGGCCTGGTGCCCTTTTGCTGTCTGTGGATGGGGTGGAAGCTGTGGAGATTGAAGGGGCTGCCTGTTTGCTGTTCTGGGCCCTGCCTGTCACTCATTGGAGTTCCCTCCTTCCCAATCAGGTATACAGCCAGGGCCTGGTGCCCTTTTGCTGTCTGTGGACAGGGTGGAAGCTGTGGGGATTGAAGGGGCTGCCTGTTTGCTGTTCTGGGCCCTGCCTGTCACTCATTGGAGTTCCCTCCCTCCCAATCAGGTATACAGCCAGGGTCTGGTGCCCTTAGGCACCAGCCCTTGGGCGACAATCGAAGTGCGACACCAAAGGGTGTTGCCTGTTGGTGGGACCGTTCATGGGGCCGTTCATGGATGTGGGCACCCCCCTTAAATTTGGACAGCTTGGCAGTACGCCTGTGAAGATCTTGAGCAGGGTTAACAGATTGGCGGGGACGTTTGGAGCCGCTGCAGAGAGATCTGTAGCAACTGGCGGCGGAGCACATTGAGGAGAGTGGAGGTGGCGATAGAGGGTCCCTGCCCTTGTCTAAGGTCCCTGCCCTTGCCTAAGGATGGCTTAGGGGGCCTGGAGATCCCCCGTTGTTGATGACACGAAGTGACGGGTCTTCAGCCCAGGGGCTTTCATGGGGGCATCATCTGCTATTGCCCTGGAGTTGGAGAGGCTGTGCGGTGGGATCTGCAAGCCCTCTGCCCCTGATTACCTGGAAACACCTGGCAGAGAAGGGGATGGAGAGCGCCTGTGTGCTGGGCAGGAACACCAAAGCGTGCCCTTAAAAGTCACCAGCAGTTGCTGGCGGCGCCGTAGGCGCGTGCCATAGGGAATGTAGAGAGAGGGGGTGTTTCAATTTAGTTCAGACGGGGTGTATTGCGAGCTGCAATATGATGACCAGGAAATGATTGGGGGAGAGAAGGGTGGCCCCAAAGCCGCCAGTCAGACAGAGAGTACTTGAGGAGTGTCTACCCGCAACTTGGACTACTATTAAGCCAAAAGGTCAGAGGGCCCAGGATAGCAGTAAACTCACCCTGATTGAGTCTCCCGGTAAGTCAAGTTGTGTGGGAGGGGAGCTGGCTCAGGAAATTAGCACCCAATTGGTGACCATTAAAGATTTATTGAGGAAACAGGAGAGTCAGAGGGTGGTGATTAACGACTTTATTGATGAAGTTAGGAATCTTTTTTCATCCCTGGCACCCAATGTTGGGGGGGAGGCTACATGGAGCAGGATTAGACGGATCATCTCAGGGCCTGGCGCTGGAGCAGTTTGAGAGCTTGGACTGAGTGAGTGGTCAGATAGGGAAGAATGTGGCTACCCCCAGGAGGTCATTTATGGTATCCCATAAGGGGGAGGGACAGGTCTTGGGGATGACAGAAAGGGAACAAAGATTGGAAAAACCAAGTTTAGTCCAGAGGACTCTCTCTTTTCACATTAGACCCTTGCCTAATGGGGTTCTACCTTTGTGGAGAACCAAGAAGGAGATCCATCATAACTTAAATTCCCTTTTGGGGGACATAGTACCTATGAATAGGCAATTTTTGCTTTGTCCCTGCTCAGGGACAGAGCCAGCATTTGATAGCCCATTTCAATAATGGTAGGTTAGTCTCGCGTCTCCTGTGGCATTCCCCTCTTCTTTTTTCTTGGGGAGTTCAGCTGGAGAAAGTTTTTGAACACATTGATGGGGATTCAGCTTCGCGGATAGACAATCCCAGACAGTTCTCCCAGCTCAGGGGAGTAGAAGGTAGTAACTCAGTACATAGAAGGGTGAGGAGGGATGGAATGCGAGCAAGGGAAAATTCCATAAACTCCACTCTGCCACCAATAGAAGGAAGACTACTTAACTCTGATTCAGAAGGGGAGCCCCACTTGGGTGGTCAGATTAAAGAGTCGGAGACGTGAGAGCAGGAAGTGGTTAAATCTGCAAGGGAGTTGGCTGTACTCTCAGAGGAGAGTAGAAGCCTAGTAATGGCAACCAGTGAGAGCTTCCGGTTGGAACTTTCAGAGGCTGATAGGTCTCAAGGACCTCAAGTAGACTCACCTATTCAGAGGGGAATGGTTGACTTTCCTCCCATACTTCAGCAAGGTGGGGAATTGGACAGGCATAGCGCCTTACAGGGATCCTCAGGAGAAGGGTGTGAAGGTGGGAAACAGGGAGGATTAGGACAGCTCCCGCTACAGTTATCCCAGATTTGACTGGAGGACAGAGTCTGCCCCCAGCTGAGTGATCTAAAAATCGGCTCATGGAATGTAGCAGGTTGGAACAGGCATCTAAGCGATCCAGACTTTATTTCCTTTATAAAATCCTTCCACATTTTTGTAGTACAGGAAACATGGTTGAAGGAGGATTTAGTGCTGGAGGGCTACCAGGTTGTTAGTCTCCCAGCGGTAAATTACCATAATAAGGGACGCCCCTGCGGAGACCTAGCATGTTTTGTTGCTGTGCAGCTTTCTGCTAATGGGATAGTGGTTATTTCAACTCCACCGTTTCTGCTGGGGATAGTGTTATCTCTGGGTGAACAGCAAATAAGTGTCCTCTCAGTGTATATCCCCCCCATAAATCTCGGATCCTATTTAGAATCTGTATGGGCAAATCTGGAGGACACTATTCAGTAAGTGGGAAAAGATTACCCGGAAAGCCTCCTTATATAATTAGGGGATTTTAATGCCCAAATGGGAGGGAGGGAACAAGCGTTGGAGCCCTATTGTGATGGCTTGCCCCATGAACTCATGGGTTTCCTGAAGTCCCGGGCATCTAAAGATGGCTGAATCAATGCGGCAGGGATTAGACTTAACAACCTTGCCCTAGGCTCCAACTTACATATACTCAATGGGTCAGGCCTTGGGGACCCGGAAGGCGAGTTCACATATGTAGGCCCGAGGGGCGCTAGTGTCATCGACTATGTGCTGGTTTCTGCCACAGTCCTCCCATTCATTACAGATTTTAGGGTAGCCCCCTGGTTGGTGAGAGACCATCTCCCCCTGACCCTACTCTTGGGATTAGGGGTAAGCCATAGGATCGAGTGTGAGGAGAGTAACCTAGACCTTAATCAGTTGGAGATCTATAGGGCGCCCAAATGGGATGGTAATCTGGCAGAACTAGTATTGACCCATATGAGGTATACCCTTGCTGAAGTCAGGGAACAAATGCTTCTCCCCACAGAGGACAGGGAAAGGGCTAACTTATACAACCAGGCTAGTGCAGGTATACATCATTACATTTTGTCTATACAGGAGAGGAAATCTAGGAAAGCCACTGAATTCAATCAGTCGTGGTTTGATCAAGAATGCCAGTGGGCAAAAGCCAGGTTGAAGTCACTTTATTTCTGCTATAGGAAGAGAGAGATTGAAGGGCTTCCACCTGAGTACTTCGTGGAGAGGAAGGCATACAGGCCCCGATTCAAGGGAAAAAATGCCTGCACGTAGAAAATAGATGGAAGGAGCTATTGGAGGCAGCTGCCCAACATAATTCTAGGAGGTTTTGGAGACTCATTAACCTGGTGGTCCGGAGAGAAGTTAGGGTTGCTCCCTTTCCGATACCGCCCACAACTTAGTTAGAATATTTTGGCCGAGTATTTGGCTCCGTTGCGGGAGGATCCAGTGTGGGGACGGTCCCTATAAGGGCTGGGGACTTTCCGGAGTGGCCTCCGGTACTTGAGTCAGAGGTGGATTTTTTGATCGACTCCTTGAACAATCACAAGGCACCGGGGGTGAACTTAATTCACTAGGGCTAGGGATTGGTGGGTCCCCTTCCTGGCTGCCGTATTTACCTCCATTAATAACTCGGGAAGTTTTCCAGTAGATTGGAAAAGGGCAATTGTGATTCCGGTTCACAAGAAGGGTCCGAGGGATGAACCAGCCAACTATAGGCCTATCAGCCTGTTAAGTATAGTGGCTAAACTTTATGCTAAGCTTTTGCTAGCCAGATTAACCGATTGGATCCAGGGAACTAAGTTTCTATGTCTTGAGCAGGCTGGATTCCAGAAGGGTAGGTCTACAATCAAGCTGTGCTATATTTTATTCCACCTGGCTAATAAATATAGAGCCCGAAATCACTCTTTTTTCATGGCCTTTCTTGATTTAAAGGTGGCGTTCGACTTGATTGATAGACCTACCCTCTGGGCAAAGCTGGCGGAAACATCTATTGACAGGCGATTGCTCTATCTGATAACTGCTTTGTATGTGGATTCAACTATGGCCGTTAGAGTGGATGACCAAGGTCATGTAACCCCTCCAATTAAGATTGCTACAGGGGTTAGGCAGGGGTGCGTTTTGTCCCCCACCCTTTTAAACATCTTTATCAACAAGGTCATTCCCTTAATGGCAGATGAAAGTTTTTTCCCTCCCAAGTTGGGCTCCAGGGCCATTGGTTGCCTCTTTTTCACAGATGACGTGGCCTTACTCTCGCAGACTCCTTTAGGTCTTCGGAGGCAGTTGCAGGCCTTTGCGTCCTATTGCAGGAGTAATAAATTAGAAATAAATTTTGATAAATCTAAGGTGGTGGTCTTCTCATATCACAGACGGACCTATAAATGGGAAGTTCAGTGCCATCCCATACAACAAGTCAGCTCTTTCAGATATCTGGGGCTCTTCTTTAACCAGTCCGGCACTTGGAAGGATCATGTTCAGAGCGCAATCGTCAGGGCTAAGGCAGTATCTCTATTGATCTTGTCCTACTTTAGGAAAGAGGGTAGGAATGCACTTCTCTTGGCGCTCCAGGTATTCCACAGCAAGGTAGGGGCTCAGGTGTTGTATGAAGCTGAACTGTGGGCCCCTTTTTGTGGCCACTTACTAAATCCCACCCAGGTCAGCTTTCTTCATGGCCTCCTTGCTGGCCCATGTGGCACCCCTCACGCGATGATCAGACTGGTATGGGGGCAGAGTAGCTGGTACCAACAGGCCATGGACCAAGCGAGTAAATGGTGGTGTAAATTGCATAGTGGCCAGTGTTCAGAATTACTCCAGCTTGCAGCAAGAGACACGTATGCCAACCTGTGGCAGGAAAGGATGGAGGCCTATTTTGAGACATTGGGTATGTCGGTGGCCTACCTCTCTCACAAGCCAGTGATGGTAATCTCTAAGGAGATCCTTACCCGTGCCAGAGACATTGAAAGGCAAAATGATTTGGGTAAAGTTAGAGCTTCCCCTCATGTGGAAATGTACCTTCAGTGGGTGCCAGAGATGGGCCAGGTGGCCCTTTATCTGACCAGCGGATTGTCGACAAAAGGCAAGCAACTTATTTTCCAGGCTCGAGCTAATGTTTTGACCTCCAATGTGCTGGAGGGGCGGTTGAGGGGAACCCCATTTCTGGAGAGGCTATGTCCGTTCGACAACCAAGCTGTGGAAACAGTGGGGCATATTTTATTGAACTGCTGCCTTTATGACAAGCTGAGAAAGGTGTGGCTGAGTCCCCTTTTAGAACTACGAGGTAGGATGGAATACGCTGTGATTCGGTGGCTCCTGGGATCACAAAAGGAGCAGATCTGGCGTAATGTTGCTGGTTTCCTGATTCAAACCTTCCATGTGCGTAAAAACTTTATGGAATATAAGGGACTAAGAGACTCTGGCTAATGGGCGGCTTGTAGTGATTAATCTTGCCAGCCAGCGAAAGGGGCTGGGTACCCCCTCTAAACGAGAAATAGAGATCTCAGTTCCTTTCTTATTCTTATTCTTCTTGAGTTGAACGATAGCTAGGCTGAAGGACCTAGCTAAAAGATCTAAATGACTAGATGACTGTAGTCTTATATTTTAATTGTTTTATATAATGGCAAGGCAATGGCCACGCTGATAGGCCTATTCATTCATTCATTCATTCATTCATTCATTCATTCATATTAATTAATTCATATTAATTATTGTTATGCATAGCCATTGGCCATAGCATATAAGCAAATACAAGTACAAGTTCCAAAACAATTACTATAGCAATACACCTAATACAAATTTAGTCACTCTCCTAGTAAGAGTCAATACAACCAAGTTATAACAAATATGACAGCCCAGCCAAAATACCAGCAAAGTTAGAACCAGAATGGCATAGCATGTTATTAATGGTGGTATCATACAGGCACTAACTCAACTTAAATTACTTTTGAATGCCAGGAAATTTTCCCTAGCATGAATCATCTGGATCAAGAAAATGGCCATGTTTTTAATTATAGTTCTATCCAAGCTGCCCAACAGGAAAGAAAGGATCACTGATTCTGGCCGACCCGGGAGCTTATCTAAGTATTCCCTCAAATACTGTTGCCTCAAACTGTCATAAAGATGGCAGTAGAGCAGCATATGCCCAACAGTTTCCACTGCCTGTCTGTCAAATGGACAAAGCCTTGAAGCAAAGGGAGTGCCCGCCCCCCACCCCTCCATAACCTGGGAAGGTAATGCATTACAGCGGGTGGACAGGATTAGATTTTTACCCCTAGGTGGAATTTGTACCTGAAAGTAGTTAGCCATCTGGTCTAGGTCAGGCATAAAGAGAGACTATAGTGACATGTGGGGGGAAGCAGCAATTATACCCATTTCCATTTGCCTATACATGTCACGTGACCTGGTTTTAACCTCCCTAGCAAGAGCTACCGGCGGCTTATGGACCAAGTATTCTGGTGATAGCCCCATGCGTACCAAGGCATCCTATATGCTATCCTGCCAAGGGTTGTGGTATCCATCCAACCCTATGGCACGCAAAAGCTCAGAGGAATGAATGTCTATCATTCTACACCACAACCCAAAGATACGTTCCATGGCAATTTGCTACCAGCTGAGCTGGACACATTCAGTTCTTACCACTGTGTATGGCATACCTCTGGGTGCATGCAGAAGAGCCCGTAAGAACCCCGCCTGGGTCGAGTTTAATTTATAGGCACAAAGTGGGGCACAAAGTTCGGCCCCGTACAGCACCTGGGCCTGCACTTTGGCATTATAAGTCTGGATAGCAGGCAGAACTGCTGACCTACCTGCCCAAGTGAAAAAACCCAGCAGTGCTCGAGAGGGACCCTTGGAGGTCAAGATGGCGTGCTGAACATGAAACTTCCACGTTGTAGACTGGTGGAAAAGTAGGCCCAAATAACGATAACTAGGAGCCTGCTGGAACTTTTGCCCCATAATTTATTTATTTAAACAAATTTATATCCCACCCCTCCTGCAACGCAGCCCAGGGCGGCTCACAACATAAAACAATTAAAACAATAAAATACATTAAAATTCAGATAAAAACAATCAAATATTCAATATAAATATTAACAGGGCTAGACAAAACAAATGGGTAGGGGATTAAAAAAAAACCTCCCTACCCTCCCCCAAAGGCCTGGGCAAACAGCCAGGTCTTACAGTTCCGCCAAAATGTTAGAAGGCTTGGGGCCAGG
>QEPC01003596.1:1031411-1044799 GCA_003113815.1 Sphenodon punctatus
GCATTCTCGGTGGTAGGGCCGCGGCTGTGGAACTCCCTTCCGGAGGAAGCTCGCCTGGCCCCAAGCCTTTTGACATTTCGGCGGAACTGTAAGACCTGGCTGTTTGCCCAGGCCTTTGGGAGGGAGGGGGGGGTGATTTTTAATCCCCCACTTATATATTTATTTATGACTGCACATAGCTCTGTTTTATTGATATATTTTATATTTGTATTTTAAAATGTTTTAAAATTATTTTTATTGTTGTAAACTTCCCCGAGCTGCTTTGCAGGATGGGGCGGTATAAAAATCTACAAAATAAATATAAAAAAAATAATATAAAGTCTCAAATCAGAAAGGGGTCACCCCTGCTCAGTGTTTGATGGTTAGAAAGGTTTATGAGTAGTTGGCTGAACTAGAACAATGGGAAAAGGTTGCCTCAATGGCATTGACAATGCCAGGCAGGTCAGCCACCTTGTGACCAAGGCAATGAATATTGGGATAGAGGGGGAGATGTGAGAGACCCAGAGACTTTCCAAATCTTATCCCAAACCAACTCCATGTTCATGGTGCTGGAGATTCCAGAGACAGAAAATCCAGGATTTCTTCTGACTCTGCCGATGGACAGCCCATGCCTGCTGTAAGGCAGAAGGTTGGATTGTGTAGGATACTGGCAGACAATTCCCCAAACATGCTTCATTGTCCTCTGTGCCACGGCACAGGTGGCATTCCACCATAACTTAGGAAAATGAGAAGACACCGAGGACTTACGGATGGAATGCTCAGCTGCCCGAATGATACAGGAATTGAACTCTGTCCTGTAAGAACTGATATCCTCTTGAGCTACAATATTGTCTGCCACAAAGTCAAGCTCCAAAACATAATATAATCTGCCTTCTTCAGCTGCCAACAGAGCATCCGACCCAGTAGAGAGCTTCTCTCAGTGGCATCTCGTAGGAAGACAGGAAAGTGATCACTCCCTCTAATGGAATCATTGACTGTCAGTAAGGCAAGGACTGGGGAAGCGATGGAGAAGTCAATAGCCATGAAGGAATGACAGGGCAAGCGGAAATAGGAAGGTTTTATTTTTATTTATTATTATTAGACATTTATATAGCACCAGTCGTATGACCTGGTGCTGTACAGAACACAGAACTAGACGCGGTCCCTGCCTGTGGTTTACAATCTAAAAGACAAAAGGCAGGGAGACAGGGAGAGGGGACAGTGGGAGAGACATGAGAGAAGACAAACAAACATTCAAGCAGATGCGAAGTCTTGGGTGCGTATGCTTGGCTTGGTTACAAAGAGGTTGGTAGCAGCAGTCAGCAGAGGAGGGCAGACAGTAAGAGTAAGGGGAAAGACTAGCAGGCATTGGGAAAGGCAGCAAGGAAAAGGTGGGTCTTGAGGAGGGATTTGAAGGAGCGGAGGGAGGAGGCAAGGTGGATGTGGGCAGGGAGGGAGTTCCAGGCATGGGGGGCAGCGAGGGAGAAGGGTCGAAGGCGGTTAGGCGAGCAGGAGAAACGAGGGAGAGTGAGGGAGGGGACAGAGGAAGAGCGGAGAGCGCGTGCAGGAGTGCGTAGGGAAATTAGGTCCGAGAGGTAAGGGGGAGCTTGGTTGTGGAGCGATTTGAACGTGAAAACCAGGAGTTTAAACAGGATACGTTCAGGAAGGGGGAGCCAGTGAAGGGAGAGGAGGAGAGGCTGCACATGGTCGAAGCGACGGGCAGAGTGAATGACCTTGGCGGCGGAGTTTTGGATTGCGATAAGGGGGGACAGGTGAGAGCGAGGGAGGCCAGCAAGGAGGAGGTTGCAGTAGTCGAGGCGAGAGATAACCATGGCATGAACAAGGATTTTGGCCGAGGAGATAGATAGAAAGGGGCGTATGCGGGCAATGTTGAGGAGAGCGAATCGGCAGGATTTGGCCACAGAGTCAATGTAAGGTTTAAAGGAGAGGTGCGTGTCAAAAATGAAGCCCAAGCTGCGGGCACGGAGAACAGGACGGATGGTGACCCCATCAATGCAGACGGTCAGGTCAGAGGGAGAGGAGGGGGATGGAGGAAAAATGAGGAGTTCAGTCTTGGCCATGTTCAGTTTGAGTTGGCGTCGGGACATCCAGGCGGAGATATCAGAGAGGCAGTCGACGAGGCGTGAGCGGATAGAGGAGGAGAGAGAGGGGGTAGAGAGATAGAGTTGGGTGTCATCAGCATAGAGATGGTATTGGAATCCGTGGGAGGCAATAATTTCGCCAAGGGACAGGGTGTAGATAGAGAAGAGGAGAGGGCCAAGGACAGAACCTTGGGGAACCCCAACCGAGAGGGGAAGGGAGGGGGAGGTCGACTCGGGGAGGGAGACATTAAAGGAGCGGTCAGAGAGGTAGGAGGAGAACCAGTCAAAGACAGAGCCACGGAAGCCCAAAGAGTAAAGCGAGTCCAAGAGGAGCGAGTGGTCGACAGTGTCAAAGGCAGCAGAGAGGTCAAGGAGGACAAGAACGGAGTAGTGGCGCTTCGATTTAGCGACAAGTAGATCATTGGTGATCTTGGCCAGGGCAGTTTCAGTAGAGTGGAGGGGGCGGAAGCCGGACTGGAGAGGGTCGAGGGAGGAGTTGGCAGAGAGGAGGTTCAGGCAGCGGGAGTAGACGACACGTTCCAGGAGCTTCGAAGCAAAGGGAAGGAGGGAGACCGGCCGGTAACTAGAGGGATCGAAAGGGTCCAGGGTAGGCTTTTTGAGGATGGGGGAGACAGTGGCATGTTTGAAGGCAGAGGGGAAGGAGCCTGTGGAAAGGGAGAGATTGACAACATGCAGAAGGGGGGGAGCGACAGTGGGAGCAATAGAGGTCAGGAGGCGGGAGGGGATCGGGTCAAGGGGGCAGGTGGAGGGGTTGGATGAAGAGAGAAGAGCAGAGATTTCCTGGAGAGAGGCAGGAGGGAAGGATGCGAGGAGGGAGGGGGGCGGGGGACAATATCCCGACGGATCTTGTCAATCTTGGAGGTGAAGAACGATGCAAGATCCTGAGCAGCAAGGGAAGAGGGCGGAGGAGGGCAGGGGGGTTTGAGAAGGGAGTCGAAAGTAGAGAAAAGGCGGCGAGGGTCGCGGGAGAAAGATTCGATCCTAGAGGCATAATAGCGCTGCCTAGCTAGGGAGATAGCCGAGGAGAGGGAGGAGAGGGAGAATTTGTAATGGAGGAAGTCAGGGAGGGAGCGGGATTTGCGCCAGAGGCGTTCGGCAGCCCGGGCGCAGGAGCGGAGGTAGCGGATGGCAGGGGTAAGCCAGGGGCGGGGGTCGAGGGGGCGGACGGGGCGAGCAGAGGGGGGGGCAAGAGAGTCAAGGGTCGAGGAGAGAGAGGTGTTGAGAGCAGAGATGGTAGAGTCCGGGGAGGAGGAGGTGAAAACGGGGGGGAGGAGGAGGGAAAGAGAGGAGGCAAACTCCGAGGGGGTAAAGGCCTGCATATTGCAGAAGGGGCGCCGAGAGGGGGAGGAGGAGGGGGGTTGGTGGGAGAGGCTAAAGGAGGCAAGGAAGTGATCAGAATTAGGGCAGGGGTCAAACGAGAGGTCAGTGAGAGAACAGTTTCGTGAGAAGATGAGGTCAAGGGAGTGACTGTCAGTACGAGTGGGGGAGTCGGTCCAGAGTCGGAGATCAAAGGAGGTGGTCAGAGAGAGAAAGCGGGAGATAGAGGGGGTGAAAGGTGTGTCGACGTGAATGTTGAAATCACCAAGAATGAGAGTGGGTATATCATCGGAGAGGAAGAAGATGAGCCACAATTCAAAGTCTGGGAGGAACGAGGAGAGGGAACCCGGGGGGCGATAAATGACAGCAACATGAAGGTTTAGAGGGGAGTATAAGCGCACAGAGTGGGCCTCAAAGGAAGGGAAGGAGGGAGAGGAAGGAGGGGAAAGGGTTTTGAATTGGCGGTGCTTGGCAAGGAGGAGACCCACGCCACCACCCTGGCCCTCAGGGCGGGGACGGTGAGAGAACAAAAGGCCCCCGGAGCATAGAGTGGCCTGGGTAACAGAGTTGGAGGACGAGATCCAGGTTTCTGTAAGAGCAAGGAGTTGAAAGGGGCGAGAGAGGAAGAGATCATGGATGAAGGGGGCTTTTGCCAGTATTAAGTACTGTGAGGTCATTGTCCAAGACAAAGCATTCAATGAGACGTCCCTGAGCAATCTTATTCAGTGAGCCCCAGAGCCCATGATGGCCACTGAAGCCACCAAGCAGCAAGAACAGTGGAGGCAGCTCAGAAAACAAAGCCTTCAAAGTCTACATAAGCTCATAGAGGCAAATACATAGAACAAAGGGTAAGCGCACTGCGAAGCCAACCATGCAGAGCCCAGCCTGATGCAGACTGAGGGAAAACCCCAACCCCACACATGGCCCCCACACAAACACTAGGGATGGGCAAATGCAATTCGGAAGTTCTGAGTTTGGACCGAACTCGATCTGTTCGGTCGACCAAACCGAACTTCCGAACTGAACTCGAATTTCAAACCGAACCGAACCGAATTTCCAAACTCCATTCTGTTCGCCCATCCCTAGTGGCAACACACACAAAAAAACCTGGTTTTGAATGGCCGACCTTGGTTCAGAAGTTCGGAATTTGACCGAACTTGATCTGATCGGTCGACGGAACTGAACTTCCAAACCGAACTTGAATTTCAAACCGAACCGAACCAAATTTCCGAACTCAAATTTCAAACCACACCGAACCAAACCGAATTTCTGAACTCTGTTCTGTTCGCCCATCCCTAACAAACACATGGCCCCGGGGTCCCATTGGTCCCACCCCTGCAGCTCCAGATGGGGATCAAGCGCATACCTGCTTGCCAGGGGCCACTCCATACATCAGTCAGGGCCACCAGTACCCTAGCAGTGGCAGCATTCCTATGGGGCCTTAAGGCATTGCAGCCTCCAGGGATCCAGCTACACACAGCTGTGTGTTGTTTGCCAAGTGGGGGTACTACCATATGGTCCCATCCCAGGACAAGGCACAGACCCAGGCGTGTGCATAGAACATCCCAACCAATACCTGGGGCCAACTGATGCTGTATGGTAAACCAGATAACAGGGGGTGCTCATAGGCCCTGTGCTGCCAATCCCAGGCATGAACACCCATGTAGGGGCTATAAAAGAGTGGTACACAGCTGTCACCATGTGGCATGGAAGACGAACAGGGAACCACAGACCCTGAACTTCTGACGCCACTGCTAGAGACTCTCCTCAATGACACCAAGGCAAGCCACAGAGCCATCTAGCAACTCCATACCACCTGCTCAGCAGTACTTACTGGAACATGCTGGTGGCCTGGCGCAGGAGACTCTGATGATGATGGGGGCCTTCCTTCGGCAGCAGACCTCATTTCTAAGCATAGTGGTCCCACTCAGGATACTGAGGTGAGCAGCAAGATTCCTCTCTGGGGACCCCACTGTGATGGTCCACCAGCTGTGCATGGCCGTGTCCACCCATGGGAGACTCTGTGTGAGTGAGCGCAGCAGGGACTCGTGGGAGATTATAATGGGCACCTGGCAGAATGAGGACTGGAAGGAGCACTTCTGGATGCCCTGCAGCTGCTCCTCCGTATTGCTGAGCTCCTGTGACCCCAACTGAAGAGGGAGGCCACAGTGATGTGAGCCCCCATTACTGTAGAACAATAGGTAGCCATAGGCATGTGGAAGCTTGCCACCTTGTACACTTGCTGCTCTGTGGGAAAATAATTCGGGTCTGGCACCTTCACTGTATCTATCATCTTGGTGGAGGTGTGCACTTCCCTTGAGACATTGCTGGAGCAGGTGGTGCAGCTCCAGAACCACCAGGCTGTGTTGCATGGCTTTCAGTGGGCAGGTTTTCCAAACTGCATCAGGGCCATCAATAGGACTCGCATTGCCATCCTCTGCCTTCCCCACACCATGGAGGACTACTGCAACCACAAGGGATACCACTTCATTGTCCTCCAGGCTCTCTTGGATGACAAAGGCCTCTTCACAGACATCCTCACTGGGTGGTTGGGCCAGAACCATGATGCCCGTATGGTTCCTGCTTTACGGCAGGCTGTACAACGGGGAGTTTGGTCTGACCATGACCATCCACATCAAGGGCATCTGGATGAGGTCCGTCATCATGGGGGATCCAGTCTACCACCCTCACCCCATGACTGATGAAGGTCTATGATGCCTCCAACACCCCAGAGCAGATGGCCTTCAACGTGCACTTCAGTGCCACCCACTGTGTTGTGGAGCGGCCCTTTAGAGTCCTCAAACAGCAGTGGAGGATGCTGAGCACAAGGGTGGACTTCCAGCTAGAGACGGTTGGTGTGCTGACCTTCACAGCCTGCATCCTCCATAATATGGATGGTGGGAAACCCTGGAACAGTACACAAGGAGGTTCACATGAATACTGAAAAGGTGGCTTCTCCTACACATGCTCTGCACCTATACATTACAGTGCAGAACCCCTCTACAATCCACCAAGAACAACAATTCTAAACAACATTTTAATTGAATTAACATTATAAAACAATAACAGTAACATAAGTAAAAAGATATACAAGAACAACTGTACAGCAGAACTTGGGGCCCTCCGCTCCTGGCCCCCAGCCCCTGCCCCATCAGGAGCTCTGGGCCCACAACAACCTGTTCAACTGGTGCCGTAGCTGCTGCATGCCCTCATATACGTCACTGAGGAGACATACCATTGCGAGCACATCCTCCTGCTGCTGATTCCTCAGCTCACGAACTGTAAAAGTTGAACATGAACCATGGGTTACACTTGGGTTGTCTGAGATGCAGTTCTAGCTAGCATATATTCTGTCAACTCCACACCCTTTATTGAGGGTTGGAATGGGAGCAGTTGACCCAAGGCCTCACACAAGAGATCCATAGCCTCTCCCAACCCTTGGGGGTGGCACGGACATTGCCAATACGAGGGTACATGCTGCCCATAATTGCTGCATGAGCCAATATCCTCCCCTAAGGACACCAAAATAGGGGGTCCGGCTGGCTGGAATGGAAATAGATTTGGAGAATCCATTCAGAATTAGTGAATTGTGGCACTGGACATGTTGGATGGAAAGGGGTATGGGTCAAGTTTTTCCTCTTGCTCCTTTGTCCCTATCAATAACATTACTTATATGTGAAATGTAATTTGAAGCTTTTGGGTATTCTCATGAATAAATAGCAGGCTTACCAATGGTTCTTAGGTCCTGGCTCCTCAAGAGCTCTGCCACCACTATGAAGAGCAGCTGCAGCCTTCTCTCCTCCACTGGGGATATATATAGAAAAGGCGTGCACAGTTAACTGGGGTGGTGCATAATACTTGGTTTGGCCACCTCCTTTCCCTCCATTCCCATAATGTCCCAGCACTGCCACCACTCACACCTTTTTCTGACATGTATGTAGAGGAAGGTTGGTGAACAAAAGGGGCTGAGAGTGGAAGGGCTGACAGGAATGTAAGAAGAGATGAGGGCATGGTACACATCCATGGGGTGGGCCCTCTGTTTCTTTAGTGCACCCCACAAGCACCCCTACCCCCATGTATCATGCAGTCAATCTGACCATGTGCTAATTTCCAGATTGGTTCCTGGGAGGGGAAAGGGTCCCAACCCCTGACATACACCGTGACTGATGCCTGCAGAGTGGGGAACGAGAGGTCCAATGCTGGAGTTGGACCAATACCTTTAATGCAAGACTTTGGCAATTGACTGTAACCCTGAGGGCATTCATTTAGCTGGGTGGAGTGATTGTCTGGCAGGAGGGTTGGGCTATGGCTTATGTTGTGTTATCTCGAGAGTAAATCACATTGTATCTGATGGCTGCTCTGTGCTGCATGCCAGTTCTTCTGAGGCTGCGGGGTTGGAGTGTTCTCACATAGCTGTTCTGGGTGTGGCTCAGAGCACATGGGAACTGTTTACACACTTGCATATGGGGGTGTGGCTGGGTTGCCTGGGCTCCTTCCACTTGGTCACTGTAATACAACATGGTAAGATCTACAAAACTACTGTTAGAGTGAACACAGAGGCATTCAATTCCCCACATAACCATTTTCACTAATAGGAAACAATCCCTATTTTCACTAATAGGAAACAATCCCCCCTCCCCCCAACAGACTCCCCTGGAGCTGTCCTGTGGCAGAGGATTGAAAACCGTGTAGGGACCCAAACACTCTGCCCTGTCTGCCCTCCTGGAACATCAGTCCAGCCTGGGCTGCCTTCCACCTGCAGCCCCAGAAAAATATCTACGTACAGCATGAGGTTCATCTTTGCATTCATCATGAGCTTCAGGGTCAGTTTGTACTTCACCTTTAGGTAACTGCTTAGCCATCACCATCCCAATGTATACCATTACCTTTCAGCACAATTGATCTACAACTCTCCCCTAACTGCTAACTGCCTCCTTCTTCTATACTTCCCCATCTTCCACATAAAGCAGACAGACTCTTCCTTCCATATCCCCCTCCCTCATTACCCAAGAATCAAGGCTTAACAACAACACCTCCCATGACCTCCCTAGGATGTTTGGAACGCAGACAATTACACACAATTAGGTACCCCTACTCACCCTCTCTTTTCACCTCTTTGACAGGAGGGGAGGTATGGGTCCTCCTTCCTGATATCTAAGCATGTTCAAACCCTAGGGAAACAGTTAGAGGTCTATATGTGTGGTGCCTCCAGCTGATGAAGTCTTAAGCCTAAAAAGGTGAGGAGGGCTTCACCAATGATACCAATAAAGTCCATGGTAAAACAATAAGGCCCAAACCCTCACCCTGCCCCCAATCCTAATAAAAGGAAACAACCACACAGGCAAGCAAATGGGTAGGAAGGGTAAGACTCAGGATAGTACAACCAGAAAACAAAGGGGCTGGATGGAGTCAGGGGACAAGGGGAAAACAAATGAGGGCATGGCAGGGCAAGTGATACTGGGTAGGGGGGTTAACATGCCTCCAAGTATGAAATACATTCACCACAGTAGAAACATCAACCCCTGAAGTCCTTTGGCCTCTCCTTAAGGGACTAACAATTTCTCCTCTTCCGAGAACTCTGTGGAGATCTTCCCAAACCAAATAAGTAAGTGTAAGGAGAGGGGGAGAAGGTTTACTAAAACAGTACCTGACGGCGGTGGGCAGTTGGGCTGACTGAAGAGGGGAGATTGGTCAACAAGATGCAAAACAATCTACTGAGAACAGACATTCATGGGGGAGGAACTCTCACCCTCTGCGCTCACAGGTTGCCAATCACCCCTGCTCACCTATCCCTTTAAAGGGGCAGGGGTGATTGGCAACCTTGGGACTTCCAAGATGCTCAAGTGGTATGCCTGGCTATGCCATGCCAAGGACCATGGGCTGATATCTGCCCAATGATACCGGCAATTACCACAGCCCCTGGATCACCTGCCTCCCCCCCCCCCAGTAAAGAGAGGACACAGGACCCATGCTAGGGTGAGGAAGGACTTTATTTACAAATGGATGGTGGGAAATAAATGTAACAAAAGGTGTGGGGACATAGGACATTCTGGACTGCCCCTCAGGGTCTCCCCCTCCACTCTCAGCTGCAGCTTTTCATGAGCGCTTAGTGGGGGTTCCGACTGGGGGGAAATCCTCCTCCTCTCGTGTCTGTGGCTTTGGTGGATGGAAGGGCAGGAGTGGGCATGTAGATGCCAGGAACTGGGGGTGCACAGGGTAGAAAGGGCCTTGTTGTTGCTGTGCAGTCAGGGTTAGCTGAGGGGGAAACCCAGGCAGGGCAGATGGGATTGGGTGGGGTGGAAGTACCTGCAGGGAGGACAGGCATATGGAGCACATGTCTGGTCGAGCATGGCCGCACTCACCGCACTTATGTGCTGGGTAAGGATGCACTGGAGCTTGAGGAACTTGAGCATAATGTCCCTCATCTCCGCTCTTGCCTCACCCAGCTCAATGTGGATGACCTGCTGCTTCACCAAAAGGCAGTTCCATTGCCTGTTCTCCTGTTGGTAGTCCCTGCAGGTCTCAGTAATGAGGGGTCTGAGGTGTTCCTCGTTCTGCTCCAGAGCCCTCCTGATCTACTGGGATCCCTGATCTCATCCACCCTGTATGGATGCTTGGATAGAATATGGATCATTCCATATTCCTGAAAAGCCACTTCTCAGATGCTGCACGGGAGAGAAGTGGCTTTCTGGAGCACTGTTGAGAAAACTTGAATAGCTCAAAGAAACAATAGCTCATAAAAACAAAGGCAGAGAAACCAAAAACTTGTATCAAGAATGTTGTTGAAGAATGAAACATTTTAGAAGAATCAAGAATTTTATAAACCCAAACTTCATTTGCCAAAAGCACGAGCTAAATGGAATGATGGGCCCCTCTACAGAGAAGCAGTTGCAGAATTGGATGAGGAATTAAGCCTGTGTAACAGAGACACAGCTGAGACCTGCAAATGGACCCTTGGAAAACCTCACAGGATGAATGGAAATGTGCTTGGCCAGATATGGCCATTTTTCAGAGAAGATGAACTAAAAACAAAAAACAATTTTTTTTAGAAGGCTCGAGGGACTTTGTCCCGAGTCCCCAGCCCACCCCCTGCCACCAAACCCCCTCCCCCTGCCTGAGGACCAAGCCCCGCTCAGCACCCCCCGCCCGAGCCCCCATGCCACTAAATACTTCCCTCTCCCAAACCCCTAGCCCTCTTCAAGTAAAGCATGAGCCCCCAGCCCCCCTACAACCAAGTCCTTCCCCCTAGCTGAGACCCCAGACCCCCATGCCAACAAACAGCTCCCTATCCATGACACCCCCAACCCCTGCTATCAAACCACTCCCCCCTGGCCAAGCCCCTAGCCCCCCTCAGCAAAGCCCTGTCTGCGCCCCCAGTGCCCCGCAACCAAATCGTTTCTCCTACCTGAGCCCCCAATGCCACTAAATACCTCCATCCCCCAAACCCCAGCCCCCTTCAGGTTCACCAGTGTTTTCCTGCATAATAGTGATGGTGCGGTACAACATATTTTCTAATATCTTTAGATACACAGGGTAATTTCAGACGTTACGAAAACGCCTTTCACCACAGTGGATCCCCTGTGGTGGTGGCATTTCCGGGAATGTCTGTTTGGTCCCAGCCAGATGTCCACCATAGTGAACCCCCGGCTGGGATCAAGCTTGACCACGGTTCTCGACTTCCGGCTGGCTGGAGGTCAAGAACCGTGGTTAGAGTGGCCATGATCTGGGACGGGGACAGCGCTGGTGGCGCTGCATGTCTGCTCGCCAGCCCCATCCCGGAATCAGGCTTCAACCACAGAAGGGTTGGGCGCAGCGGCCTCATTGGATGCCACCCCTGCCCGTCTCCCCGTGGGTGGCCGGCAAAGGGAGTGCAGGGGGGTGGGCCCGAGCAGCCGCACATCACACTGTGCAGCCCCTCCCCAATCCCCCTCAGGGATCAGGCCGGCACGTCTAAAGGATGACCAGCTGATCACGGACTGGGATCCGAGATGGATCCCAGTCCAGGGTTCAGCGTGGCAGGCCTCCCGGCCTGTCACGTCTGAAATTACCCACAATTGCTACCAATTTAAATGAAAATACATACAAGGTGATAACTAGATGGCATTAAACTCCAGTTAGATTGGCAAGAATATGCCAAACTAGTGATAAGTGTTGGAGATGTGGTAGTATTAGGGCAGATCATCTCCATTGTTGGTGGAGATGTCCTGTAGTTCAGAAATTTTGAACGGAGGTTACAGTTCAATGTGAACAAATTTTGGGGTATTCTATTCAGAAGTATCAGCTTTGTTGTTGTTGTTGTTGGGGGTGATATAGGGAAATGATTTTCAATTTGTTGGTTGTAATTGCCAGGAAATGGAAGAATATGGTATCTTTGGATGTATTAGATTGAGAATCCTGTTCTTGGGAAATTTTTAAGTTGATCAAATATTTTGTGGCTTAAGAAGGCCACCATAATGCAGTATTCTCTTCAAGAAAAGTGCGGGAAATTTGTAGAATATTTTAGAAGGACCACTAATATGAATGAGGATATTTGGACAATTAATTATCATTATTATTAATAAAACATTTGATATCCTGCTCCTCCTGCCAAAGGAAGCTCAGGGCAGCTTACGATGTATAAAAATACACATATAAAAACACACACAAACATAAAACATCTAAAGGGGGGAGAAGAGGAGAAAAAAGGGAGAAAATAAATACCCCACCCTTACCACCCCCATAGAGATAAAATCCCACCCTCACCCATCTCCCTCGCCAAAGGCCTAGCGGAACAGCCAGGTCTTGCATTGACGTCGAAAATAGGAGAGGTCTGGGGCCACCTGGGCTTCTACCAGGAGGGAGTTCCATAGCCTCGGCACAGCCACTGAGAACATCCTTTCCATAGTTGCCCCCCGGGATACCTGGGGAACTTTGAGAAGGGCGCTCCCAATCGACTGCAGTGGCTGATCTAGAGCATGGGGAGTGAGGCGATCCTGAAGATATATGGGGCCCAAGCCGTATAGGACTTTATAAGTAAGAACCGGCACCTTGAATCAGCCCGGAAGACTATAGGCAGTCAGTGCAGAGAACAGCACCGGTGTAATACGCTCCCGGTGGCCCATTCCCATAAGGAAACAGGCGGTCACATTCTGCACCAGCTGCAGTCTCTGAATCGTCACCATTGACAGTCCCATGTAGAGTGCGTTACAACAGTCCAGGCTTCATATTTAATGAATTAAATATGCTGGGTTTATGATTTTTGTAAACAGAATATTAAAGATAGTGTAATTTCCGGAATTGAGATATATGTAAAAGTAAGATTGTTTTTATTTGCTTTATAAAATAATAATTAAAAAACAAAAAACAAAAACCTGTCTGTTTAAAAACAGAAGATAAGGTGGGATGCAAAATCAACCAAGCACCAAAAAGCAAGGAAATTGGCAGTTAAGGCTCCTGCCTTAACGTCTGTACCATCTAACAATGTGGAAACCCAGCAATTCTTCCATGTCATCTAAAATAATGTGGAAACTAGGGATGGGCGATCAGATTTGGGTTTGGGCATTCGGTTCGGTTCTGGTGTTCGCTTTGGGCATTTGGGTCATTCACCGAGTTCGGGTTCGGTTTGGTCAAGTTCGGTTCAGTTCGGTTCGGCCGTTCGGAAAAAGTATTGCGAGAGCCGGAAATTCGAGTGCGTGTGGGTGAGAGCATGTGTGTGTGTGGCTGTTCGGTTCGTGTGCTCTGTGTTTGGTTTGGCTGGCTGTGTTTGTTTGGTGTGTTGTTGGTGAGTGTTGGGTGTGGTGGGTTGACTGTGTTTGTGTGGCTGGTGTTGGTGGTTGCTTGTGTTAAAAAAAAAAATGAAGAAGACTGCAGTGATGATTCCCCGGCTGGGGGCCAACTTTGCACTCGAGGAGGAGGAAGATGAAGAGGAAGAGGTTGCTGCCCCTAGACCTCCGGTGGTGGTGCCTGGCTTCTCGGATGAGGAGCAAGCGG
>QEPC01003596.1:1048071-1071466 GCA_003113815.1 Sphenodon punctatus
CCTTGTCCTACAAACACACTGTATCTCTATCTATCTCTATAACTAAGCTAACTACTATGTATATCTATCTACTAACTATCTATCTAATGACTATCTATCTATATATACAATATTCCACAGGGGGAAACACAAAGAACACGAGGGGTACAAAACTGAAATGAAATCAATCTAATAATAATCCTACTCTAAATAAATCCAAAACTTAAAACAGGGGAAGGGAATCAGGGATGGAATAAGAGGAAGAGGAAAAGGATTCAATGGAGGGGGGAGGGAGGAAGGAAGTTTGAACACAGGGTACACAGGGAGGGGTAAAAACAAAGAATAACACCTAAATCTATCTAATCTAAGCTAAATAAATGATCATATGGAGGTAGATGGGTTGGATGGGTGAAATAGGAGGAGGATTGCAATGGATTGAGGAGAACAAAAATGCCGGGAGAGGGAGCCTTCTGAACCACCTGCTGTTCAGAAACAGTGACTAGCTCAGAAGGTGTTGGGAAGGGGGGAGGCAATCAGTTTTGTTTCTTGCTGTGCCCGCCTCACTGCAAGCCCCATTGGCTCTGTGCAGCCTAGCCCATGGCCAATCACAGACTGTGATTGGCCAGTGGTCTGAGGTAAAAAGGGATGGTGATTGGGCAGACTGGCTGCTACTCCAAGCCTCTCCACCCCTGGTGTCTGGAAGTCTGCTCCTCAGCTGACTCCCCCTCCCTGTCACATTTTGCCTTCCAGTCACACGTTTTTGCCACCCGAACACGATCCGAACTGACCAAACTGTTCAGTCATTTTGACGTTCGGAACTGAGTTCGGTTTGGTCAGTTCGTGTTCGGATTCGGGTTCGGGTTCAGTCATCTGAACAGGCCGAGTTTGGGCCGAACTCCAAACTTCCAAACTGTGTTCGCCCATCCCTGTGGAAACGCAGTCTTCTGATCTGGTCCCTTCCCCTCTATAGTTTCATTTGGGAAGGAACAGCTTTAAAATTGCTTAGAGAGTATCTCCCATTTTCTACACCACCCTTACTCATGCTCCATATCAGAAATACACCACTGTCTGTTTTCAAGTACAGTTGCACTGTCCCTGAGGGGAGTGGATTGTTAATTCTTAACCCATTATGAGTCATTACTAAGCTGTTGTATTGCCCCAAACCAAAGTGAAAGGATAGAGGGAAATGGAGTTGTCATCCCCTCATGTCCTCAGCATGGGGGAGTGGACTAGTGAAGAAGTCATTGTACATTTCCCTGCTGTTCAAGGTATTTTCTGAGATTTTTCAGGAAAGTTGCACTGTCCCCAGAGGGGAGTGGTTATTAGTCCCTACTACACAAGGGACTGGGACTCAGGGCTCCTAGATACTCCATTGTAGGGTTGGGAGGTGCTTCAAATAGACATGGGGTCTGTGGCTGTTTGTGAGGAGCCTGGACGTCTCAGGGTAACAGTGGGTTAGGGCAAGGATGTAAGGCATGACTCCTAGGTTCTCTGATGAAAGCTTCACAGCAAGCAGCTTACAGCACAAAGGCCTTGGATGTACACCTCTACAGTGGTCTTGGGTTGGGATCCCAAACCCACGTAACCTTCTCCTGTCCACAGCTTCACTGTTGCCCCTGACCTGCAGATGAAAAGGTTGGGGCCTGTTGGACTAAGGTAAAGCATGGGTGCATGGAGGCTAATTTGTAGGGGTGGGACCAAACTGAAAAAACCGGGTATCAGTTTTACCGGTTACCAGTTTCAAGAAAATTGGTTTTATCGGTAAAACCGGTTTACCGGTACCGTTTCCCCCCCCCATTGATTTCAATGGGGAAGTGTCCCCATTGAAATCAATTAACCCCCAAAAAACCCTCCCCCCTCCCAGACTGCACGGCTGGAAGGGGGGACACCCCCCACCCACCCTGCCAGTGACTGGCCAGCCTGGATTTTTTTGTTTAAACCAGACCGCTGGACCTGCGGGCTCTGGGCTTCCGTCACACCACTGGCTGCCTGGCGATAGCCAGGGCTATTGCTGAAGGAGGCAGCTCTCCTCCAGGAGCCCTCCCGAGGATATCAGGCACTGGCACTCTGGGTTAAAAAAAAACCCGATCGCCTTTTACCTGTGCTGCGGGTGGTAGTGGCGGTGGTGGCAGCACAGGCAAAAGTTCCCCAGAAGGCCTATTGAAGCACTGATAAAAGGCGATCGGGTTGTTTTTTTAACCCAGTGTGCCAGTGCCTGATATCCTTGGGAGGGCTCCTGGAGGAGAGCTGCCTCCTTCAGCAATAGCCCTGGCTGCTGCCGGGCAGCCAGCGGTGGTGCGGCGGCCCGGAGCCCGCAGGTCCGGCGGTCCAGTTAAAAAAAAAACCCCCATGCTGGGCAGTCACTGGCAGGGTGGGTGGGGGGGTGTCCCCCCTTCCACCCATGCAGTCTGGGAAGGGGAGGGAAAGTGGTTTGGTTTTGGTTTTTTTATTTACATTGAGGTCATTGATTTCAATGGCCGCAACGTAAAAAAAATCTGGTGCAGAACCGGCACCGGTACAGGAAATTCTCGGATCTATCCGATATCCCCGATACTGCCAAATACTGGCAGTTTTGGATATCGGGAGATCCGAACTTCCCACCCCTACTCATTTCTATGTTGCCACAATATGGGAGAGTGTCTAACATCTTCTTTTATAGCATGGAGGTTAAGGTGGAAGTCTTAACTGTCAATTTCCTTGCTTTTTGGTGCTTGTTTGATTTTGCATCCCTCCTTAACTTCTCTTTTTAAACCAAAAGGTTTTTTATGTTCTAAGAATCAAAATACGCAATTACCAAAACCATTCATTAAACTGGATATAAACTATTCAAAACAGGAATTAATAAACCCATTTCTAAGACAAAATTAATCCAATATTCTAGTTCCAGTCCTTATAAAGATTTACTTCCTACTTGATTTACCTTAGTAAAACTCCATAAATCCTAATCCAAATCTGCAACGAAAACAGAGTAGTAATAACTAATATAAAATCAATATGAAAAATCCACCTGAAAACAAACACTGAGATACCAATATTAGTAATTCTTTTTTACCACCAGGAGTAGAAAACTGCTGCAGAACCAAATCAACGTGTCTGCAGTCCTTCTTCCAGCATGAGAACCCCAAACCACCTTTCAACAAGATAACAACTCTATACTGATGCAACAGGAAACTCTCTGCACAAATGAAACCTATATATAATCCCAATCAATCAATCAATCAATCAATCAATCAATCAGACACCTCATGCAAACCAACTGATAAACATTCCTCTTTAACTCAATCTACCTGTATATTCTAAACAGCACCTAGGAATACTCACTGTGGTTATACTTACTAATAAATTAATATAATTCTACAGAACCCAAAACCTTTTTAGGTAAGTGTCATGCCACAGTGCACTCATAGGGGTCGGAGGCATGTGCGTCAGGGGGTAAGGCGGTGGCCCAGATGCAACGAGGGTGGGGGCTCACCCCCACCGGGGGTTCTCAGGGTCCTCCAATCAGCGCGGGGAGCAGGATGGGCAGAGTCGGGGCCGAGTACCACCAGCAGCTCACTCACCGGCACTGGCCCTTCCTTGCCGCAGTGTGCGCTTAACGTGGCAGCAGGAGATGCAGGGGGTGGTGGAGCTAAGGCTCCGCATCCGGCAGGCAGGCAGCCAATGCCATAAAGAGGCTGGTGGGACACCAGAGCCCCGCCAGTAATCATTTTTGAGAGGCTGACCTGTTCCTGGATCCTTGTGTCTGGTGGAGATTCTGGTGTCCTTGTCCTGCTACTGAGCTGTACCTTGTTCCCCCTTTGTTCGTGTCCCGAGTGAAAGTCCTTGAAAGTGTGAGTATTGAGTATTCCCCCCTTGCCTTGTTCTTGCACCTCCCCTTGTGTGCTTGTGTATCCCGTGGTTTGCCCCTGTCCCCCTTACTTTCCTGGAGTGCTAGTCCTCCCCCTGTCCTGCCCCTCCTCTCCTCATCCCAGACCCTTCTCCTCTCACCTTGTGGCCCTGGTGAAACCCTGCCTCCTGCACCCATTGCGCCCCAAGCCCTGGACCCTGCGTTTAGTCTAATTGAGTTCTCTGTGTGGGTGTGACCTTGTTCCTGTCTGGGGCAAATTCCTCCTCTCCTCCCCTATGATGATCCGGGTTGCTCTCAGACCTTGAGAGAAAGCCCACACTCGATCCTTAGGGGATTACCCTACTTGTGGGAGTTCCTGAGAGAGGAGACCCAATCCCTGACTCCTTCCCCACTACCTCTCCTAAATCCCTCTCCTTCCCCCTACCCACCTAACAGAATTACCGGCGTATACCATCACTCCCCCACCCTGATGGAGCTCGAGCGTCAGGTAGCAGAACTCCCGTGGACCGTACAATCCTTAACCTTGGAGGTTCAGGATTTGTCGGACGAAAACCAGGAATTGTGAAAATGCAATCAGGTCTTACAGACGGCTGTGCAGACAGACAATGCTGCATCAATGGAGGAGGAGGAGGTACCAGTAATCCAGGCGGTCCCAGATCCCTCAGCAGCACCCCCTCCTCCTGCCCCAAACCTGCCAGTGCACCCCTTCGGAGGGAGACTAAAGCACCGTGACCCGAGAAATTCTATGGGGACAGGAAACAGTGTCAGTGATTTCTGGCACTGTGTAATCTCACGTTCCAGACACAGCCCTTGACCTACGGAACAGACCGAGCCAAAATAGTCTTTATAGTTGGGTTATTGGGTGGAGTGGCCTTGGACTGGGCCATCCCACTATTAATCTCCCAAGATTCATTGTTGTGTAATTATAAACAATTTTTAAAGCAGTTCCGATTCCTTTTTGATTATTCCCACCGAGTGAGGGACACAGAATAGGTTATCCGGCATTTGTGGCAGGGGAAACTTCCCCTGCTGGATTATATTACCCAGTTTCATAAACTGGCCTTTGATCTGAGCTGGGGAGACAGTCTTGTGGGCCTTGTTTCGTCAAGGTTTGCATGACAACATCAAGGATTAGCTAACCAGCGCTACCACTACCCCCATCACTCTAGCGGAACTAGTGATGCTATCGCTGCACATAGATGAGAGATTAACAGTAAAACGAAGGGAAAGACAGAGAGACCAAGGGCGAGGTTCCACCCTTAGATCTTCAGGTAGTCCCTTGACCACACCAGCAGCCCCCACTCGGAATCCAAGACCCAAACCCATGAAAATAGGGGTGTCCAGGGGTCCCTTGAGTGCAGAAAAGCATGAAAGACGGAAACAGATGCAACTCTGTTTCTATTGTGGGGCTGGGTCCCATTTTTCACGGAGTTGCCCCGCTAAACCCTCGCAACCCATGGGTCTGGGAAATGCTACCCACCAGGAGGAACTTGTGGCCTCCCAGTGAACATAGCACCCCCCAGGCAGTGGGCCTACAGGATCTGGGAATCCGGGAGACAACTGCACGTTCTGATCTACCTGCAAGTATCTGGCACCAGGCCTCTCATCACCAGGGCCCTGGTAGACTCAGGGGCTCCAGAAATGTTATTGATTCCAGATTCACCTACCGTTACGCCATCCCCCAACAAACAAGACCTTCCATAGAATTGGTAAGGATCATAGATGGTTCCCTACTCACGTCTGGGCTGCTACAGCAATGTACAGCCCCCCTCCTCTGTACCATTGGTACTCATAGGGAAGAGGTGCAATTCGATGTAATCACCTCCCCCTTGTTTTCTCTTGTACTCGGCTTCCCGTGGCTGCAGCAACATAACCCCACCATAAATTGGAGTACTCTGAAGCTAGTGTTTCCTTCCCCCTGGTGTTGGCTCCATTGTCAAGCTTTGCCCCCTTTGCCTAAACCTATCAGTAGCATTCCCCCCTACCCCCAATCCAATCACCTCAGAAATCCCCCTACCATATTGAGACCTCGCGAGGGTGTTTAGCAAGCAGGAGGCATCGGAACATCTGCCGGTGCGGCCATACGATTGTCCCGTTGAGATCCTCCCTGGCTCATGGGGACCCTACTATTTTTTGTCCCCAAGAAAGAAGGGGACCTCTGCCCATTCATTGATTACAGGGGTTTGAACAATGTCACGATCAAGAATTGGTACCCTTTACCCTTAGTCCCTGAACTTTTAGGCAAATTGCAGGGGCCTGCATTTTCACAAAGTTAGACTTGAGGGAGGCCCTATAACCTCGTCCAGATCCGACATAGAGATGAGTGGAAAACCATGTTTCGCACATGTTTTGGCCACTTTGAATACCTGGTGATGCCTGGCCAATGCACCTGCCACCTTCCAGCGTTTTATTAATGATATTCTATGCAATATGCTGGATGTGTTTATGATCACCTAAGTAGTAAGGGGGACACTAATAATCAAATGGATCATTATCAGTTTGACAGGTCACGTGGGGTCCTACGTCAGCGGAAGTCCAGCCCTCCTGGGGCTGAAAGTCTTGCCTTGGAACAGAAGTGATGTGGGTAAGTGGAAGTGATGCAGAAGGGGTTAATGCTTCCGGGTCAGGGAGGCTGGAACTAAAGGTTCCTGTCCCCCTGAACCTGGAAGGTTCTTACGCTTGACTTTGGGGGCTCTGCTTGTGGGTCAGGGTGGCTGGAACTGAAGGTGATGTATGGGGCAGGTATTGGAGGGATATTTCACAGTCTCTTTCAAAAAGCCGTTCCTCTTTTAAGAAGGGGGTTTGAGTTGATTAAACCCCATGCCAAAATAGCCTCCCAAAATATAGCCAAGGATGTGTTGGGGCATGTTACCTATTCTGTCATGGAGAAAATCAACCCTTCTGATAAACAGGAGGGCTCTGGGCTTATGTACATAAGAGAAAAAGAGGGGTTAAGAGAAAGGTGCCACAAACGCATTGGGTGGGACCACATCGAGCCCATAAAAGTAAGGCTCTGCAGAGGGGACCACACCAGAAGCAGGGGAAGACTTCACAAAAGAGGAGACATGCTACTACGAGCAAGAGTGATATTTT
Source organism: Sphenodon punctatus (assembly GCA_003113815.1). Taxonomy (NCBI): domain Eukaryota; kingdom Metazoa; phylum Chordata; class Lepidosauria; order Sphenodontia; family Sphenodontidae; genus Sphenodon; species Sphenodon punctatus. Next base: position 1,054,991 of record QEPC01003596.1, read on the forward strand.
TTCATCAACATGGCTTTTATTCACTGTAGATCTGAGGAATGCACCAAATCTGAACTAGACCTGTTTCAAGTAGCCCCCATGCAAACCAGCATCAAGAAGAGTATGTACATCAAAATCCCCCCTCTCTCAGTTGTGGGAGAGACAGCCCCTCTTGATTTTTTCATAGCTGGAAATGGAATAGACTATTTGGATTTGAACAACACGTTTCTCTACCTCATCTGTAAGTTTGTCAAGGAAAACAGAGCCAATCTCGACGCAGACACTGAAGTGAGTTTGGTGAACTATCCTGTGGCCTCTACGTTCAGTCAACTGGATGTCATGCTGGGGGATCACATCATTAGCCAGAGCAACAACTGCTACCCTTACAGGACATTAATAGAATCTGTGCTCAATTATGGCGGAGATGCCCTCTCTACACAATTTTCTGCAGGCCAGTTTTACAAAGACACTGCTGGACAACACGAAGCGATAGATTTGGAAGTGGGTAATGAGGGTTTTAAGAAGAGGGCACACCTAACCAGAGAGATCAGAAAAGTTGAGCTGCTGGGGCCCCTCCACAGCAACCTGTTTTTTCAAGAAAAACTGCTTTTGAACGGGGTTGATGTGAAAATAAATCTGACCCAGAGCAAAGATTCTGTCTGCCTCATGAGTAATGAGCCTGCCAGTCGGTACAAGTTGCAGCTTCTAAACACCTCGCTTTTTGTGAAAAAAGTGCAAATGGCACCAGGAATTTGCCTAGGACATGCCAAGGCGCTGCTTACCTTCAATGCTAAATACCATGTGGATCGGGTGGGCATGAAAGTGTTCAGCATTCCCGCTGGCAGTCATGTCAGTAATCAGGAGAATCTGTTTCTGGGGCAACTCCCCAAGCTCCTCGTTCTTGCTTTTCTTGACAATGATGCACACAGTGGAAATTATACAAAGAACCCCTTTCATTTCAAAAACTATGATATTAATTTTGTGGTGCTCTATGTGGATGGAGAGCAGATTCCAGCCAAGCTGTTGCAACCAGACTTTGCAGCTGGAAATTGTGTGAGGGAATACATTAATTTGGTACAAACCGCTGGCAAACACATGAAAGACCGTGCTCTCCTCATCAACTGTGAGGAGTTTGCACAGGGGTACATGCTGTTTGCCTTTGATCTGTCTCCAGATCAGAAAGGTGGCGATCATTACTTGCTGATTAAAAATTGAAACCTGAGGGTAGAAATACACTTTGCTGTAGCCTTACCCATAACCATCAACATGATTGTTTATGCTGTTTTTGACAATGTGATAGAGATAAATCAAAGGAGAAATGTACTGTTTGACTATAGGTAACATGGACACCATACAGTTATCATGTGTTTTATCATCAGACCCTTACACGAGAAAGACTTTCTTGGATGTGTTCCCAAGCTATTGGCTTCCCAAGGGGAGATTGAGACAAAGGTCTGTAGGCCTAGTGGTCAACACACACACCCATAACCAGCATGGAGAACACTGGCTTGCAATCTACCTAACAGAACACAACCAGGGTGATTTTTTTTTACTCTTACGGACAGCCCCCTGACAGTGTACTGTTTCCTAGAAGTATTTTAAATTTTTGAACAAGAATGGTTGTAGGAATGTATTTCAATGCAAACAATTAAAAGACCCAGCCTCTGTGCCTTGTGGCTATCATTGTGTGTTTTTTCTACATCAGCAGTGCAAAGGTTTATCTTTCGAACAAATTTTAGAAATGTATTCTGATAATTTAGCAGAAATGATCAAATGGTGATAGATTTTGTAAAAAAATTAAAAGTATTGACACTTGGACAGACCCTGGACTATGCCAGTTATGTTTCAACATGCCCAAACTTGTGTATCCTGTACTGAATTTCATACCCATGATTCACAATAAAAGCGAGCCCCCTTGTGGGTTTTTTTAAACGTAACTTACCGTCTGTTTCTTTTTGTTCAAACCCCCCCTTTTGAAGTAAAGACCCAGACATGATTCTTTTAAAAAAAAGAAAATCAAGGTTTATTTAAACTACATCACAGTAATACAACACATATAGGGAACCAGTTAAACAGTCCGGACTTCCTTCTATAGGCTTGAAGAGGGGACACAGGGGTGGTAGACAGAGTTGAGGTGGGGCCTGATTTCATAGACTGCAGAAGCTCTCTGTTAGAGGCATTTCTTATTAGAGATGAAGGAACATTAACATTGGCCATAGCTCTCAAAAAACCATCCCATCCAGTGGGTGGTTTATTGAGAGCGTGCTGTTGTGTGACTGCACACACCAGGTCCAGCACACTCTTATTGGTGTGCCTTTGTACACAAATGTACTGCTGTCATCCCAGGAGGCGTGCTTGGTATTCTGCTTTAATTTAGTCAGCAGAACCTGTGCATTGGCCTGATTCTGCTTATTTATCCCTCTCAACAGCTCCTGTGTAACAGTGTCTGATTCCTGATGGAGCTCAGGTCAGGGGCTAGAGGCCAACTCTTCTGAGGGGGGAAGCATTATAGTCAGTCTTTCTTTTTCTGCCTCCTCTTGCCTCGCAAAGGTTAAATATTTTTGAAGGACAGAATCATACTGCTTAGCCTTCTCGTAGTCACCCAAACTGGGCCTGTGCAGAAAGGCTTTCATTTCCGCATCTAGGGAATGGCTAGCGGCTGTTCTGATGTTTTCCTCAGAGGGAGGAGGTCTTCTTAACTGTTCTAGCTGTTGTGATGGCACCAAGTACATTTTTTTTGCATATTCCATCACTATCTAGTTAAAAGGCCTGTGATCAGAGGTATGGCAATGCTAAGCAAAGGTCCTAGAAAGCCACCTTTCTGCTTCAGCAGCTGTCTCTTTCTTTTAAGAGATGTTTTCTTATTAGAAAGGGTCTTTATATTTCTTTTTTCAACACCCTTAGCTGCCTGCGGTTGAGAGGAATATTACCTTTTAAGGTATTTAAAGCAATTTCTGAGATGGCAGCAACAAAGTAATCAGAAACAACACAGAGAATAGATTTTTGTTGCAAAAGAGGTAGTTTGACAATGTGTTTTAGAAGGGGGAGATTTCTCTTGAGCCAGGATGACATACTTGCTCTGAAATGCATCAATGTGTGGTGGTAATAAGATCAGTGGCTTTTATTTCCAAACTTTGAATTTTTTCAAACTGTAAGTGACAGGCCAATCTGGTGGGAAAAGACCCATTCTTAGTCTGTAAGCCTCTGGTGTGGAAGCATTTAAATCCACCACCAGATAGCCATAAGGTTTTTGGGTAGCATCTTCAAAGGTCTTAATGAAAAATTTGGTTTTTCCAGGATACATTTGCTGGGCCAGAGTAGCAATCTGTAATTTATCTCTAGGGTTCTTAAACAAAATGATAAATTTAGTGTTAAGATTAATAGTTCTGCTACGTTTGCCCTGGCAAAAGATGTTCTGAACAATATAGAATACTGACAAATTGCCATGATTACAATATTTTGTAAACGCTTTCTCGATCTCACCATTTTCAGAAGCAAAGTCCATCAAATCATCTACTATAACTCAATTGACTTTATTGGTAGGTAACAACACATCATCATTCAGTGTATCAGGTAAGCTATCTACAAAGTTGATAAAAGGATATTTACAAACTAATTCTTTATACAAAGGCTGCCAGCAGCTATAATACCATAGAATATTCTCAGGCATAAAGGACAATAAACTATCAGCATGATCAAAGACCTTTTTTATAAAATAGCTTTCCCCACAGTTACTAGGACTTCCAAGAATGGCTGAGAAAGGGTGCTGCCACCTAGTGTCCATGGTTAATATCCGTAGGGCAGACTACGGTAGTCTTCTCTAAGCACCCTCTTATCATAAACCACTCTGTGTGTTTTCCTAAGCGTCTTTGTCTCTATTTGAAAGCGTTTTTTGTCTCTTACTATGGAGGGTTGTTGAATCAATATCTTTTTAGCTTCTTTTTGTCCTGCACGATAGTCCCAAACCAGATCTTTCAAACTCTCAACATTGATTTTTTCAGTACTGGAGCTGATCAGTGTAATCCCCTTCACCTTCATGCATACTTTACCATTAGCCAACTTGTACCCATATGTTTTAGGACCCCCTGAATCATATTCTATGATGTACTGATCTGAGGGGAGCTCGCTCATCAATTCTCCTAAGTAGTCACCGAGAGGAGGATCCCACTCCCCCTTGTGGCTCATGTATATGACAGAGTCTGTATCATGGTAAAGACAGCGCTCCTGAAACCCTTCTAACACCCTGTACAACTCTAGGTGTGCGTAGGCAGTTGTGAAGGCTGCTATAAAAACATTAGTGGTGCTTGAAATAATGCAATGCTCCTTACACTCCTTCCAGCAGACACAGGCTGCATCCTCCCCCAAGAACTCACAAGAAGAAATAACGTAGTGGGGGGAAAACACAAGTTGAAAAATCTCTTCAGGATATCTAACAACAGCCATGTTGCCCAGATTGGACCTTTGCGTGAACTTTCCCCAGAAAGAATTAACGTAGAGCTTAGCAATACTACATTTTGTGGGGTTCACCTCAATATGATCGGGACATAACCGCACCCCTTCTTTCCTATAGTACTCCTCAACATAGCTAGCCTGTTGCTCCTCACTAGTGCACCAGCTGGGATAGCTGGAGGCCTCCTGTTTATGGTGGAGATGCATATTGATGTATTCTACAAATAGGTTATCATGCTTGTTTGCAAAGTTCCAGATTTTGAAGATTTTTCCCACCCTGTAACCCTTCTCCAGAGCAACAGTCAACTCGATGGTGGCTCATGTCCCCTCCAGTGCTCTCTCCTCCTCTGTGTGAGAACAGGGGGTTTGTTGCATGGTCTCCATGCACAACCTGCACAGCAGGAACATGTAACACAGGGTAACACAGGGAAGAAGAGAGCTCGAGGAGGGTACACTTTGACTTTGACAAGACCAAAGTAGTCAGATAGAAGGCCAAAATTTTTACAAATTATCTCTGGGTGCCCAACCGGGTATTCTTTGGTCTTATTCACATACGGATAGAGACTAGTAAAATCATAATAATGCACCTCTTCCCTGGGAACTGTTTGGTAATATAGAGATTTAGCGTTTGTTCTCCCCCCATACAGAGCATCCCTAGTTAGCAAGGGTGGGGCATCCCACTACCTCTAAGAAATTCCTGCAACTCATGGTCTGTCTCCAGCATAGCCCTCCACTCATGTTCCCAGAGGGATCTGACTACAAAACCATTAGCCCTGAGAAAAACCTTCCTTATGCTGGGTCTGGTAAGCGAGAGAACCATAAGTGGGCCCCATCAATGGGTTCACAGCCCCTACTGCGTAGCATTTCACACACCCATGATAAAAAAACCCGTTGAATTCAAAGGCTGTTTTTCCCCATTAATGACACCATACCCGTCCAACCAAAATGGCCCCACTTTAAATTCTCCACCCTGCAGAGCTTGTCAAATTGGGATTTTTTCTTTGTGCTCTATAAACGAAAGCCACTGAATGGAAGGCCTTGAAAACCTTTTTGCATACCTCTGGTAATTGTCAGGAGGTGCAAGAGCAATGGTATTATCTGAACATGGCTTGACTGACTGAGGCTATAGTTAAATACTGGAAAGGGTCTATATGGTGCTGTTCCACCAGGATGGCATTGTCTTTCATCCTCACCACCTCCCCCTTTTCTGTCATTTCCCTAATTCCACTTCTGTATTGCACACAAGCCTCCCTCAAAATTTTAACATCTTGCTGACAGTAATAGGCTAACTCTCTCTGTAGATCAAACTGGCTATCCTTGTTAGTTTCATACCATGCTAGAAAGTCTGCCTTATCTTCAGGCATAATTGTGTCCCCATAATAGCTAGGAGCGGGCATGGGTCCTACATAGTTCTAGTTGGCCTTGATGTTTAAAAAATGGGGAAAATACCCCTTGCACTCTTGAAACCCCAGGGCTTTTGGAAGTTTGCTAAGTTTCATCGGAATATGCTAAGTAATTTACCCCCTTGAGCTATCAGATCTATTTCAAACTTCTGTTTAACCATCTCTTTCACAATAAACTACAAATCATATTGAGAAGCATTGTGACCAAGATAGCTGTATTTTCGGAACCTGGGGTGCATAAATGCTTTGAGAAAATGTTGAACACACTTTCCCCCCTTAAATTCCCAGGTTTTCTCCCCCTTAAGATCTGTGGCATAAATATAATTTGGCTCATGCACGCCTCTTTCCTGGGTACACTCAAAGTCATAAAATATATATTTTTTGGATTTTTCGGGTTTGTAAAGACAGGCCATATCGCATAAGTGAGTGTTTATATCCTGAAGCAGTTGCTTCAAGTGCCCACACTTCCTCCCCTTACATTCGTGTACTTTGTCAACATAAGTGTTACTTTTGGGGCATTGGATTTTTAGCTTGCATTCATTCCTGCCTTCCTCTGCCAGGGCCCCATGCCTCTCTATGCACCCCCTAGACCTGCAAAAGAGCAGATAGCTAGGACATTTAAACTGACTAGTTCCTGCAACATAGGTGCAAGAGCTGTCTAGACAGAGATGACAGCGTCTGCTACAGTTATGTCTATGACTGTAAAGTGTATGGCAAAATTCACATAAACACTTAGCTCCAAAAAGCTTTTCTGTGTCCAGGATGCCATAATAATGCTCATTGTGTAGCAACATATAAACAATCTTAACCTGCTCGGGAGAACCTGTTTTATAAATGACCCATTCCATAACATCTGTGCGACGCACTACTTCGATGTTAATATTTAAAAGGTTTTCAAAACTTGCAACTTCAGAAAGCCTTATTTTTCCCCCCTGTTAAACCCCAACTGCTGATGCAACAGCCCAGCCTCCTCTAACACCAGCCCATCTTCAGTATTTTGCCGCATTAATAGTTTCAAAAGACCTCCCGCAAAACAGAGCTTCGTTCCTCCAAAGTTAAAATCAATCAGACGCATCCATTTTTTTTAGGTATATCTTCATGTGAAATAGATCTAAGTACTCTACGTGCCCCACCCCCAGGATTCTTTATCACTGTAAGTATTAAGGTCAGCTCCCCTGAAAAAAGAACTTCAGCGTTGCTCTGAATAAAATTTGCCACATCATCAAAAAATTGGTCAGCGCTAGTAGTAGTAGTAGCAGTAGATTTATTGTTTGGCATAAGCCATAACAAAAACTTCAAATAATTGGTATACAAAAATACATACTATAGATAAAATAAAACCAAATATAACTACATTCAAAACTGTATCATTATTCTATAATAAATTATATAAATGATCCAGCATAAAACATCAGTGGATTTACACTTTACCCTGATAAGGGCCATAAACCAACTAATAGGAAGAAGCAATCACTGTTCTAGAGCCAAAACTCTCTTCTTCCTGACTAACTCCGCACTCCAGGCAAATTTTGCCATGACTTTCATTATGTTCTCTTTAGAATTTGACAGCAAATAGGAGATTTTCCACTTGGAATTACAATGTTCTTTCCCTTTTAATAATGGTGATATATATAAACACCTCAGAGCCTCATTATAAGGGCATAGAAGCATATAATGCTCCAAATCCTCCACCTTATTTAGGGAGTAACTACAGAATCTTAATGGTCAGCACTAAAGACTTCATTAGCACAGCTGTTTGAGAAAATTGGATGAGCTGCTTCGAGCTGCCTTTGGGAGGAAATCGCGGGATACAAATTAAAATGGAATGGAATGGAATGGAATTTAGCCCCAACCCTGAGAGTCGAAGCTGGATAAAATCATTAGGGGAATTTCTAGTTTGGACCTCCTCTAGAAGCCTCTGTATGCACTCATGCATAGTTAATTCAGCTTCTAAACGGTTAGCAGCATGGTCAAGATTAACAAACCGGAAGCATTCACCATATAACCTCGCATTAAAATGGTTAACGGGGTAGTCCCACTGTTCAAACCTTTGAAGAAATACAGGGGCTGGCTGTTGCACTGATTGCTACGGTGCAAATTCAGCCCCTTCCTCAATAGAGGCATTGGGGGAGCTATCTTCAGAGGGGTCAAAAGGCGCAACAGGGGGGCTAGGTTCAAAGGGCTCAGCCACAATAGAGGTCCCACAGCTATCAGCAATAGAGTCAAAATGGGAGTTCAGTGCTGATGCTGAGTCGGTCTCTGAGACTGCATCCCCAGCTGGTCTAGCAGTAGCCTCAGCTCTGCATTTTCCAGTCCTTTTTTAAAAGTATTGCGTGCCTTTTAAAATATTTTCTTCAAGCACCAGTACCCCTCACCACCCCTTGAGCAAACATTATGTCTGTTTTTGAGCCCCCGGCCCCTCTGCATGGCTGTAGCACAGCCCTGTAGAGTCCCACTAGCATTAAAATACTGGTTAGTTATCTTTAAATCAGCACATAAATGATCTACCAGTTTAACACAGTTTGTGAAGTAGTTAGAGTCTATATCATGCTTAAAAACTTTGCACATAAGTTTTTCACCTTTATACTTCAGCTCTTTAAGCTGAGGCCATTTTCCTTTTAACCTTCCATTCTAGTAGCATAATCTCCTTCTCCTTATTCTTAACATGCCCCGATAGCGCCCCCACCCTTACACATAGATCAAAGACATGTTTGCATTGGCAGAACTAATGTTACTAGCTACATCAGCAGTTTCTTCTTCACTTATTGCTGCAGGAGTGTCATCTAAGTGATGTGGGTTTTTTTTGTTTTTTTTTACTACCTTTGCGTGGAGGTAGAGGGGTTTCAGCATGATGTTTTACACTAGATGTGCGGGTTGGTCTTGGTTGCTCTGGATGTGCAACTGGTGCAACTGCTGCAGCGGGTATGCAGGGAGGCTCAGACTGATGTACTACCACTGGGGATATGCCAGAGGGTTCTGCATGATCCGTCTGAAGGGGGAACGGAAGTTCCCCCCCAGATGTTCACTCCCGTCAATCACGGCGGGGAATCACATTCACCACGCGATCGGCGGAACCAGCAGAGCCGGCCCCAATCACGTGGTGAATGTGATTCCCCACCATGATGAAGGGGCCTGTCCTGTCTGGATGGCTACCATGACCCAGAATCCATGGCGGGATTCCAGGCCATGGTCAATTGGGGTGGGCGCTGCGGCCACATTGGCTGTGGCGCCTGCCCATCTCCCCAGAGGGCAGACGGCGAGGGAGCATGGGGAGGCGGGGCCGTGCAGCTGCACATTGCACTGCGTGGCCCCTCCCCTCCCCAATTCTCTGCCGGGATCAGCCGGCACGTCTGTTGGACATGCCAGTGTGATCCTGGTAGGGAATCCCTGTGGTGATTCCGTGATGGGACAACTAGTGCCCCGTCACGTCTGAAATCACCCAGTGAGACTACTCTGCCCCAGACCATATCTGCATTTAAACAGAGAACTGATTAATGGATCTTTTAAACACACACACATGCAAATCCCCTTTAATTTTAATTTTATTTATTTTATTTTTTACTCACCACCCTCCTGCTCTGTTTCAGTATTATAGCGTCTGCCTTTATTTTTAAGAACAGCAGACAATCTTTTAGGCTGTGAGGGCTTTGCCAGTCTTGTCTCGTCTGCAAAAACACAAAAGTGGTTAATACCCCTGTCTCACGTTGCATAGAAAATATCCCTGCTTAATAAGACAAAGAAAAAGAATAAAACACTTACCCTGCAAAAGGTTGTGGAGATGTATGTTCAGCCATCTCTCTCTTTTGCTCTAGCTACTACCCTCAGTAATCGCTAACCATGCAAATGGGGAAAAAATGAGAGGGAGAAACATGTCTGGCCATTTTTAAAAAAAGGCAGGCCTTGAAAATAAGAACCGATTAACTTGCACTTCTAGATTCCTGCCCACCCCCCTTACAGCAAAATTTACCACCCTCTGAAAAGTTTCTTATCAAGTGTGTTAAATAGTCGGTCAGAAAGCTCATTATTTCTTTAAATCTCTTTTGCTATTGTGTAGTGTTTATGTGACAATGTGATTGTGTGGTGTCTGTGCAGACTGTGCAGCTGGAGCTAATCTTCCTAGACTTTAGGGTGAGCATGGGTAATGGCATACACATTCATACATATTTCTGTTCCCAGGGGTTGGTGCCCAGGACAGACAGCACTGTGTAGCTTCTTCCTTTAGCCCAGGTTCAGACCCTTATGCTGGGTTCTCTGACCCTTATGGTGGGCCGATTTAACAACACCCCAAGATCATAGCCTACTTTGTTAATAGAATAGAGTTCACAACACTTTTCAATTGTGACCCTTTATAGTTTTTTTTTGTAACACACACACACACACACACACACACACACATGGCAGAAGGGGGACCCTTGAAATAGGACTACTCCTTTTGAATGAGTATTTTAAACAAGATGTACCTAAAAATAGGCACCCTCTAACTTTTTTTTTTTTTTTTAAATAAATCTTAGGTTAAACATTTCTTAAGTAGAGGTGCTTAGGACAAAGCTTGCAAGATGAAAGTGAAAAACAGTTTTTAAAAGCAAAACTATTCCCCATTTATTTTGAGATAGTCATAGAATCAAACCCCTTCTTTATGGAAAACCCCACAACCTGTAACTAGTTGTATAGCCCCTGTAATAAGAATACCCTCCCTGCCCAACCAACTTACAGCAAATTTTACCACCCCCTGCAAAGTTTCTTATCAAGCATGTTAAATACTCAGTCAGAAGGCTCATTATTTCTTTAAATCTCTTTCACTATTGTGTAGTGTTTATGGGTGTTTTCAGACATTATGAGATCACAGTCAACCACAGTGAACCACACACAACCACGTGGCGGGGCCAAAGGACCCCGAACGTCTGTTTGGCGGCCGCCAGAGGTTCACCACATACAATCCCCACCTGGGGTCAAAATTAACCACCCTTCCGGAGCTCCAACCCGGACCATCTCCAAAAGTGTGGTCAAAGCATTTCCCACTGGGAAACAAAAAAACGTAACGACTGAACAGCAACCACCAGCCGGAAACAAGCAAAATGATTACCAGCTGGGAACAAAGCATGTAGTGTCACTGCCAGGCAACGAGCAACAACACAAGCCGGGGAGGGAGATTTAAAGGGCACACAGCGGCAGGGGAACGTGGCAGGATGGAGTGAGATGGAAGGGAGAGGAGAGCAGAGGGTGAGTGAGCAAGGGAGGAGGAGGAGGAGGAGGTGGCGGCAGAGGCACAGGCAGAGGAGGTGGTCGTGCTGCACATGGAGGTGGAGGAGGGACAGCAGCAGCAGCAGCAGCAGCAGCAGCAGCAGCCAAGACAGGCTGCCCCAGTGCTGGCAACCGGCCTGGGGGATGAGGCACCCCAGAAATGGGTAAGGGGACTGAAGGAGGGGAGGCACAGGGGCACCAAGGGGGTGGGTGGGCCAGTAGGTGGGGGGAATGGGGGAGGGTCGCGGGGATGAGTCAACCTGGCAACCAACAGCCCCCCCCTTACGACCCACAGACACAGAAACGGGCCCGGGAGTCTGAGCCCCCAGAGGAGACAGGTGGAGGACAGGGGGAAGAGGAGGAGGAGGACCGGGACCAGGCGGGCTCATGCGGGAGACACCCATACCACCGAGGGGGGAAATAGGGGCACAGGGAAACTCAGGACTTCATTAGGATCTGGGGGACCCTGGAGCACCAGCTGGAGCTAGCAGTCAACCAAAGGAACAAGCACATGTACCAGGAAATTGTGCAGGACACGGAGGAGGCGGAGCACCACAGGGCAGTGGCCCAGTGCCGATCAAAGGCCAAGGAGCTCAAGAGGGGGTACAAGGCCATTAAGGACAACAACCGGCGGTCCAGACACGGAGCCTGGACCGCCCCTTACTATGACGCCCTGGACCGCAACCTCCACATGAAGGGCTCCATAGTCACTCCGGGCCTCATGGGGAGCACCGTGGTCCAGGGCAGGGAATGGGCTGAGGTACCCCCTCCCCTCCCCAACCCGCTAGAAGACATCAGCTCCAGGGGCCCCACCACCCACGAGGAACGCCCCGGGACCTCGGGGACCAGCAGGCCCCCTCGCGCACCAGACCCGAGAGCCCCCAGCCAACCCTCGGACCGAGAGTAGTCAACCCCGGCACACTGGGCGCCCTCACTCAGGGTACACAGGGGGACACAAGCAACATGGAGGGACCGACCTCAGAGGGCTCCGAGACCAACATAGAGGGTAAGCAAGCGAGTGGGAGGGGAAACGGACCAGAGGGAACTGTCTGGGGGGGAAGGGGACACACAGGCCACGGGGTCACCCCCAGAAACCCCTGACACCCCATCCCCAGGATCAGCCAGAGGTCCCAGGTGAGGCAACACGACAAGTGGGGGGAGAGGAGGCCTGGGGAGCCCGGGCGGGGGACCCGGGCCATGTGGCATGGGGAGGGGGAAGCCTGGGCACAGGGGTACTCTGGGGGAGGGTACCGGTTGACCACTCAATGGGGGGGCCCTCATGACCCCCCAGCCATGGCACGGGATGGAGGGTGGGTGGCTGGGGTGCCTAATCAACCCCTACCATGTACCCCAAAGGGTGACCCGCCGGGTCCCAGCAAGCTGGCCCTGTGGCCCCTGCCCAGTGGATGAGGGAACACCGAGCACGGGTGCGGCACCGGAGGGAGGAGCAGGCATTGGACATAGTCTGCACCACTACCAAACAGGGTGAGCAGATGATAGCAGCCATTGACCGCATGGAGGCAGCCACCGAAAGGGCCATGCAGCAAGCAGAGGCCAGGGACTGGAGGCTTCAGGTGGAGGTGCGAATGGAATGGTGGTGGGAGCGCCGGGAGCACAGCAAGCAGGTGGAGGTGTTCGAGTAGCTGGAACAGGCCATTGACCGGATGATGAGGGAGCACTCTGCCAAGATGGGCCGGTCCCACGACATCGGCACCTCACTGATGCTGCACGTGGGGACCATGAGCACCTACGTGATGGCCACCACCCCTCCGGGCAACCTGCCTTCCCCGGCCCCAATGATGGGTCCCTCGGCACCCCCACCGCCTCTGCCACCGCCCCAGCGCTGGCACACCCGCTGGGCTCTCACATCCACCTACCAGTCCCTGTAGGCCTCCGGAGGGAGCAGCCGCCCAGGGGGGGCCCTACGGCCCTGGGTCTGCCCGCCTGTCCAACACTGCCTGCTCTTCAGGACACCAAGGCCTCCCAGGACACTGTCAGGGACACGGACAGTGGGGGGGAAAGGGAGCTCAGAGAGCTCCATGGCAGCCATGCGGTGGCCAAGAGGGAGGCCCTGGACACATGCAGGTCATGGGGGAAGGGGGAAAGGGGGTGAATGGCCTGGGGGGGACACGGCACTGGGAAGTGGGGGGTGGTGGTGGTGGCAGGGGCACCTGTAGGAAGTATTCACAATAAATACATGGGCACCAGAGTCGCATCTGTGGTTCTGTTCATGGGCCCAGGGCTGGGGGTGGGTGGGTGGTGAGGGGTGCAGCCAGGGTGATGGTGGGGGCCCCAGGGTGGTATCGACGGGGGTGCGCAGCCTCACACCTCAGCCTCCCGGCTGATATGCCTAGCCAAGGCAGCATGGATGCACTTCACGTAGCGGTACTCCCATGTGTTCTCAGCATTCACATAGAGGGCCATGGGGCCGGGAGGGCGCCGGGACACGGTGTAGTCGAGGGCAGCCCCATCGGTCTTGCACATGTTGTGCAGCACACAGCAGGCTCCAATCACCAGGGCCGAGGTCTCTGCTGTGTAGTCCAGACGGCCCGCGAGGCTCCTCCAGCACTGCTAGAGGGTCCCAAAGGCCCTCTCTACGATGGTCCTGCTTGCACACAGGTGGGTATTGCACAGCGCCTCCACAGGGTTCCTGGTGACCGGGTAGGCCTTCATCAGCCACCGGGTAAGTGGATAGGCTGGGTCCCCCAAGATACAAGGGGGCATCAGCACCCCTCAATCCAGGTCATCCCCATGGCTGCGAAGTCCCCGTGGTACATCCGGGCATAGAAGGGTGAGAGGGTCATGATCCGTGCATCATGGCTGTGCCCAGAGTGGCCTGTGTATATGTCAATGAACCACCCCTGGTGGTCCATGACCACCTGCAGCTGCAGGGAGTGGTACCCGTGTTGGTTGATGTATTCCGCAGCCTCTCCATCAGAGGGGAAGAGGATCTCGATGTGGGTGCTGTCCACAGCGCCCATGCAGTTAGGGAACCCTCCAGCTGCAAACCCAGCCATCATGGCCTCCTGGTCCACCAGCTGGATTGCTCCGTCCAGGAGCACACCCTCCACTGCCTCGCAGATGTCCCACAGATACCGGCGACGGTGCTCACCCCGATGCTGAAGTGCTGCATGATGGACCAGCAGGAGCCAGGCATTGCTAGGGCCAAGACCCCGATGGCCACCCACTGGACCATGGGAATGGGGGCCTGCATGGTGGTGTGTTGCCGCTCCAGCCAGGGCATTAACAGCTCTGCGAGTCGCAATAGGATGCGCCTGTCCATCTGAAAGTGCACCCTCCAGGTGGCCTCGTCCCACTGAGCCAGCGCCCTGGACCACCAACCCTGTGCCCACTCTGTGACCCATACCCACTGGTCAATGGGCATAGTGAGCAGGGCTGCGTGCCCCATGGTCTCCCTCGGCCACTGGAGCTGGCCGGCTTCCTAGCGGAGCGCAGCGGCCCGCTCCCAGGCATGGAGGAGGGCCTGTCAGGCTGTCCCAGACAACCGCTGGGCCCTGAGCCGGGCCATGGAGCACCTGTGCCCATCCTGGGCTCTCCAGCCTCTAGCAGTGCTCCTGGCTATGCACACCCACAGGCGGGTGCCCAGGTGCACCTCTGCTGTCTGGATGCGCAAGAGGTCCATGCACAAGTGGTACCACTCCACACAGACTACTAGGTGCATCCTGCAGGCGCTCAACCATCCCAGCTCCATGGTGAACGGTGCTCTGGGTGGGTTGGAGGTGCACCAGTTATAGGCTGGGTCATATGTCGCCCCACCCCCAGGTCACAACCTGGCTACTGGGCGGGGGCCCCCGGGTCGCTATATTCACCCCCCGGACGGCTGGCCCAGCTCCTGCAGGGTGAGTGGGGTGGGGAGGCAGCGGGTGCTTCATTGCACACATCTGCGGTCCCTTCACGGGGCCTGGTACATGGTCCAGCCTGCACCCGGCCGTACCAGCAGCAGCTGCATTCCTGCTGTCATCACCTCCCACCTCTCTGTGCTGGCTGCCTGTTGTCCTCAGCACCCTGATTAGTGTGTAGGCTGCCCTGCACGTGTGCTTGGTTCCAGCAGCTGGGCTCTTTTGCCGTGCAATGTTGCAGTCTGTGGTCTTATCGCTTGGCCTTGGAGCTCCCCTGCTTCCCCTCCCATCCCTCCTGGAATTGTGGGGCCCCCCTTCCCTTTCAGTTAGTCTCCACCGCTTGCTGGACCATGGCTGGAAACACTTCCCCAGGGCTCACGGGCCCCACCACCCCTGGCTGGACCTTCCGTGAGACCATGGCCCTGTGTGACCTGTGGCATTCCCCAGCCATGCAATTGCTCCTGAGCTGCCTGGACAGCCTCACAAGTGCCTATGTGAGTCTGAGCTCCGGCTTGCGCTACTTTGGCTATGAGGCGAGTGCCCGTGACTGCCGGCTGCATGCGGAGATGCTGGGCTGCATCCCTTTCCCGATAGGCACATCCCAGAGATGAGGTGCTCGCAGGTGGGGTAGTCGGTGGTGGAGACCGTGTCTGCTCTCTCTGTGTGCAGCCTGGCCGCCTACACGGCCTGTCTGGTAGGGATGGGCGAACAGATTGCGGTTTGGGTTCGTCCGTTCGGTTTGGCTGCGTTCGGTTCATCCGTTCAGTTCGTCAGTTCGGCTAGTTCACCGAGTTCGGCTAGTTCGCCGAGTTCGGGTTCGGATGTTCGGTTCGGTCATCCGAACAGGCCATTCGGTTAGGCCGTTCGGCTGTTCTGTTCGGCCGTTCGGCTGTTCGGTTCGGCCGTTCGGCCGTTCGGGAAGTGTTGTTATGGTGTTTTTTTTGTTTTTTATTGGGTTTTATATGGTTTTCTTTTGTTTTTTATTTGGTTTTGGGGTTTTTATATGGGTTTTTTTAATTTATTTTTTAAATCTAATATATATATCTATCTACACTAAATCTAACTGCTATTAACTATTCTAAATGCTATGAACTAAATGGATTATCTAATAAGTACACAGACCTACTCCTACAAACAGTAAAACTAAATCACTAACGCTATCTCTATCATTAAGCTAACTCCTACAACTCTCTTCTATCTATCTATCTATCATCTATCTATCTATCTATCTATCTATCTATCTATCTATCTAGCCCCCCCATCCCATATCCATATCCAAATATAAATATATCTGTATATGGATATATATATATATATGGATAGATATACATCCATATATCCATATATCTGGATATATATCTGGATATATATATGGATATATATACATCCCATATATATGGGATGGGGGGGAATCACAAATAGAAGAGGAGTTTGTAGTGAAATACATACATTACATACTCAATGAGTCTGTACAGTGCATAACACAAGGTTTCAGTTTATGGTTTAAGTTTCATTTCATTACAAAAGTGAAATGAAACTTAAAG